>NQII01000715.1:697196-737650 GCA_002778355.1 Clitarchus hookeri
TTTTTTTTTTTTTTTTTCGTAATTAGTTGCTGTTCTGTTTTTTGACTCATTATATATGTATTTTCTCACCCATAGGTTACTTGCCTTATTTCAGTTTTTTTTTTCCGTGTTCAGTCCTGTTTTTCCATGATAGACACTTGCATCGCAACGGTGAAAGTCCAAAAATCTCCATTTATTCATTCACCCCCAGTGCACCATTCATTCAAAGATCACAACTTGCTCCGTCTATAACGACCTCACTTTTGACGGACGTTTAGACCTACGTTCCTACTTAGCTGACTTTTTTTTTCTGTTGCCACGTCTGTGGAAACTGGTTGCCATGCTCGAGTAAAAGGTTGTATGTATTTGGAAAATGGCGGATAAACTCCCAGNCCTTATTTCAGTTTTTTTTTTCCGTGTTCAGTCCTGTTTTTCCATGATAGACACTTGCATCGCAACGGTGAAAGTTCAAAAATCTCCATTTATTCATTCACCCCCAGTGCACCATTCATTCAAAGATCACAACTTGCTCCGTCTATAACGACCTCACTTTTGACGGACGTTTAGACCTACGTTCCTACTTAGCTGACTTTTTTTTTCTGTTCCCACGTCTGTGGAAACTGGTTGCCATGCTCGAGTAAAAGGTTGTATGTATTTGGAAAATGGCGGATAAACTCCCAGTCAGATGTTGCTCGTGGGCTGTCATGACGTGTCTGTAACTGTCATTGCAAAGCATAATGTATTGTTACATAGGCGCCTGAAGGGCGTATCTGGTTTCGTGAGGGATGGAACTAAATTTGATTTAAAATTTATTCACAGAACTATTATTTACAGCATTAAATTATCTGTCTCCACTATTACTGGGTTTTTTTTTAACAGTGAGCGCAATAGTTAATGTATTTCAACTGTAATTAACGTCCTTCTTAATGTCTCTGTTGGTTTACAGTCAGTTAACTCATACTTATCATTAGCATGCGTTAATTCTATCTGTTGCCATCGTTTGTAATGTCTTTCACTCGCGCATCTAGTCCGATAGTCCAGCCTGCCAGCCGCACTCTTCACTGCTTGATACTCGCAGTCGCAGATTTCCCTTCCGCTGGTCACTTCTCTTGCTGCTCGTCGTCTATCGCTCGGAACTCAGCCGCTCGTCCATTCAACAACTACAACTCCCGGCCCTGAGGCCTGTCGCACAACTTATGCTTTGCTGACCTTGACCTGGAAAGTCAGATGTGCCCCGAGTCGCGCTTAGAGAAACTAGGGCAGCAAACCACTAGAACATTCTTCAGATAAATACAGAAACTCAATACAACCGAGGTCGGCAGCACATGCCACTAAAGGATTATTGTGTCGGCTCACTAATAGATACGTGGCTCTCGGTTTAGCGCGCGCCTGTAATTCAAAACACCTCGTTGACCTGCCGCTATCATATAACTGCTGTCCTTCACTTCCACTCGCTCGCGCGGGATGCGAAGAGTGAACGCGTGACAGTATGTACACGTGGACAATAGCATGTGAGCAGTTTCATCTAACATAATTCACAATATTTTTTTGGTTAGTATCAACTATTGTCTCACCGAACATGGTTTTTGTATCATGCTCAGCATTAGTTGTTTCTATAACTATTTAGTGATATAGTTTGTGTCCACATATTGTCCTCTCTCTTGTTAACGACCATGTCACATTTGAAGCACGGAGGTGTGCTGGCTGATTTGACACACGTGCAGCAAGAGCGTGGTAAGCGCGCTGGCCCAGGGAGTTTCCGGCTTACCTTACACCAGTTGTCACACCTCCATTTGTTCTTTTAAATTATGTTTAGTAGGTGTTTCCTGTGGTGCTTATTTAGTTTGCGAGTGCAGGTTTTCTCAAACAGGGGTATCGTCTGCATTGTCAGAGTGGATCGACTTGGGGCAGTGGTCGGGGTGCTATCTGAAGAGCTCCATGGTCTCACTGTTCTGGCAGCAATGTGGGAGAGAGTGCAAACTTTGTTGCCTTGAGATATGATGGCCACGGTTGTATTCTGTGCAATGCCCTTAAGATGTGACCTATACTTGGTCATTCATATCTGCATCTTAGCTGTTCACACAGTGTGTGTGGTAATCATCGTCATCCTCAGTTTTCTTCTTATAGTATCATAACCTAATCTCTATTTCATTTTGAATGTGGCCTTTGTCACTCTTCTTGAAAAGTCTTTTGTCTATTGGGTAGCTTCCCCTTGTTATTATGCTATTTCAAGTCTGTGCCTTTCAGAAAAGAAGTATTTATTGTCTTGCTTATTATGTCACTTAATCAGGAAGAATACAGCAGGCAAAATTAAAACTACCCTAAATTGGTTAACAAATAAAACAAAAAGTTTGTAATTCTTTCCCAAAGAATCTTTTGACATTTTCGGCTACATACCATATTGACTACAATTTGCCATCTTTGAGTACACAAGATGGTATCGTATTTTATTGCATGATCGTCGCTTGCTTTAAACTAAAATTCATTTGAAAGTTAGAGGTGCGATCATTTAGCACCTATTTTCAGTTCAAAGGTTAATATGTTCCCAGTTGGCACTTGACAACCATTCCTTGTAAAATGTGCGGATAGTAAAGTTGTTGATGCAAATGTGCAGCAACTGGGTGTGACATTTTGAAACGAGCAGGGTGTCCATTGTTCTCTCGCCTTTCCATTAAGCTGTTGCTTGGCAATAAGGTATGACCTTGCTTCATCTTACACAGGGCCATGGTTGGCATAGTGGCTAGGGTGGTCACGTCCCACCAAAGCAAACTGGGTTTGATTCCCGGTGGAGGATCTCCCGTTCACCCCCCGCCGGCATTCTAGTGCTGCTCCATATCCGCCTTGTCTCCATTTCATCTGCTCTCGAAACCTCTGAAAGAGCCGCTACTCTGTACCTCCCCTTGCATGACTGGCAGGAGGGGAAGTAGTTACCTAGCAACTTGCTTGGTTTTCTAACTCTCTTGGCCAGCCAACAGAGTCGAATATAGGCTATCGTCAAACAATTTCATCTGCAGCCTGTCACCACCAGGGGTGTGATGTTGCTTCATCCTCCCGCACTCGGTCAGCCTGCGTCAGGCTGATCGCCTTCACACAGGCTCCTATTTGTACCCTAATGGTGCATGACTTATTACCTCAAATAAGGGCAATAACTTTTGCAATGAGGGAGAAACGCAGGTCTCCCTCGGTTACCGTCGGTTGCAACTCGTCAAAACATGAACTTCCTCGGCTCAGCCCCTCCCGCTTGGTGCAAGGGGTAGCTGAGATCACCCTCCTGCCTAATATCTTGCAGCGAAGGTTTAGTATATGTCGAGCTCGTACATTTGCTGGTGCAGCTGGAAACATTTAGACAGTAGCAGCATCATCTTTTAGGTTATGTATTATTTTACGCTCTTCAGCATTTAGAAATTATGGCGCAAGTACAGAATGGTGACGTTTTGCGATAAAACATGGTACAGTAGAATCTCGATACTAAGTACACAAGTGGACTAGAAATCTCATACTTAATACTGAGAATTATTTTATACGAAGCATGTATTCGACGTTATTGGAGATTTGAAAAATGTACTTTTAAAGTTAAGACTTTGTACAGAGATTTTACTGTTAATTCTTTTTTCAGTTATGTGTGTAGTAGGTTTCACTATATTAGAAGCCATGAAATAAAATACATTATTTGAAGCTAAATACTTTTAAAGTAATGAGAGTAATAAGTTTTAATTATATTTTATAACATTTTGCAAAGTTAATTTTAGTTGTGAATCACTACATATATGTTTTATAGTTTAAATACTTACTATATTCATACACACGTACTTTTTTGCTCCAAGTATTAAATTTCTTTAAAAGAAATCATAATAACTTTACACATTTTATTTATAGTTTGTATCAAAAACCGAATTTCACATAGCTCTAAATTGGAAAAAGCTAAAAATGAGGTGAATTATAAATAGTCATCAGACAAATGACATAATTATAAAGTATGACTGACTGTATTTTTGTGATTAGAGGGAAGTCCACGTATACATACATGTGAGAACCACTGTCTTAATTAAATCATAATTTTACATTATTGGTTGTTTGCTTCTGTTTTGTCATACGTCAGCTCTTGTGATTGCCAGTCATTTCAGGGCTGCTCATACCTGGATTCTGGCAGAAAATATTTTCTTTGAAAATTGTGATTTTGTTTAATCAGATTGCACAGGCCATGTAAGTAACATGATGTCTGGTAGGGAATGCACCAGCTCAGCAACATTGTAATGATGTAGTTTATAATAATTGATTTGGGACATTTGGTTAATTTTCTTTTGTTTTTCAAGGAATTGTAATTGCTTATCAGTATTTGAAGTTTTGGCCATGTTAGAATGTTTATCCGTCATGCGTTTGCTTTTTCGAAAATTGTAGTTGAGGTTGCATCAGTAATCGGAGACAAAAGTTTTTACCACTTTCGTAGACAATTTTTTCCTTCAATAATGTTCTAGAAATTCAATTTTTTTACTACGGCGCAGTTCGGCAAGCACCCGTTACCTTCACTTCTTTTATTATTTTTTTTACTTCAATTTTCAGACAAATTTTTTTTAATTATTTCCGCCGGTGTGGGAGGTTGCTAGTGTGCCAGGAGGGAACTGATGTCCCTCCTGCCTTCGTAATTTTCTTCACGGTGCTAGTTTTGAGTGACGTGAATAATAAATGAACTACTGCGGTGTTGTTCTTTGCTCATTGGTCTCGTTAAGCTGACTGTTCGTGACTCTGCATTAATGGAAGGTTCTGTTTATTTTGAACTTGAAATAAAAATACGGAGGAAATAATTTGAGACTTGAATTCTTTATTTTATTTTTAATATGGCACCTTTATTTAGTTTTCATGTGTCTACCAAGTGAGTTAAACTGAGCTGTGATTTCCAGTCACCAATTCTGACGTCTGCGACGTTACATCATCACTGTAAAAAATTGAGAGAGGTATTGTTTCAGCAATTTGCGATTGTTGCGGTCCATTCAGACATCTGCCTCCCAACTACAGTGTGTGAGGCATTGAGCCCGTAGTTATTATATTCTGTTTAATATATTTGAGTGCAATTTTTGTTGGTTGGAGCATTGTTATTAACAAATACTTGACACAGGTTGCAGGACAAACATCTGTAACTGTTAGAGCCAAATGTGCGTTACTTTTGTCGGAATTTGTCTTCACGAAAATGATCCTCCAAATGTTTAAGCTACCTGTTCAGAATTACATTAGGGTACAACTTAATTCAAAACGAAACTCACTTGAACGACTCTTGAGTTTATAACTTGATACGTGCTAATTGTGTGGATTTTAAGATTTGTTTGTGAGCCCAGCCCTATTCCAAGGACGCAGTGCTTTGCTCGCCTTGGCTTTGTTCTTGCCAGTGGACATGTGAAGTGAAAACAAAGCCATTGAAATATAATACTAACTATCAAAGCCTTCACTGCGAGCATGCAGGCTATCCTAAATCTCTTGCTGGTTGTCTGGGAAGTTGCAAACGTAACGTAAGGGAGCATTGCTTTTCCTTGTTTCTTGAAGACTCAAAATCATGTTTCGAAAATTATTTTTAGAATGATTTCCGATGCTCTTGATAATGTGTTGCATTCAATTGCTGTTATAGTTACAGGTTTAAACCTTTCATTCATTTAGTGAATGAAGTCATTCCATCTCATTCTGCTTCAGGTAAAAAAAATTATGGTGGTGGGAGTACCTCTATTGGTACTAAATATGTACACATATTTTAAAAGTAAGCATATAAACTGTATATATTATGTAGTGATGATGTGACATATGCAAAGATAAAGTTTGTTAATGTTGTGTATAGATGTGTACTGTACACGACGTGAAGGGTAGTTAGATGGAGACAGTTGGCACCTTGTGAGTGCAGTGTCATGACGTGCACGGGCCATGTGTTTGTAACTATGTATGGTGTTTGAAGGATGTAATATATCCAGGCCACTCGTGTGGCATCCGTACGTTTCGAGAACCGATGGACAGGACATGGTGGCGACGAGGATGGGGTAATGTTCCGGGCTGACTAAAGTGTATTGAGCGTCCAATCATGGTGAATGCCGATGGCTTCTGAAGGGGCAATCTACATATTTGTGCCGGGCCGAGATACATTATGCTCCTACAGTGACCTGTTACATTTATAGTTTATTGCGGAACAAGCTGTTTTTTTACACTCTGTGTGGGGTAGAATTGTTCAGTCTCGTTACTCATTATTGTCGCCGAGACAAACTGACACTGTACCCTTCAGCGACGTGCTAACAACTCATTAAGCTGAGTAATAAAATGTGAGCATCATTGGGGGGGTGGCTAAAAAAAACCTAAGCGAGGCACTAACCTTTACGAGGGAAAATCCACAATGAAGAACGTTGTAGGTAACAGATTTCTATTCACACTATGGCACTACATAGTTACAATTTTTAAAGAGAATAAAATTAATTTCTGAAAACCCATTCATTGACTACTTGCAGATGAATTGTGAGCGAGTGAAGAGATTTAGGCAGCTCATAACAACTTGGTCTTGTGAGTCGATGAGGGTGAAGCGAGGCAAGTACGGAGCAGTGCCAGAATGAAAGAACAGGGGAAGTGGGAGATCCTCGAGAAAACCTGCTGACCAGCAGCATCATCCAGCACGATTTCCACATGCGAAAATTTGGGAGCGACGCCGTCAGGAATCAAACTCGGTTCGCCTCGGTGGTAGTTAAGTGGTCTAACCACTACACCACTGAGGCCCCTCCAGACAAATTTGTAGCTGAAGCCCAAAATTGCACACATCTCCCGCACCAGCAGTTTAGAGAGAATGTCAGAATGGCACGAAGAATGTGCACTGGTATTTATTAACTGGTTATGGCAGGTTAGAAGCGAGTAGGGGGGGACAAAGTTTAGTGAAGGAGTTAGCCATTTAACAGCCTTGGGAGTACCTCGAAGGCATAGTCGGGGACAAACGTAACTCTCGGCATTGCCGCTAGATGGGACACGAGTCGGGTAGATCGGAGAGTAGTGGTTGGTCAGGATAAGAAGGGAAGGGAAGCCTGGGTGGTACATGGGTACGCAGATCTCACATGGGAAATAAAAAGAATAAATTCTTTCTGCAAATGGCGCTGTGTAAAGGCATAGCGCATCAAATCGTGCATGGGAGACGGTGCTGTGCCAAGCTTTCTATCATAGACGGTGAAAGGCATCGGATGTGAGAGTAAGTGCGCGGACAGGCATGGCGGGAAGTAACGTATCTGGGGTGTAGAAAGCTGCTGTGGCCAAGAGCAGCCTCAGTTGGCAGAGTTACAAAGCAGTGGTGTAGCAAGGTTCAAACCTCTCCTGGAATATGGAGGATGCTTTTAAAAAAATACAGATAGTTATCAGTAAAATAAAAAACAAAGTTAACAAAACAGTAAAATTAAGTAACATAAAAAACATACAGGTATCTACATCTTCTGTTGTTTTTTCAGCTAAAAATTTTTTGTAGGTGCAATTTTATCAATGAATAAAATAAATGTCATGCCACTACTACAAATTTTCAAGGCGGTAACATAATGTAAAAAAAAATACCTGGCTTTTAAACTTTAAATCGTTACATGTTAAAATTCCCAGAGATAAATTAATTTCCAAATTAATTGCAATTAAAAAAGAAATGTAGTGAAACCCAAAAATAAAAATTTTCCTAAGGGTGGTACAGTACAGTTTTAATTCCAGTACAGATTATATAGTCTGCCTTTGCATTTTGTTTTACTAAGAGCCTTAATTGTTGTACGTATATGTGGTTGCAAATTATCCTGGATCAAATTTTATTTATGTTAGTTAGAATTTAGTTATGTAACTTGTATGAAATACAAAACTTAGTAATTTCACTTTTTGTTAACTGATTCCACTGCACAACCAACCAATGACAGATAGGAGATAGTTTAAACTTAATGTTGTTATGTGCATTGTTTAAACTACAGTGGAAAAGAATATTTATATGTATTTTCGTGTGAGTTAACATTATATTCAAACTCTTCAGAGGAAACCATATGTTGCAAAAAGTTTATTTTGTTACAAAATATACAAAATATTTTAAATAGGTGTAGAGTCAAATGCCAAGTAAGCAGTCACATATAGTCAAACAATTGACTACTGAGATATTTACCACCAGTGTTTTATGTAGCATCTTCACTTGGTGTCATCGCAAGGCTCTTCTATGTTATGTCCATGAACACCTAAAGAAAACAACAGAATTATCATTAATTAAATTTTATAAGCCTTTTTTTTTATTAAATAACTTATTACAATGGCAGAACGAGTACAATCAATGCCATAAAAATTATGCATTCAGTATAAATTGGTAATTGTGAAAGTTGATAAATAGGCGCATCGATGGGTGATGCGGAAACAATTTAATTTTTGTATAAGGGTGCAGAAGTTCTTCATGTGGCATATACAGCGGGTTTCTAAAAATCACTGACAAACTCCGGGAGGTGATTCCTTATAAAAAATTAATTAGAAAATATATAGGACACTTTGTACCTAAATGCAATAATAAGGGAGAAATGAGGCCTTAAAAATTAAATTTGAAAACTAATTTCCCGAAATATCGGAAACTAAGTGACATTAAATAACAATACTCTAAACATCGTTTTCTGTTATCAGGATCCTCAACCTACAGCAAACGTTTGTGTATACCTTGCATGGTAATAAAAATAACAGGGGTGGCCAACCTCTTATCGTATACAACTTTTGTAAGTTGGGATATTGGAACGTTTGATGCTGTCCTATTGAACAGTATCACTTAAGAAACAAAAATTGTCATTTTTGTTGCAAGTGCGTAGGACCCATCGTTTTGGTTCAAAACACACATGAAGTTTCGGTTCAGCGTTACAGTCCCTAGCGCATAGATCACACTACGTGCTTAAGTCTAAGGTTGGCTGCTGTGTCCATTGCACAAGCGATGGTGGAAGACATTTTAACACTTACTGTAAACAATATGTACCACACATCCATAAGCTTACAGTGCGTAAGTAGTATGGTTAATTTAACAACAAAAGTTGACCTGTGTCAATATGCTACACCCGATCGTCCTCGAGAAATGGATGTTTAATGTTCGAAGCAGATAATGTGTTATGCCTGCGACATAGGTAACTCTCACCACACATGATGTGGTGCAAGGTAGCACCGGAGCGACACTAGTGGCCAGGACTTTGAAAGTAACGTACGAAGCAAGAATTGCAAGGTCATTGGAAATGTTTGGACGTCATACCACCATCTGCAATACAGAAATCGCTTATCCGAGACATCGACTGACGCACGTTTCTGAATACACCGTTCATCGTCTGTCGGGGAGCAATTAAACGTGAAATTGACCCGGCTAAATATGTCGCTCTCATTGCCCGATGATACAACCGACATTTCAGATCGAACTCAAAACTGTTTAGTTGCTGTTAATACTCGGGTATTCTTTGCCCGAGGGAAAGTACGACTTCAAGTCAACCTTGATAGCAGTCGTTCGACACGGGTGGATGAAACCGCCCGGAGGCAGGAGCTTTGTAAACCGGCCCTTTGGAGAAATCCGTGGGAGACGGTCGGGTTATGTGTGTGGCCGCCAGCTTGCGAGCACACCCGTGCAGCTCCCCCGCTCTTTTCGGTGAATATCCTGGTTTGTCTGGTCGCTACTTGCTGAGGGTGCAATTTGGAGTCTCCCCGTGGGGGTAGAAGACCCTCAATGTGGAATTTCCCGTACGGATAACCACAGCTGTCTCGGCAGTTGCGAGCTTGATCCTGTGAAGTCCAATTGTTGTGGCAATTGGATGGAGGGGCATGTTTTCCCTGAGACCTTGGTGGTGGTGCCGGGCTGTCCGTGATCAGGAATCTTAAGGCTCAGAAAGATGTATCTTGTTATACCGTTGTGGATCAGTGGCAAGAGGGGGGGGGAGGTGCGGAGAGCCGGATATGTTCCGGAAAACATGTTTTAGTTTTCCAAAATAAACCTGTCAGAGTATTTTTCTCTAGTATCGAAGGCAAACCAGTTTTTTTTTCTTCTTCCAAATTCACCCAACGATTGGCTGTATTAGAAGAGAAAGTGGCGCATCGGATTCCAAGGGCATCTTAAACAAGGTGGAATTTTTTAAGTCTAGAATCATAAATATGGTCAATGAAAAAATGGATGCGTTAATTGAGTGTTTTGAAACACTAAAGAGTGACTGGCTCATTTTTTAACAGAATCATGCCTCATGTTGACATTCCATTCCAACAAGTACAATCTCGTCAAGCTGATTCTTTAAGTATTAAAAACAGGGTTGAATGTTTTGTACAACCTGTACGAAGTATGCGAGATAGCATTGAAACTATTTACAGTGACCTTAGAGTTGATAAAATGACTGAAAGTGCACCTATACGATGTGGGCGCGAAGATTTGAGTACGGCTGCAAAAATAAGTTTGCGACGTAAAAATCACTCATGCGAAAGATTGGTTCGAAAACTCGGAACATTATGATGCTGCTAAATTAATAGCTGGAGGAAGCCTTGCTGCTTATTCGTCTGCATTTCCTGATAAACTATTAGATATTTCTGTGACAACTTATCCTGTTTTAAACAAAAAAAAAAGACTGAGAACAGAACTTTCTGATTTGTATGATAGACAGGATTTTCGGCAAATCTACGCCACCTTATGGTTGTTCAATTTCATTATGAACAACAACATAGAGGACACATTTCAGGAAGTAACTAAACTACTACGTGTATTACTTACCACACCAATGACAACTGCTGAAGCAGAACGTGGTTTTTCAGCCTTAATAAGGGCAAAGACATTTTTGAGGAACACTAATGTGCAAGACCGCCTAAATGCATTGTCTATCCTATCAATAGAAAAATAAATTATAAAAAATATTTCCGACTTCAACAACAGAGTGATTGAAAAGGTTGTAATTATGAAAAGTCGCCGTGTGGATTTTATTTTCAAGAAGTAAAACTTATTTTAAAAGTAAATTAAATGGCTTATTACAGTGTAGCTCTGAGCAGTTTCGCTTCTGGTATTCGTAACGTTAAAATATGTTGGCACAGTAAAAATAAATTCATCATTAAATAACCAAGCTGAAATCTACCTCTCCTCGGTTATTTTACTAATTTATTTTTTCCGGGGTCTACAAATCATAAATGTTCAATGTGACCACCATGAGCGGCCCCAGCGACATCTACGCTATAATCAAACTCGTTCCAAGCTCTTGTCAGCATGTCCGGTGTTAGGGTTTGGATGGCGTCCGTAACTCGCAACACAGAAAGTGTAAGCTGTTCGTGGTTAACTGAGTACTTTTGAAAGCCCTACTTACGATCTGCTTGCACGTGCAGCATTGTGTATTCTTCCGCCACATGTAAAATTAACTCTGCCATGTGCCCGATCTCTTTATTAATGCATCGGTCACGTGAAACTGTAATATTACTAGGAGGATAAATGTTTTATCAATTTGTTCACTCTTACACTCATATCCGTTTAAAAAAAAAAAAACCAGAAAGCAAAAGTAATTATTCCAGTGTTCACAAATGTTAGCTTAACAATTGTAATGCAACTTTATGGCGTGGAGCTGCTTTCCTTCCATCATGGTTACCAACTTGACTAGGCGTCGGCCTGTCAGTGTGCCTGGTGAAGTACGTGCAGATAGGAGCAACGACATTTGGAGAGTTAAGTGAACAGCCAGATCAAGTCCATATAGTTAATTTAACAAAAAAGTCAGCTTAAAATTAATTATTTATAATGTATTACAGGGAACTGCTTATAATTTCACCTGCATACTCAGTTGTATTGGTCTTATCGACTTAAGTACTGATGATTGCTCAATTTCTGTCTTCACAATTTTCATAGTAAATTTTACTAGTGGTTAAAAAAAAAATGGGTCTGGTCTACCTGTGCTCTGAACCCTGTAATTTTCAAAGGTTGATCTCAAAAGTGTTCAGTTAACCGTGAACAGTGCACTTTGGTTCATAGTCTTGCGCTCACCGTGGTTGGCGATGGGATCTCCGACGAGCACGTTCCCGGCCAGAGCTCCCTGGAGCCGCGCTCGGGGCCTGCCCTGGCGCGACCCGTGGCCTCGGTCCTGCGCGAAGCCAGAGAAGTACTGCGTGCCGGGCCCGCTGTTCACGAAGGCCTGCACGTTCGTCTCCCCGGGGCTGTTGTTCTGGATGGCGATGAGGGGCGCCAGCGTGGAGTGCACCCCGGGACGTCCCCCGGCGACGTGCTGGTGCCTCAGGCCCAGCCCCAGTTGGGACACCACGGGGTGATCCTGGAGGATCTGCGCTGCTGGAGGCGTTCTGTGGACACCTCCGCTGTTCGCCTGCTCGTAGTCCACTAGAAGACGGTTGCTGAGGAGTGGTGCCAGCGTAGGCTCAGCTCCTTCTGGAGTGTACTCGACCGCTATGCCTTGCGAGATCGGCGCGGTCGTAGAGGTCACAATGAAAGACTGGTATTTAGGATCTGCTGGAGATTCTTTAAGGTACCCGGACACATAACTCTTATCCGATACTATAACTGAGGGGCTGGGCGCATATGTCGGCTCCGGAGTGGTAGATGTGGCTACTGTTACAGGTGTAGACGCAGTAGTCGTGGAGGTAGTAGTGACCTTGCTGGTAGGATACTCGAGAGGAATAGATGGAGATTCCTTCGGATAACCGCTTGCAAGGGATTGTTCGGTTGTCGGAAAAGTAGGCAGAGCTGTTGAAGTGGTGGATGTTGGGTAAGAAAATTCAACAGGCGTGGAAACCTTGGGGTAGCCAGTTATAAGAGGCCTCACTGTAGTTGTGCTAAAAGTAGGTCTTGGGGTTGTGAATCTCGGCGCAAATGAAGTAGGGTAAGTTTGTGTAAATGTCGAAGAAGCAGGATAAGAAAATCCAACAGATGGAGAAACTTTAGGGTAACCATTTATAAGAGGCCTCACTGTAGTTGTGCTAAAAGTAGGCCTTGGGGTTGTGAATGTAGGAGCAAATGAAGAAGGGAATGTCTGTGTAAATGTTGAAGAAGCAGGATAAGAAAACCCTACAGATGGAGAAACTTTAGGGTAACCAGTTATAAGAGGCCTCACTGTAGTTGTGCTAAAAGTAGGCCTTGGGGTTGTGAATGTAGGAGCAAATGAAGAAGGGAAAGTCTGTGTAAATGTCGAAGAAGCAGGATAAGAAAATCCAACAGATGGAGAAACTTTAGGGTAACCATTTATAAGAGGCCTCACTGTAGTTGTGCCAAAAGTAGGCCTTGGGGTTGTGAATGTAGGAGCAAATGAAGAAGGGAATGTCTGTGTAAATGTTGAAGAAGCAGGATAAGAAAACCCTACAGATGGAGAAACTTTAGGGTAACCAGTTATAAGAGGCCTCACTGTAGTTGTGCTAAAAGTAGGCCTTGGGGTTGTGAATGTAGGAGCAAATGAAGAAGGGAATGTCTGTGTAAATGTTGAAGAAGCAGGATAAGAAAACCCTACAGATGGAGAAACTTTAGGGTAACCAGTTATAAGAGGCCTCACTGTAGTTGTGCTAAAAGTAGGCCTTGGGGTTGTGAATGTAGGAGCAAATGAAGAAGGGAATGTCTGTGTAAATGTTGAAGAAGCAGGATAAGAAAACCCTACAGATGGAGAAACTTTAGGGTAACCATTTATAAGAGGCCTCACTGTAGTTGTGCTAAAAGTAGGTCTTGGAGTTGTAAATGCAGGAGCAAAAGATGGGAAATTTGGTTTGAATGAGCTAGATGTTGGATAATAGAATCCAGCATATGGGGAAACTTTAGGGTAGCCGGTTATAAGAGGCCTGACAGTTGATGTGCTGAAAAATGGACGTGGAGTTGTAAATGTAGGAATAAACGATGCGGGGAATGCTGGTTTCGGAGTAGTAGGGTATGTAAACTCAACAGATGGAGAAACTTTTGGATACCCTATTATAGGCGACGAGGATATTGTGCTAAAAGTTGTTCTTGGGGTTGTAAATGTAGGAATGAACGATGTTGGGAATGCTGGTTTCGGTGTTGTAGGGTAAGTAAACTCAATAGATGGAGACACCTTTGGGTACCCCGTTATTAGAGGCGACGAAGCTATTGTGCTGAAAGTCGGCCTTGGAGTTGTAAATGTAGGAATGAACGACGTCGGGAAAGATGGTGACGGTGAGGTTGAAGGGTACGTGAACTCGACAGACGGAGAAACTGAAGGGTACCCAGCTACGAGAGGGGAAACAGTGGCGGTGCTTATTGTAGGCTCTGGAGTCGCGGAAGTAAACGTCGTTGAGGATATTGGTTTGACGGTAGTTGTAGGGTAAGTGAACTCAACAGACGGTGAATCCTTTGGGTAGCCGGTTACGATGGGCTTCGCAGTTGTGCTTTCAGTAGGTCTTGGAGTCGTATACGCAGGAGCTAACGAAGATGGTGTGGGCTTTGCAGTGGTGGGATAGGTGAAACTAACAGAAGGGGAAACTTTAGGGTAGCCCGTGATCAAAGTCGGCTTTGGTGTCGTGATTGCAGAAACAAATGACGAAGGGTAAAGTTGCTCGTTACCGGTCGCAAATAACCTCGGGAAGGGTTCTTTGAAAGGAACAGGGAAAGGTTCGTAGAGCCCCGTCAGCGAGGCAGGCCCAGGGTAGCCCGCAATGTCCGGCTGGTATATTCTGTTCACGATGGGCGCAATCGTCGAAGACGGGTAGTAAATCGGCACGGGCCGAACAACTTTTCGGTACCCATCGCCGCTGAAGCCGAATGCTGAGGACGTGTGTGGTAGGAGTGTGTCTCCTTGATAGTGACGCCCACCCAGCGACAGGAAGTCACTGGTTTTCGGGGTAATGTCCACGGCTGGCTGCTCGAAAGCCCCAGACGAAGGTAGTTTCCGGATGGTGGCAGCCGTGGTGACCGTGATGCCGGAGTTGGAGTTGTGCACGAGCACGGGTGACTGCTTCACGTAGCCGAGCTCCAGGGGCCGCACGGTCGTCGAGGACACCACCGAGTACTGCGCCGGGTCTGCGGCCTCGTCCTTCTTGCAGTCCGGGTCGAGCACGTCGCTCGGCTCGATGCGGACTTCGGATTTCACGGAAATCACCTCGTTGTCCGTCACAGTCCTCCCGGGCACGAAGAACGGGAAGGAGTTACGGCGGAATATCTTCCTTCTGTTCGCCACAGCGTCAGGCGCTCCATGGCTGCACAGATGCAGTATTAATACTGCAAACAAAACAACCTCGTGTGAAACAGCGCTTACTTTTAGCAAACAGGTCTACAATAACAGTCTCCTCTCCTCTCCCTGTTCTTGCAGCGTATAAACGTAAGAATAAAATATTCCTATTTATGTCTTAATTCCCAAATCAATTATTCAAAGAGCATGTGGAAAATAATAAGTACGTTAGAGTACTTCACCTATAAAGTTACGTCCCATTCAACCATTTTACTTTTGTCTGGCAGATTAATTAGTATGTATAAGGTTTCGCATGCAAGGAAATTACTCAATTTTTTACTATATTTTCAAGAATTGTAGTAGATAACACATTTTTTTTTTCATATTCTCCAATATTCATTGTCTTCGAAATATTTCATCTTTTTAATAAAATTGTACTACTTTTGATATTAATGTCAATGGGCATAATGTACACTATATTTTAACGTAAAGTGACAATGAAATAAATACCCGATTCTACTCTCTCTCTCTCTCTCTCTCTCTCTCTCTCTGTACATCTATGGTATTTCTGAAGAACACCGACAAACTCCGCGGCAGGTTACTCCTTAAGAAAATATAAGACGATAAAGTATGTATCACATTTCCCTGAAGTGATTATTAAGTAAGCTATGCGCCCACCAACAAAAAAAAAATTGGGTTTTGATGCTTTTAGTTAAAAAGATCAGAAAGTCTTTGCGATTAAGCAACAGATCTGAGAACAGTGATTTGTGTAACGGATATCTTACACCCCTGAAAAAACCGGATGGTAACATCATTCCTGTTCATTATGCAAATGGGGGTTGCCACCCTACGTGTGCATGAAACGTTGTAACGTTAAGCTTAAACGATTTGTTAAGACAAATGATTAATCAGCAAGTGTAAACTAACAAAAAAAAACGTCTTATCGGATCACTTTCGCGTGAACAGTTTTCAAGAAATGCACGTGCACATTTCAAAACCGACGNAGAACAGTGATTTGTGTAACGGATATCTTACACCCCTGAAAAAACCGGATGGTAACATCATTCCTGTTCATTATGTAAATGGGGGTTGCCACCCTACGTGTGTATGAAACGTTGTAACGTTAAGCTTAAACGATTTGTTAAGACAAATGATTAATCAGCAAGTGTAAACTAACAAAAAAAAAACGTCTTATCGGATCACTTTCGCGTGAACAGTTTTCAAGAAATGCACGTGCACATTTCAAAACCGACGATGAATGGCCTGATTGGTAAGTAACACGCGATGTACAGGACTGGAGAGAGAGAGAGAGAGAGAGAGAGAGAGAGAGAGGGGGGGAGGAGAGAACGCCAGGTATAGAGGTAGGTAGAGACCGCCAGAGATGGATATGCGCGAATGAAAAAACCAATAAAGCTCGCTATATGTGTGTATATACAGGATTATTCTAAAATCATGGGACAAACATTGAGGGGTGGTAGAGCTCACTAAAACAAACAATTATTGTAAAAACACACAAAAAACACATGAAATGCAACACATTGTTTATTTACAACGTCGCCGCTAAATGCCTTTTTACAGCAATGTTTATAATAATTGCTCAAAATTACTACCACCGACAGTAATGCAAGCTTGGTAGCGTCGGTGGAGTGATTGGCGAACAGATTCAAATACGCCGGGTATTTCACGCACGCCACCATTGTCAGCCAATCACGCCATATGTAGAGGTCGCCAAGCATGCGTGACTGTTGGTGGATGCATTTCCAGCAACTGTTTTAACATTTTCTGTACGGAATCACTCGTTAAGTATGCTGCTAATGAACATTTTATGTTTCCGTTAATGTGTTATGTTTTTGTGTTTGTGCATCAACGCGTCACTTCCGCCCATATATTCGTATACAATAATTGTTTGTTTTAGTGAGCTCTACCACCCCTCAATGTTTGTCCCATGATTTTAGAATCACCCTGTATACACATATACATACATACATACACACACTAGGTGATATTAAACTACATGTCGAGATTTAAACCGATTCATCTACGGGTCAGTAGAAACAATAAATCATTGTAGCAAAATGTTCGGAAAGGTCATCTAGTATTTTTAAATTTAAATTGAAGTTAGGAAAGAGCGCCGGCAGTTCGCAGCTGCACGTGACCAGCAAGTTGCATATCACGCAGGCGAACGGAATTGCCTACGATTTCGTTCGCCTTCGTGGTATGCAACTTGTTGCGCAGGTTTGTACGTGAAGCTGCGAACCCCCGGCGCTACTTCTATTTCAATTTAAAATTACTAGATTAATGTTCCGAATATAATGTTACTAGGATTTATTGTTTATTTTAGCCCATAGATGCTGCTGTTTGAATTTCTACAGTCTAGTTAGTATATTTGAGTGTATATATGTATACATATATTTATATATATACAAACACACAGCATGCCCCATTTATTTCGACCACCCACACTCCGTACCGGGGCTCCAAATAAAAATTATTTCGAACAAAAATTGTATAACTGGAAGGGGGAAATAATACTGTTGGGCAGTCAGCCTTATAGCATTATTTATTAGTGAGATACGCGTACTGACATCAGTATCAGTTTTTTTTAATGGCAGCATGTATCTATTCGCCAACAGTTCGATGAAGCTCGTCAAGACCTATTCCAAAAATGTATCACAATGTGCCTGTCTAATAAACAGATAGTTAAAAACCGCCACAGACATTGGAACTCACGAGGGTCCATGAAGACCCGTTATGTGACACCTTGCAGCACGATTGCGCTGCATGGTGCAGTGATACCGTTGACGCTCTGACTTTTGATGTAGAGGTGACGTAAACGGTGCAGGTACCCAAGAGTTGCGTACCCCATTCCACAGAGGCTGCGCTCAGAGGAAACAAAGGGACGCACGTGACGTGACGACTACTCAATCAGTCATCCGTGTGCAGTCGAATGCAAGTGCACTGCAAGGTGAGAGTTGTCGTAACGGAATGGTACTCCAGCGAATAGAAGGTAGAAATGCTGCCCATCTATGGAGAATGTAAGTTAGCACTGTATTTTACACTGAAGAGCCAAAAAAACTGGTACACCCACCTAATATAGCGTAGGGCCACCCGAGCACGCAGAAGTGCCGCAATACGTCGTGGAATGGACTCGACTAATGTCTGAAGGTATGCAGGAGGGAATTCACACAATTAATCCTGCAGGGCAGTCCACAAATCCAATCTGCGCCAATTTGAGAAAGGGTTGCACGTCTGTCACGTTTAATGATTCTCGTCAGTCATCGTTCGTCCCGTTCTTTCACGATCTTTTTCCGGCCGCAGCGATGTCGAAGATGTGATGTTTTGCCAGATTCTCGATATTCACGGTACACTCGTGAAATGGTCGAAAAGCGCACATCCAAATGTTATCGCTATTTCAGAGATGCTGTGTCCCATCTCTCGTGCGCCGACTGTAACACCACGTTCAAACTCACTGAAATCTTGATAACCTGCCATTGTAGCAGCAGTAACCGATATAGCTGCTGACCGCATCGCGTTACTCTGATTGGCTCCATACCTCTGTTATTTGCATACGCACGCCTATACCAGTTTTTTTCTCTCTCTCTCTCTCTCTCTCTCTCTCTTCAGTGTACAATACAGTGTAGTACGTTCAATTGAGTTGTACTGAAACACACACGCAGCTCTGTTATTGCCATTATCAACAGCTTGGTTTGCTCACTCGTCGTTCATTCTGTGTTGAAGGTCGGCGTAAAGTTAGTCATGCGGGGCAACTCTACAGAGAGCGATGCCCTGCAAGACCCCGTCATCCAGACGGATGTTTCCCTGTCTCGTTGCGAAGCTTTGTGAAGCCGGCAATTTGAGCCCACGGCAACGCGATCGTCGTAGAACTCGCGCAGACGAAGCTGCTGAGGTTGCTGTAGCAGTTTATCCACGCGGCAGTGCACGCCAACTTGAAGCCGGAATTGGCGTTCCGAAAACGAAGCTCGCATCGCATTCTTAAACGTAATACGTCCCATCTTTATCAAGTACACTTACACCACGAACTGCACGGGAATGATTTCCAGAATCGTGCAGAGGTCTGTCAATGGGCACAGCATCAAATTATTGCCAACCCGAACTTTTTCGGATGTTCTTTTTACCGATGAAACGTCTTTCTCCAACTCAGGCCAAGTGAATCCGAGGAACACGCATTATTTGGCCGTCGAGAGCCCACGATGGCTTCGATAGGTGAACCATCAGCGTCAATGGAGAGTTAACATCTGGCGAAGGATGGTTGGCAATAAGGTTATAAGGTCGTATTTCGTGAATGGTAACTGAAACGGCATGGAGTATGCTACCTTAATACAAACAATTCTTCCTGGTCTTCTTGAGGAGATACCTCTAATTAACAGAATTATAATGTGGTACCATCACGATGGATGCCCAACACATAATACCGCGTGTGCACATCGTGTTCTGGACCGACAATATCCTGGTAGGTGGACTGGTCGCGGAGGACCAGTTCAGTGGCCTGCGCGGTCTCCTGATCTTAACCCACTGCACTTTTTTTATTTGTGATTACCTCAAAGGCGCTATCAATCGAAGTATTCCAACAACTCCAGAGAACATGCAGGGACGTATTGTGCGTGCTTGTAATGCTCTTCAGAAGGCAACACTGGAGGAATCAGCGTTGTCATTCATCCAGCGACTCAACTTGTGTATCGCTGCCAATGGTCACCACTTTGAACGTCTAATGTGAATGTTCTACCCCTCGCAGTATCCACATGGACAGTACTGCAACCGAGCAGTAGAGGTTCCACCTTCTGTATCGTATTTCGTGTTCATGTTATGACGGAGTGTACATTATGCTACGTATTTAAATAGGTCTTGACCAGCTTCATTGAACTTTTGACGAATACATACAAGGCGCCGTTTAAAAAACCGATGTTATTACTCATATTTCACTAATAAATAATGCTGTAAGGCTGATTCCTCAGCAGTATTATTTCCCCCTTCTAGTTATACAATTTTTGCATGAAACACTTTTTCATTTGGAGCCCCGGTACGGAGTTACTGTGGGTGGTCAAAATAAATGGGACATCCTATATACGAGTGTGTGTGTATATATATATATATATATATATATATATATATATATGGGACATCCTCTATATGTATAGACATATGGGACTATAAACATATAATTTTTATCAAGAACATAGCCAGGAGTGGGCCCGACGAACTCGGGCCCCATCCGACGAAATATATATTTTCTATCTGTATTTCCATCTTCTCTCACGTATTTGTATCTGTTCTATTGTAATCTTAATAATAAGTGTTCTCTATAGTTATTCACGCACTGTAAGATAAAAATATATTGCAATTTACAGATTATCTCAAAGCAAGAGGCTGGCTGTTGCAAAAGCGAAATATGATTTTATTTTCTCTAGAAGAATGTAGGTAAGGACCTCAAGGCAAGGGGACTGACCCTTTAATTGTTCACTTTCTCCCTTCCTTCGTTTCCCGAGGAGTTTCGGAACAGTAAAACGGAAATTCAACGGAGTGAGACCGAGTTAGAATAGGTCAGTTTCTGATTTTGAAATCTGCGATTTGGTTTGTTTCAATCTCCATGCTGTCGGCAGTCACTTACACGTCACGATACACAGCCGCACGCGGCAGCAAAGTGGCGTTACTGGCCAGCAAGATGGCGGAACGCCGTTCGCCAATCAGCGCCTAGTACTCTACTCGTCAGCCTGCAGCCCAGCCAATAGGCAACCTTTCGGGAGGGGGGGGGCTTGTGCTTTGAACTGTGCACAAGCACTGCAGAAAAATGCGAGACTTCATTTGTATTTTTAAAAATAAAGAACAAGTTAATAATAAAATACGTTAACACAGTGTTTTATCTGGTTTGCCTGTGCTATACAGTAATTTTGTCTGTATTAATATATTACTTTGTATCCAGAACAAAAAAAATATGTAAACAACCTGATGTTCGGAAATCCTCTCAATCGGTGTCCACCAGAACATTTAACAATCACTGGTTTAGCCATTGGTGGATTTCCGAAGACACGGAAGTAGTAGCATTGATCCCCCCCTTTTTTTTCTTCCTATTTCCACAGATTAACTTATTAACTTTAGCGTAAATTGGTTTCCATAATGCTTAATATTTAATTTCGCAGTGAAAAAATTCGAAAAATTAAAATTTATAAAAATTTTGAAGTTTTAAACTTAGTCGATTACAAAGAAGCATACATCAAATGAACACATGTTCTCTTTAATATCATATAACTAGGGGCAGTGATATTTTGCGAAAAGATTTTGAGACAAGATACAGTCCAAAGCACTGTAGGGTCGTCCAGCTTCTTTGATAGGCTAAAAAAATTTCTGACCCGTGTTAACCGTTTGCGCACGAATCACGAAGGTTCAGTGTCGGAGTTACTTGGTCCTGGGTGGCTTGGTCAAATACGGACACGGCACCAGCAGCCAATGAAGGTATAACAACAGCTGAGGTGTGTATATAGTATTGAAGTCTACTGTGTGCTCCGATTTTTACGCAAAAAGTCACTGGTCCGACATATAACGAACTTCACGATTTATTTTTAATGGCCTGCTACAGAAAATATTGTCAACGGCAAAAATAACTACTAAATAAGGACTTTCTTCTGTTTCTACTGCAATCGACACACTGAAGGCTAAAGGATGCCTATCTATTGGTCGAACTTAAGACAATCGCCCACCTGATTCTCAAAGTGCGTTGCAACATGTTTGAAATACGCGTGCTTTTTTTTACAAAACTATTAAACGTGTCCCCGGAATGTTTACCTACTAAACAAATCGTGCCTTAGACGAGGACTGAATGGCAATTAAAAGATAACACACGTGCTGTAAATATTATTTTGGAGCCCTCTAAAACCGTTTAAAATGGCTTTTTCAGGCAGCTGTATCTTAAAACACACTACTCGGACATGGGAGAAACCATGATAGGAGCCTGTATTCAACCTCCCTACACACTTTCCGCCAATGAAATGGTAGCTTCACCATCGAGGTTCCATTAGTACGGGCAGCATGACGAGAACACTGCACGCCAGTTCAGAGCCTTGCTCGTAAAGGCGATGGCGCGCTTGATGCGCGTGGCAATGTCGCCCTTATCGCTCCCGCGATTCTCGGCCTCGAACGTGAGAAATTAGCTCAGATAGGCGACCACCTTAAGTAGTAATGTCAATGTTCTGTATACAAAAATGTTGTGAACCTGCTTCTTATAGGCTCCTCGTTATTAATTGCGCAATTCTGAAAGCCCTGTTTAAGATGCATTTTCCATAAATTACGTACCCTTGCACCACGATACAGTCGAAGTATCAGTAACCGTTACCATTAAAGTAAGAGCTGCTTCAGTACAATAGTGCTTGCTGTAGTCCATTCAAGGCCACTTCCAACTTTCCTGAAGCCCTGCTTATCTAACATACACTGAAGAGCCAAAAAAAAAACTGGTATAGGCGTGCGTATGCAAATAACAGAGGTATGGAACCAATCAGAGTAACGCGATGCGGTCGGCAGCTAGATCGGTTACTGCTGCTACAATGGCAGGTTATCAAGATTTCAGTGAGTTTGAACGTGGTGTTATAGTCGGTGCACGAGAGATGGGACATAGCATCTCCGAGGTAGCGATAACATTTTGATTTTCGCGTACGACCATTTCACGAGTGCACCGTGAATATCGAGAATCCGGTAAAACATCAAATCTTCGACATCGCTGCGGCCGAAAAAAGATCGTGAACGAACGGGACAAACGACGACTGACGAGAATCATTAAACGTGACAGACGTGCAACCCTTTCTCAAATTGGCGCAGATTTCAATGCCGCCTGCATACCTTCAGACATTAGTCGAGGCCATGCCACGTCGTCTTGCGGCACTTCTGCGTGCTCGTGGGGGCCCTACACGGTATTAGGCAGGTGTACCAGTTTTTTTTTTTTTTGGCTCTTCAGTGTATATTATTAGGCCATTTTCCCACCAGTACAAATAAAGCTTAACCAAATCTATGAAATTACATCAAATAGACGTCGCATCGCATTCGTGCACACTCAGTATCATAATATTTTGCCAGATAATTTTTCTTGCTAGGCATTACCAACACACCTATTTTCTCCCTGTTTTTATTAATATTAATGAAACAATATAATTAATATATAAAATATAAATAGCAGTTCAATTTAACCAATAATATGATACTTTTATGTTAACAGAAGTGCAAAACCCTTTTGATAAATGTGTTATTTAGGAAACAACTGAATGCGTCAGACATAGAGTAATTTTTCAAAGGTTTGATTCAAAAAGTGTGAAGATGCCGTGAATACACTATACTGTACAACCAAGCATAACAATACCCGTAACCTTAGTCAACGCACAGCTGCGTAGGAGAGTGGCGAACTTTTAACTTTCTTGTGCAAGCACATATACGTAAGTAAACAGAATCCTCTCTTATTACTACACACGTAAAATTCACTTCAACAACTGTACACACGTGGTCACGAAAGTAAACATATATTTGGCTCCAATTATTATGTCTCACTTTGCGTGTTTGTTTCTCTAGCGCATGGTATTTGAAGACTGGAAATGCAGCAATAGCTCCAATAATTATTCGGTATATATTATGACTGCATAATATGGAGATATCTACATTAAAAAAACGTGTGGGGAAAGCATACATGCGATAGGTTTACCATCTCCTAACAACTGTTCCCATTTGGAACTGAAATCCCATCGGCGGACAAACGGAAACATCCGGTTTTATTGTGTCGATTGCAGTACGTGATGTTTATTGCTACAATAGTTACGCATATGGTTGCAGGTGTGGTGTTCGTTATTTCGAGTCTAGTACGGCCTTAGCATTGGCTCACAGAGCAGTTAAGAATACAGAGGTGAAGCAGAAGCTTATATCGCGAACTCCAGCCGCGCACGCCAGCAAAATGGCGTCGCTAGTCAGCAGCACGTCGGAACGCCATTCGCCAATCAGCACCCTGTAATCTACTCGCCGGCCGGCAGCCCAGCCAGTAGGGAACTCTTCGCAGCATGCGGTAGCCA
This sequence comes from Clitarchus hookeri, assembly GCA_002778355.1. NCBI lineage: Eukaryota > Metazoa > Arthropoda > Insecta > Phasmatodea > Phasmatidae > Clitarchus > Clitarchus hookeri. The sequence continues at coordinate 721,330 of NQII01000715.1, forward strand.
ATCAGATGCAAGGCCCGTTCCCGGAACCTCGCGCCGCCAATCAGAGAATGGGTTCGCCCACATCACAAGGACCCCGCCACATAATTTCGCCTCGGTGACATTGCCGTGCACCCAGCCAGTGGCGCGTGGTGGACTGTTGCAAGATAAGCTGGCGTTAGCTGAGTTCTGTACCCTGTTGCTTGCTAGTTCACACGTATCCCGGCAGCTGGCGCCACAGGACGCGTGTAACGGGTCCCTTGCTGCTCGCTTGTGAGTGGTCTAAATACATTCAGCTTCCCTAGGCTCCGCAGTGGTCACTGGCTCCTGCTGCGTGCACCGAGAATGTACAGCAGCGGGCAAGCACCAGCTTACCTTGCAACACTTCGCCACACGCCACCGCACACGACCACTACATGCACGCGTCTATCGACCAAAATGGAAATTTTCAACACCGTAGTTGTGTTATTCATATGCAAATCCGTAGTCATGTGCTCGTAAAAATTAAATTTAAAAATTAATTGTCTACAAATTTAAAACTAAGGAATTTAGTACGACGTTAAGATGTGAATCTATTTTCTTTAAAATCGCTGCCAACTTTGCAGAGAGCGTGCTAAACAGCGTTCCCATTAAATCTGACGGCCAANNGGGGGGGGGGGGGCTCAGTACGCCACGAATAAATGCAATTAGGTATTAAAGTCGACTGCTTGTTTGATTGTGTAAATCGCCTCATGAATTAAACACCCGGGACACATCGCGCAAAGTAATAATAGTATTTATACAGACGATCTTGTACTGCAAGTAGGTACGCACGTTGTGAGGTGAGTCACTATGCGAGATGAGACGGAAAACATCATACGACCAACGTCCGACAGTAGTTCGCGAGGGTGGCAGGCGCCCTTGTAAATCTGTATTTCACATATTGTTTTAATTCAAAATAATAAAACCTACTTCAGATGGAAGTTCAATTCCGTGGATGTTGCTGCTTTGAATCGAGATGATCTGAAATCTGCGAACGGTTGTTGGGTAATATCAGCCACATTCATTGAGAAAATAGGGGGCACCATGTTATTAGCCAACAAAGGTTTGTTGGCCTTATGGGGTATTTACCGATTTTAATGACGTCATAACCACGTGCGCATTAACGCATAAATAAACGTTGCTTTGTTATAACTTTCTCAGGAAAAGGGTTGCGGTGGAAATGTTTGCTATTCCAAACTCATAAAAAAATCTCGTTTTGTTGCCAACCTGAGTAAAATAACCCCTAGTAAATGCCATGGCATATTTTGGCTCCTCGTCGTCCGAGCCGAAGTTAAACTGGATTCACAACAATCCGTCGTCCATCAATCCTTCCGTACGGCAAAATTTCAGCGTTGACAACTTAACATCGCGTTATTTCTTTCGTTGGAGGTATATTTTGGTTGGAAATACATTTTCAAGAAAAAGACATTTTTGAAAATGGTTTTTTTTTACGTAATAAAAATATATAGTAAATTCTTTTATATGTTTTATATTTTAAATTGTTTAATTAATGTTTTTGATTTATTTCAAAGTGCGTATTCCGGTCTAAGGAATGTCGCGAGGAGGTGGGTCGTCCGCCCGACCGAACGTCGAAAGTTGAAGTTTGGAAAATATCTGACGAATGGACGTATAGAAGAAAGTTGCCCTGCGATTGGTTGAAGATCACGTGACCGCCGGTTACTGGCGGTTGCGCCGGGATGGTCGTGAGTCCGACTTTACGTGTTTAAAGAGACCCGCTGTCGATATCACGTCCATCCCTACCTACGTTCCTGCCTACGGAAATGTTGCACGCCAGTTCAGAGCCTTGCGCATGGAGGCGAAAACCTTATTAGATACGCCTGCCGGTGTCGCCCTTAATGTTCCGGCGATCTTGTGTCATACTCGCACGAACCATCGACTGAAAACGAGCTGAAGCGACTTTAGACTTCGGCGGATGTCCACAACAATGGCACGTGTTTCAACAATGATGTTTCAACAACGTAACGTTCACGCTTTGTTTAACCTCGAACCCGCGAGTTTTTACGAACAATTATTACTTTTGCGTAACTTGATTGTATAGTGGTAGCAATCTCTGAATCATATCTCAAAACTAAGATTCTCTTTGCACAACCCTCAAAACCACCTGGCTTCGACTGTGGTTAGCACGCTGTTCACTAAGTTTTGATAAGCTTCTACGCTACTTTTGACCAAGTTTTAATGCAAATACTGTATAATTAACCTACGCAAAAGTCATTTTTCGTTAAAGGGCGGGTTTGAGGTTAAAATTAATCGTGAACAAATGTTACGTCATGGTTGAAACACGTGATTTAGTTAAGTTGTTTTGGCACTTCGTAAGCTGGATTTTTTCAAACAGAAAATTGTGCGTTAAGAATTATGCAGTAACCGTGTCTCCCGGATTTACGATTCACAATTCACCTGATAATTCTTAAGTCCAGCCAATGGAAACTTGCGACAAGCCTAACCTCGCATAACACAGCCATATTTAAGCATATCATATTTCAAAGCAGACATTATCTAGCAGGGAACCATATTTTTGCGAACAGATATAATCATAAACATGTTCATACACATGCCTTTTAAATAATTTTCGTACTTGGAGGGGCCGCAGTGGTGTAGTGGTTAGACTACTCGCCTCCCACCTAGGCGAACCGGGATAGATTCCCGGCAGGTTCACTCCCGGGTAGTGTGGGGATCGTGCCGGACGATGCCGCTGGTCGGCGGGTTTTCTCGGGGATCTCCCGTTTCCCCCCGCCCTCACAGTCCGGCGCGTCTACGTACTCGCCTCGCTTCACTCTAATCGGCTCTCAAGTACCACGACGTCAAGAGCCGCCCACTCACTAACTCGTACTTACAGTGCTGTAAATGACAGCTTGCCGCCAAAAACACCGACTGCCCTGTTCTGATTGGTCGCCGCTAAACAGGTTTTACTGGAATTTGTTTTAAGGAAATGCTGAAGGAATTGCCAACACCGCACACGACTTGCTAAGTTACACTGGAAGCCAATACGCGAGATAACACAGTTTCAGTTCTTCTGCACATGTTGTGACAAACAATGTAACGCTTAACTCTTCCATTGTAAACCCAATTTAACGCCGCTAGGCATGCTGGGCGTGCGTACGAGATGAACATGAATCAGTCTGCCTCAGTTGTCTACCCACGTTTTCAAAAATGCACCGGTGCTTCGTCCACCGATGTACACCGGACGTTCGAAAATTACTGTTTCGGTTGAGTGCGGTTAAACCGATCGATCCACCAGTTCAACCGGCCTGAAAATTCGGTAGATCTGGTGGATATGCACCAGAACATCAACCGATAAATTTTCAAACGCCTTCTTTAAAATTAAAATAAAAAATAGAAGTTAACTTGCCCTCGACTTGTAATTTTCAGGCATTCCAAAATATACAAAAGTAATTCGGACGTCAAGTTTTACAAACGGGCGATGAAATCTTTAGAATTTGTGTGTAGTGGCATTAATACGCGTCTGGAAGCAGACGAAATTACAGCTAAAAACTAACCTGATGTTCGAAAAATTGCTCAGCCGGTGTACACCGGTGTATCAACCACTGGCGGATCCAGTGGATCGAAAACGCTGTATTTTTGGGAGTGAGAGCATAGACTAGATGAGGTGGACCGATATTCATCTTCAGCGCGTGTGTCCAACAGACTCGCCACTCGCCAGCACAACTGCCAAAGTCACGTGGTCAACAACGATGAACGTGTTTGTCTGCCTCCGACTTTTAAAAAATACGCGCTTTTTTTTATATGAATGAAATAATTTGACTGACTTGAGTATTTTGTATTTCCATTAAAACTAGGTTAGGAGAAGCGTATAAACATCTCGAAAAACCTACTTCTATCAGTGTTCTGACCCAAAATCCTATCGACATTGTTTCTGATAATGCTATTAACAGAAAAACAGTCGAATGTTGGAACACGGAGATGGTTAATGCGTAGTTGACATGCGTACACATTTATTCTATGCCACGAACATATATATAACTCCAGATAAGTCATAGTAACCAGTGACCGAAATGAGAGGCTCCTTAACGAAATGCTGATTTTCGTTAATATGACATAACCAAATATGTTACCAAAAATTCATATTTAATTCAGTACTTTATACAGACATGCAATATATATGCATATATGTGTATATATAGAGATATCTGGTCTTCATACACAGAAACACAATTGCGCATTATGAGATGTAAATTTAAATTCCCTGAATTTTCTTGCACTCTTACCGCGCGATACTTCGGTGAACGAAAAGAAAAAAACAATTTAGTTGTAAAATACATAACATAACGAAAGTGGCGTTAAATGGAGACACAGATGCCATCTTGGAGTATCAGTTACTTTTATTTATACCGGTATTTTCCTCTCTTAGGGGATAAGATACAATCATTATCATCCGTAGAAAATTATTTTTTTCATTCTCGATGATTTAGACTTTAGAGTAGGGCAATAAAAACAAATTATCCATAAACAACGTGAAATTTTAATGGTTATTTAATACGAAATAAATATGTGCATTACACAATAATAATAAATGAACGTGCATGAAGTTGAGGCGACACGCTAAGCTAGGCGCCATGCCTCGCAGTTGAGGTTATGTCTGACCGGAGGGATGACTCCAAGATGGCGGCCGCGAGAGAGAGTGCGTGTTTGACTTGCCTGCGAGCAGGATCCTTCTTCCCCACATGGCGACGGTCGGAGTGCCGTCGCGCGCGGTTATGCCATCGCGTTATAANCTTGCCGCCGGCGCCCGCCTGTGAACAGACGCGGCCGAGGTTTACTACGCATGCGCACGTTAGCGTGACCTGAGATCGCAGGGCCTGTTTGGATGGCGATTCAGACACGTCGCTTTCTGCTCGTCGTCCCATTCGACTGTAACGTCTGCCCATTCCGCTGTTTTTTCTAAAGGGGTAATTTGACTGACTGTACAGTTCTAACATTCAAGATACATACACAGTTAATCGCTTATTTACTCCATCATATAAAATAGGCCTAGAAAAAAAAACGTTTTTACCTAGACGGTTTTATAGTAGTGCGATTCATGGAGTAAAGATGAGTTGTACTGATTTTAGTCTTCTGCACACGTCCCCAACATTGGCTTACAAATTACCAACAGAATTGTTGAAATCACGTGTTCAAATAGTGATCTGGATATTTGTTTACACTTGTATTGAGCATATTGATTATTTTATTTAAAACGTATGTTTTTCAGCGGAATGTGAATATATTCTTATTCCGTTACATTTTTGTCAGAATACGTGTAATAACATTTCAAAATAAGACGTATCGATGTAAACAATGAGATAAACTTAGTCCAAACATTGTGGTTTTGGCAGTTCTACTGGCAAATGCAACTGGGACTCGAAAGTAGTTTACTGCGCAGCTGGCACGTGCGCTCTAATCTATATGCTAGGTTTTTATACTGCGATAAAAAAAACTATGGGGAGATGGTGGGTTTGGAGGAATTTCTTGTTTCACATTACTTACGGACCGGTTCTCAAAAAGCTTTCCATATATGTAAAGAATCTGGTGGTTTTGAAAGTTCAAACTCAAGCAAGATAGGTTCGGTTCCATTTCTTAAACGTAGTATGCACAGCGCATGCGCGGAAGTGACGGCCAAGTCGGTCCACAGACTGCCGTGGACTTGCCCATGGATAGACAGGGGAATGGCCAGGGATGGATTAAGACCCATGCGTAACATCAGTGGTGCCTCAAGACTCAGGCTTCGCCTCTTTTGCAGAAATAATTTGTTTTAGCGTCATAATTCATAGTAATTACTGACAAGGTACGATTGTAGAAAATTTACGTTTTACGAATGGTTTAGCTTCTTGTAAAGAGTCGAGAGCAAATTTATATTGTATTACAAGTTCTCGACTTTTTACAACAATCAGATAACACACAGTTACAGTTGCGACCAAAAATATTAAACAACTCGTAAAATGAAAATTTTCTATAATCTTACGTTGTCAGTAATTACTTTGAATCCTACCTAAATTATGACGCGAAAACGAAGAATTTCTGCAAAAGGGGTGAAGCCGAACAATCGTTACTACACAAATCCTTTAATTAAGCACATATAATATCTCTTGAATCAATTTGACTGAAATAATTAACACCGCTAACAGTACTGCTAACATTTCTCAAGCTCCCGTTTTGTATTCTCGTCGGAAGGTTAACTTTGAGTCGGGGGACGCAATATGGATATTTAGAAAACTTGTTGGTACTAATGATGATGCACGTGTTTTAGGTCATTGCCAATATGTATATGTTGCTTAATTAAAGGATGTGTGATACATAAGGAAAACTACTGTAATAAAATTATTTTGGTATGAAAAAAATAAATATTACCACGAGATAAGCGCTTTTGACGTTGATCATCCCATAGCTGTTGCCCTTATGAGAAAGCTGAGATAACGTCTCTGGACCAGTGTCGACGCTCGTGGTTTGGCTCCTCGAAACAAGACGCCAGTATGGAAGTGTGACCTCGTGTTGGAAAACTGCATGTTTCACCTCAAAATGCTGTAGCTGTTGAGAGAGAGAAAAAATTATTGTAAATGGTAAGTGATAGTAACTGACTGTGAGATATTGAGTGGAGAGTATTGACTTTGTAGCAGTGTTTGTAAATGAGTTAGGAAATTATTATTACTCTATTTAATTAAGACCTCCATCTCTTAAACAACCCGACTAAGCCCACTTATTTGAGAAATTGTAACAGTATACATTTTCCCTCCCTAACTTTAGTAAATGGTGGCATAATGAGAACAAATATGCACTCAAGCTGGTTTTGTTCATCGAAATGTATTAATATACAGGTTGATTCTTGAGAATTTACCTCCCCTGGCAGGGCTTATTCCTCAGTTCATTTAAAGCAAAATATGTCATGTTAAAGTGGGTCTTATTCCAATATTTATATGGTAATTCTATACATTTGAAAGGTTGAAAAAAAATAAAATCCTTTCAAATGCTGGCCCAGGCATCATCGCCAGTCCACTTGGAGCATCGCCTGTGACGTAGGCACATTCTAGCTTCCTATTGGTCCCAAAAACCACCTACTGAAGTTTGTTACAATAGTTCGGATACACCCTGTGTATTTATATACAGTATATATCTAAATACGACCGACAAACTTCGACAGCAGGTTAATCACGAAAAAAGAAGTTGAAAGCATACATTTACGACCTGTGGTCTAAGTCGACTCCCAAGGGCGGCACACGCCTTTGAAGTTGGACTTGCGGCACCAGATTATTACAGACATCGGAAAAAATATGTAAGAGGGAATACTGCGTGGCTGGATAATGTGCAAGTGCAAAATGATCTACGAACACCGCAAAAACCTGTGGCTGTCAACGAATTAATTCATGGAAATTATAACGGTTACCACTCTTATTGCGAGCCATTCGACATGACGCGGTAGCATGCGTGGGATCTCATTGACGGAGTATTGAACCGCGTGTTCTTATTGACGAAAAAGTTGCCTTGTGCAAATACACTAACCGCCACCGTTTTCGAGTAATTCGAGTTTGAAATTTTAAAGAATTATGTTCAAAAACTGGCAGGGCGGGCGACATGCACAACGCCCAACAACGAAAGGTTGTGGATATCAAAGGGTCAAGATAACAGAGAGGACTGAAGCATACAGACATGTGAGGTAACACGTGTATTGTGGTGGTTTTCCGGTATTGTATTTGTAAATTGTAGCAATAAGAGAATGCCAGGTAAGTTCACATTGTCGTTTATTACATAATGAAGTGCAATACTGTGGTATAAACGAGCCTTAGATGAGGTGCTCGAACTGTCGGCCTGCAACCTCGCTGCAGTGAGTACATCGACGATGTGACGATTGCCGAACACGGTCAAACACGCCGGGTGAGGTTCTTGTGATCTCGGCAGCAGCGAGTATTCTGGCCACGAGATCCTCCAGAGTCGCTATTGGAGTCTCGTACACCGAACACTTCGTAGCACCTCACAAGTAAAAGTCAAGCGGTTTGAGATCTGGGGACCTCGCCGGCCATAACCTCGGCCCACAGCGGCCTATCCATTTACCTGGAAACGTGGTGTCAAGGTAATCTCGAACATGGTGCGGTGGTGCACCGTCATGCTGCAGCCACATTTCTTGTCGAACCCCAAGTGGAACGTCTTCCAGCAACTCTGGCAAAAACCTGTTCCAGAAACACGAGGTACCGGTCAGCATCTAAGCGAACGGTCAACATGTATGGTCCAATTTAACTGTCACCTACAATACCGCACCATACGTTAACGCCAAATTGCTCCTGGTAATTGCGTGGGTGTTCGCCTCCGCCCACACGTGACCGTTACGAGACGTCAACACACGTTCTCTTGTGAATCGCACTTCGTCGATAAACAACACGACACTAGGGAAATATGGCTCTACTGCACATCGTTGTAAACATTGTGGATAGCCTTCAACCTTGGAATGGTGCACTTTCTGTCTGCGATGTGGATGTAGCAGTTGCTCATGCACAACTCTGTGTCCAGTGCGAACTGCATGCCCCACTTGACGGCCGCTGGTAGACGGTGACCCGCGGAACCTCCGCAGAACCTCCTCCTCGAAGTGAGGTGTTCGTGCCGACCTTGGACGGCCGGCGTTAGGGCCCGTACACCTGTAACATGCGCGGTATTGGGACAGGTACGCTCGGTTTCACAGCGTACAATGAACGCTGTGACGTCACGTGAACACACTGCGCGACTCGTTTACTCACCGCGAAATTCCCCTGTTCTCGAAGCCTCCTAACAACGGCCGTGCACGTTGAACGACGTGGCACACGTACGTTGGGATACCTTTCCCTGCAGCTCTACCGTTGCACTGCGCAGCCCCGTACACAAGGTGAATGTCAGTCATTTCAGGTCATATAAAACGATCCATCTCGTGATACTCAAACTAAGCCTCTGTCCCACTCCGCTAAACTCTAGTACAGTGGTTTCGGCTGAGTAAACGACTAAACGCATCGCAGGAGACACAGGCCAGAGACGCTCCACTCGACGATGGCGTGTGTTGTGTGGCGGCCTACATGACAGGCAAACTAACCCTCCGTGTAACTGTATGACGCCATCCCTCGCGTGACCGTGTTGTGATGCCTGCATACTAACGGTGTTTGCCAGCACCAGCCTCGTATACGAGTTGGCCATGATAACCATTTCACAAAGTCGATTTACAAAGTACGCCTCATACACGATTACAACACACGTCGATTCTTGCACAGAAGAGACATGTGGTATGGACGTTGACGTTGTCATACAATTATCGATTACTACTGTAAACGCCGCATTATTGTCCTCTGTTATCTTNGTATACGAGTTGGCCATGATAACCATTTCACAAAGTCGATTTACAAAGTACGCCTCATACACGATTACAACACACACACACGCGCGTCAATTCTTGCACAGAAGAGACATTTGGTAACAGTGGTATGGACGTTGACGTTGTCATACAATTATCGATTACTACTGTAAACGCCGCATTATTGTCCTCTGTTATCTTNGTGGTATGGACGTTGACGTTGTCATACAATTATCGATTACTACTGTAAACGCCGCATTATTGTCCTCTGTTATCTTAACACTCTTGCTTGGTAAACCGAAATTAATTTCGCACTCTCGAGTCTCTCGCCGTGGAAATGGCACACAGACAGATGCGGTGTAATTAGCTATTGTTTCGATTTGTTGTCATTTACGGCATTTCTCAACGCCACCGTTACCTACCTCTTACTGTTATCTTATCCGTTTGATATTAGCAACCTTTCGTTATCGGGCGTTGTGCTTGTTGCCCGCCTGCCAGTTTTCGAACATAATTATTTTGAATTTTCAAACCCGAATTACTCGAAAACGCTGGCGGTTAGGGTGCTTGCACAAGGCGACTTCTTCGTCAATAAGAACACGCGGTTCAATACTCCGTCAATGAGATCCCACGCATGCTACCGCGTCATGTCGAATGGCTCGCAATAAGAGTGGTAACCGTTATAATTTCCAAGAATTGATTCGTTGACAGCGACATGTTCCGTGGTGTTTGTAGATCATTTTGCACTTACACATTATCCAGCCACGCAGTATTCCCTCTTACATATTTTCTCTGATATCTGTAATAATCTGGTGCCGCAAGTCCAACTTCAAAGGCGTGTGCCGCCCTTGGAGTCGATTTAGACCACAGGTCGTAAATACGTGTTTTCAACTTCTTTTTTCGTGATTAACCTGCTGTAGAAGTTTGTCGGTCGAATTTAGATACATCCAATATATATATNTATATATATATATATATATATATATATATATATATATATATATATATATATATAGACTGTTCACGGTAAAGTGAGCACTTTTGAAATCAACCTTTGAAAAATGATGTCGCTATCCCTATCTGCACATATTTTGACGGGAACAAAAACTGGCGGGTGCCCAGCGAAGTTGGTAACAATGGAGGGAAAGCAGTTCCGTATATTTACGTTGAGATAAAAGTGTTAGGTAAGCATACGTGAACACTGAAATTATTTCTTTTTCTTCCGGTTTTTCTAGTGCACGTACATGTAAAAATTAGCGAATTTGTAAACCATTTACTTGTATAATAATTTCTAAATTTCACTTGGCCGACGTGACGTGTGAATAAAGTGAACATGCCCGTGGCAATGTTGATTTCACGCGTGGCGGAATAATACACAATGCCCATAAAAGTAGATCTTAAGTTGGGCTTTCAAGGAGTGCTCAGTTTACCGTTAAGTATATATATATAATATCAGACACTATTGTTTACAGTTGAGCATTGAGCATCAAACACCATATCTGCGTGTTCTGTGGTAAAAGTACGTGTCATTGTAACACAATTACTGCACCTCACAACCAAAGGCTACAACCACAATAAACGATCAGTAGAAAAGCGCCGTGTTCACGCAGTACGCAGTGAAACAGTCAGTCACACTTCACGTTTGTCAAGGTCACGCGCTGTTCGCAGCAGTTGTCAAACTGACAGCAACATGTCACGAGATGTCCACTGCAATGCGCCTCCCATTTGTTTTTTCTAATTACTGCGCAAGTATTGCGAACAAGGTCCACGTGCATATTACAAAATTTTCTCCGAATGACTTAAGGAATAATCCCTGTATGTGGCGGTAACTACTTGTGAGTCCATCCTGTATTATAGTCTATTCGCGGTTTCTTCACACTTTTTGAATCAAGCCTTTGGAAAATCACCCCGTGTATGACTGGAATAGTTATTTTTAAAATATGCCGCGTATCACATGCGTTTTTTTTTCACCTCTGTTAACACGGAAGTATCTAATTTATCGTTAAATTAAAGTTTTACTGATATTTTATCTATAAATTATAATAATGCATTTAAATTAAATATGAAGAAAAACAGTGAGAAAACATGTGTGTTGGTAGCACCTAGTGAGAAATAGTTCTCATGCAAAATACAATTACAACGGAGTGCGCACGAATTCAGTGAGTTGTCCTGTGGTGTAATTTTTTAGACTTAAATAAGCTTAGTTTGCACGAGGCGGAGGAATATCCTAGAATTAGAACTTTAGCAGTGCTTCAGGGAAGTGTGAAGTAACCGTGTATTGAATATATATGCAATTTGTAATAAATTGTTACAATGCATTTCTGATACTTACGTACATGTTAGCTGGTGGGCTACATACTTTTTTTGTTATATTTTTATGCAGCATGTAATTTTAAATTTTTACAGCACCAAAATGAAATACTTAAGAGAAGCAAAACGTGTGTTACGAGGAGTGCCTGAATGCGTCCTTCCCTCCCCCCCCCCTCCTTCCTACTCCTCGGGGGTTACCTAAAGACATGCCCCTCCTATGTTGAGACGTGGTTTTGCCTCTGTAAAGGGTTGTCTGCGATCGGCGTGGCTCTAACACAAAGTGTCGCGCAAGGAAGCAAATACCTAAGTTTTAAATCCCACCGTCTACAACAATCTCTTACGTGGCTTAACAGACGTGACTTGGCGTATCTTGGTGTGAAGATAGTCATCTCTCATTTTTTTAGGTTGCGTTTTTAACGCCGGTAAATCAGAACGAAATACTTCATTGGAACTACTATCGTCAAACGAGGGCAAAAAAAAAAAAGGGAAAAAAAAATTGTGTGTTAACTTCATCCCCAAGGTGTTTTTGAATAATATGTCGGAATTAAAACCATGACATTTACGGATAATATAGTATATCCTAGTAGCAAAATGTTCGGAAAATTCGTATAGCATTTATTAATTTAAACTGATGTTGGCAAAACAGCGCCGGGAGTGGGCAACTTCACGTACCTGCGTGCACGACAGGTTGCATATCACTAAGGCGGAGGGAACAGGCGCATCACGCAAAGAGCTCCTGAGCATAGAACAACATAACCCCGAGGTACTCGGGCGCCGCTAGTGGTTGCTTGTTATTACACGTGTGTCAAACTACGTGGACGATGGGAGATTAGCAACTGAGTAATAAAGGCTATCAGGGTCGACTGCACTTTATTTCCTGCATGACGTGGCAATTCCGTTCGCCTTCGTGATATGCAACTGGTTGTTCACGCAGGTGCGTATGGCTGCGGATTCCCTGCGTTGTTTTTGCCTCACTTCGACTTACATTTAAAAATACTAGATAACCTTTCCAAAAAAAAATTTTTACCAGGATGTTTTGTTTGTATAAGCCCATATATGCTGTAGTTTGAATTTCGACTCTTATCCAAAAACACCTTGTATATGTCGAATACCGTTCCCCGCCATCATTAAAATATATTTGTTTACCTGAACGAACGTTTAGTTTTGCTATTGGTGTACTCGGAAATTTTTTAACGATTTTTTCGGTCAGGAACCCGTAGCTTAAATAAAAATCATTAACACTGAAACTCAGTATAGCCAACCCACGAATACAGAAGTTTCCATACTTGGAAAAAAAAATTCTTAATAGTGTACTTTTATCCGATTGATTGATCCCGTTTACGGTAACGCTCATTGTGAGCAGCTGTCTTGAGTTATGCGCCAAGTGTATTATGTTGCGTCAAGTCACGTCAACTGTGCACAATGCTTAAGGAAGACTGTAATTTTTTATTTTTTTAGCTGCAAGCCAGCCAATCACAAGTAAGCATTTTCAACTACGGGAGTCAGTGCAAACTGGAAATGTGGCAAGAAAAGTATCCGTTAAATTGAGTTAGAAGTAAATTTCCTATCTCAATTTATTTTAAAGAAAATCTGTTAACGTGTACTTGTTTGCACGCGTGTCACTATCGCTGTGCAAGTATTCCATCGAGAAAAATAATCGTTAAGACGTGCAAATGAACAAAAATAAGCACAGCTGTATTACGTCACGTTAGCCAAAACACCGTTCGAAAATATCCACGATCCATGAGAAAAAAATGGTAAGTTCTTTTACGTCAATTTTGTATTGGTTACAGAAGAATTTTCTTGCTGCGGTTGTAGACATCGTTTTTTTTTCAGGCTCTCGCGTGGTAACGCTGCTGTCTTCTTCTTCTTGCGGGGACGCCACGGCGATTGTAGACGCCTGGGATTACCCGGCAAAAAATGTATATATTCGTACGTATTTCAAAACTTATAAATGTACAGTTGTAAAGGGCAAGCCGTGAGTTAACTTTCTCTGTGTGTACGTGCGACGCAGAACATCAGCAGCCAACTTTTCCTCTCTCTGTTCCTCGTGCCTTCGCAGATCCTGAGCTGGACGCCCGCCGCGACTGGCGTTGTCGGAGATGCAGCTCGGCGCGCTGCGTGGACCTTGCAGATTCCTGTTTCGAAAATTCACTACAACCAATTGCAAGATCTTCTTCAATTATGCTACAAAAATAATTATTATTTATGGTTTAATACTAATAGTGTTGAATCTCACTATTTCCCGGAAAATTACTACGTACACTGAAGAGCCAAAAAAACTGGTACACCTGCCTAATATTACGTAGGGCCCCCCCCAAGCACGCAGAAGTGCTGCAAGACGACGTGGCATGGACTCCACTAATGTCTGAAGGTATGCAGGAGGCAATTCACACCATGAATCCTGCAGGGCAGTNAAGCACGCAGAATCCTGCAGGGCAGTCCACAAATCAAATATACGCCAATTTGTCAAAGGTTTGCACGTCTGTCACGTTTTAATGATTCTCGTCAGTCGTCGTTTGTCCCGTTCCTTCGCGATCTTTTTTCCGGCCGCGGCGATGTTGAAGATGTGATGTTTTACCGGATTCCCGATATTCGCGGTACACTCGTCAAATGGCCGTACGCGAAAATCCAAATGCTATCGCTACCTCGGAGATGCTATGTCCCATCTCTCGTGCGCTGACTATAACACCGCGTTCAAACTCACTTAAATCTNGCTACCTCGGAGATGCTATGTCCCATCTCTCGTGCGCTGACTATAACACCGCGTTCAAACTCACTTAAATCTTGACAGCCTGCCATTGTATCAGCAGTAACCGATCTAGCTGCCGACTGCATCGCGTTACTCTGATTGGCTCCATTCCTCTGTTATTTGCATAATTTTTAAATCAACATGGTCATCTGCAACTCACCTCTGAAAGATGTTTCATAAATCAAATAATTTATATTTCTTATATATTGTGAGGGAGTTGGTATTTAAAATAACAGTTTAAATATGTTGAACCTAAAGAGTATATGAAAACATGAATGTTGATTTAGTTTCAGTAATTTTCACTTTCTAAAACGTGATTGCATTATATGTCCTTTTTCATTCAATCATTACTCACTTGGTTTGAAGTGTCTTATTTGTGTATTTTGTTAGTTCCTAGTATTCTCTTGTGTGTTAATTAATGATTGCATTGATTGATGAAACTTGGTAACTCACACCAGATGCCCAAACTTACACTAATGGGTTTTCTTTCACACAGATAATTTCTACACCATAGTACTATACTGCTTTAGACTGTTCATGCAAATTTTATTCTGATAATAATAAAGATAGTCATAATATATATTATAACCATAATTATCAAAAAAGAGACTACTTATTAGTTTTATCATTTAATACCGTTGATTGGAGTCCTATATACAATATGGAATAGGTCAATCAAATGATAGATTACCTTTCATGTAATTCTCAATTGTTAATTAATCAATTGATCCCAGTGATGAAAATTTTTAAAAGTAAATATGCTGTTTGGTTAAAAATCTTATCAGTCTTTTTAAAATGAAATAACTTCTATTTTGGTTATATAAAATATATAAAACAGATTTTAATTTCTCTCGTTTTTGAAATGTCAACGAAAAAATTAAATTATACAAAAAATACCAATCTAATATTAACAATAATTTAAAAAGTAATCTATCAAATTGCTGGGAATATGTTAAAATTATGTAAATAAGGCTACAGAGAGAAAATAATTTTGCTATCTGACAAAACTGTGGTTCAAGATCCTCAATCTATTGCCAATATTTTTGTTGAGCATTTCGCTGAGGTGAATGTTCAATCAATTGACAGTGTGGATTCTAAATGCAATAGTAATGCAAATATTTTGCACTTGCCAATTCCGGTAATTACCCAAGTATTTGTATTGTGGGCAATTAAAGGCAGGTATACTGGAATTTATGAAATTTATGGAATTTATGAAATTCCTAACTTTATAATCAAATAATGTGCTAATTTAACGCCTTCACTCCACTTTTAACTCACATTTTAAATTTTAGTCTATCATGTGGTACTTATCCTAGTTAGTGGGAAAAATCCATTGTTGTTACGATATTTAAAAAAAAGGTAATAAACATTATGTTAACAAATATAGACCGGTATCGTTATANAAATCCATTGTTGTTACGATATTTAAAAAAAAGGTAATAAACATTATGTTAACAAATATAGACCGGTATCGTTATAATGTTTTTCTCTAAGGTTTTTGAGAAGATAATTTACAGGCATATACATTTTTATATAAAAATATAATATCAGATATTAAGCATGGATTTCAAACTGGTAAAACAACTGCTACTATTTTGGCTGATAAGGAAAAGTAACCAGAGCGTCAACAGGGCTCACTCTACCGTGAGCAGCTTGTGCGTCAGTTTTATTCTATGGTTTACAGCGGGCAGTGGTGGCGTAGTGTCCAGGGCGCTCGCCTCCTAACGGCGATCCGGGTTCAATCCCCGGCGGGTTCACTCCCGGATTTTCGCATGTTGGAATCGTACTGGACGATGCCGCTTGCCGGCNTCCCTCGCCCCTGCATTCCAGCGCCGCTCCATTCTAGGGTTTCATTTCTGTCATACTCGGGGATGACGGTCACCTACGGGTCCCAGCTGGAAAGACCGTCACTCGGAGGGTGTTGCCTTGCCCTGGGTGCACTCCCCACA
>NQII01000715.1:746025-769973 GCA_002778355.1 Clitarchus hookeri
AAGAAGCGTGGTACAAGAGCGCTATCGCCGCTACGCGCAAGGCTCTTGAACTGGCGTGCGCTGTTCTCGTGGTGCTGCGTGTATCTATTGGGCTTTTAGTGTAAGACACTATCATTTTATTGATGAAAGGTCTGCAGCAAAGTTCAACACAGGCTTCTATCGTAGTCTCGCTCGTGTCCGGCGAGTATGTTTTAAGATACTTCTGTCTGAAAAGGCCGTTTTTTAACTGTAGGTTGGAGGGCTCCAAAACGATATTTACAGCATGCGTGGTAACTTTAAAGTACCATTCCTTCCTCGTCTGGGGTGAGATGTATTTTCGTAGGTAAACATACTGGAGGGCACGTTTGATAGTTTCGACAAAAAAAAAGCCAGCATTTCAAATACTCCGCAACGCAGTTGAAGCGCCAGACGGGCAAAGCGAATTTCTCTCTCTCTGAGCGCGGAAACTGTCTTGTCAGTTGGTCCTAGGTGCTGCCACAGTGAGCGCAGGTATCCAGCACGAGGTTACTGAAATTAGCATTAGGTTACAGCATGGGAGTGGAAGGATCTAGGTTCTACAAATAAAATTGTACTGTCCAGCAAGAGGCAGGAGACAGAAACCTTTTTTTGGTCTGTTGAGGAGGAGGTGGGTGGACTGGCTTGCTGGTTCTGGTGGTGGGAAGGGGGGGACAAAGAGAGACTTTGCTACCGGCGTTCAAGCCATGTAACTGTTTTCGACCCGATGTTCCGCTCCCAAGACTGACTAGAATATTATTTCCTAGTAGTCCTGACTTCCCACGTTTGAAACCGGGATATGTTGATTCTTGAATTCGCAATCCAATAAATTGATTGTCCTCTGCACTCCGTTGTGGAGTAGTGTCCGCGTGCAGTGGTAATGAAGGGAGGGGGGGAGCGTGCTCGCGAGCGGCTTGCGGACCGGAGATGGCAGACCTCGCAGTCTACCGTCAGCCAGGGTCAAGTGCTCGAGTATTCCTGACACACATCGCCAGGAACGCCGCTGCTTCAGCGCGGCCGCCNACCGTCAGCCAGGGTCAAGTGCTCGAGTATTCCTGACACACATCGCCAGGAACGCCGCTGCTTCAGCGCGGCCGCTTCGCCGCCCAAGGACGCGAGAGGGACAGTGAGTTCCTTCCTCTGCTCACGCACATTCCTGCACCGCCTACAATGTCACACGATAGATGAACACGCAGACACGAAATGGCCGGTGCACAGAGTACTTAATAATACAGAGGCGGAACAGTCGCTTGTACCGCGAACTACAGCCGCAAAAGCCAGTCTAATGGCGTCACTAGCCAGCAAACTTAATGGAACGAGTGAGATATTTGGGCGTCTCTTAACATCGAAGTCTTGAGAGCCACGGAGGGTTAAGTTAGGTTAGTACGTAGCAGCGCCGGAATGAAAGGGTTGGGGGAAAACGGGAGATCCCCGAGAAAACCTACCTCACCAGCGGCATCGTCTGGCGCGATTCCCACCTGAGAAAATCCGGGAGAAACCCTGCCGGTAACCAAACTCGGTTCACCTAGGTGGGATGCGTGTAGTCTAACGACTACACCACCGCGGCCCCAGACTAATGGAACGCCGTTCGCCAATCAGCGCCTGGTAACCTACTCGCCAGCCGGCAGCCTAACCAATAGGAGACCGTTCGCAGCGTGCAGTTGCCGATCAGATGCAACACCCGTTCCCAGAGCTTCGCACAGCCATTCAGAGGATGGGTGATCCCACATCAGAGGACCGACCAAGCCACAGAGGATGTGTACACTCTGTACACTGGAGCCTCCGTGCATTGGTTGTTGCCTCAGTGAGTAACCAGTTGCACTCAGACCTGGTAACACGGCATTCCATCCTTGTTTATTGCAGGGATTTTAAGTCCCCCCAGGATTTTTCTTATATTCTGTGATCCAGTTGCAAACGTAACTTGAGTGTATGATTTTCAAATCTAGTCCACTCTCTAACTGATTAGTGAATATTTCCTGTTCCTAATTATTTATTACATTTATGAGAATCACGTGTCCCCTGACGCGTAGTAGAAAGGTGGGCTTTCTTAGACCTTTTCTCCTCTCAAGGTTCGTTCTCCTTTCCGTGTTGTGCTACGGCCGTCCTTCGGCAGCGAGTAGGAAGATGCTTCAAGTGATTTACTTGTATTTGCAAACACTAAACAAGCAGATGTCAGGGCCATCTCCGCTTTCTTGTTGTACAGATAGTCTTTTATAACACATGTCAAACGGAGTTCGTTTTTTTATCACGGCGGTTTTTATGAACGATAAGAATGGAGAGGAAAGGGAAGTGAAGAGATCTGGGCGGCTCTTAACATTGAGGTCTTGAGAGCCGATGATGGTGAAGTGAGGTGAGAATGGATCAGTAACAGAATGGAAGGGCGGGGGAAACGGGAGATCCCCGAGAAAACCCGTCGACCAGCGGCATCGTCCAGCGTGATTCCCACATGATGAACGAAAAGATCTTGGATGATCAGTCTTGACTAAAATTGGCGGAACGTTTTCAAATATTCACAGGTCGATCGCACGTCCAGTTACTGTTACTGATTGGCGTGTTAAATAAAATTTTGTCAGTATATCGACGATGTTTACATGTTTTTCATTTATTATTATTGTTTTACGTACAGCACCTGAAGTCCTCACGTGGTGGCAACCTTTATATAGGCCATATAGGTGTTGCAAATAAACACGTCAAAACTTTTAGGAAACTCTTATCATGTCCAGAGGAAGGAAAATCGTTAAATGAACATAGTTCGAGAAACGCTTCGTTTATTTTCTACAGCTCCCGTTACATAACGAACACCGCATGATCCAGCAGGCTAGATCATGGTTGTGTGGAGCGCCATCACAGCTGTTATACGATGGCAGCCCCGTAACAGACGTGGCGACCACGACCCATCGGACGCAGCCCACTTTCTGGTGTAGCATCGAGTAGGAGTATGAACCAGTTTATTATCTCGCTGTGCTCATATCGTTTGTTTCCTCACAAAGCATAACATACGGCAGCAAATCTTGCACCAGCAATGTATGCTCTGAAGTGAGCTGTACGAAAGTAGAGGTACATTGTGAGTTCGGGGACACCTGCTTACTTGATCCACTCGGAAGACAGGCATCTTTAATACTGCCTCGCCCACCCCTCTTCTACCCCAGATCTGCTATCGATAATTAATCAAAAATAGAGTGGATAATCAATTGATACTGTCTCTGAGACAAAAATACGATTGGTAGAGTAGTTTTATCCAAACAAAAGTCATTGTCACAAAACATGGTTTTGACTTAAAAAAATTAACTGTCGCAAAAAATAAAAGACAATTTTCCCCCAAAAAAAACTCGTCGTGGCGTCGATTCCACAAGTGGACGAAACACCTGTGGAGAGACGTTGACCCACGCCGTCTGAATATAGCTACCCACAACTCCCTGCTATTTGTAGTTGCAGGATCTTGGGTGCGAACGGACCTCCGCACAACGTCCCATAAATGCTTTATGGGGTTCATATCGGGCGAACGAGGTGGCCACAGCAGTCGTTGAAACTCTTCAGAATGCTCTTCGAACAAACTATGGACAACTTGGGCCCGGTGACACTGTGAACTATCCTGCTGGAATACCCCATATTTGTGGGGGTACGTGAAGTCCACGAAGAGCTGCAATGCAGTGCCATGACCAGCGCACACTCACTCACGCGATGTCAGAGCACAACTGATACACGTCTGGACACTTCCAAAAACAAACTTTACGGTGGCACCACCGACTGTTTATTACCTTTACATACTTATATCTCATAACTTTAGACATGTCAATAATTTAAGTGACGGAGGACGAATGAGCTAGAATATTCGAGGATTTTATTTTGCGATGACGGTGGTTTAGGAGGAAGACCGAAGGGACTTCAACACACTATATTGTTACAGAAAATACATACTGAAAGTTGTATTCGGGTTTAGTGTAGAGTAAGGTTTCTTTTTCCACGTGAACAGACGGCACAAAAGTCTGCAGTTCCTGTTTTCAACGCGCCTCTCTCGCACACTGCATCGCTGTTTGCAACAGGTTAGCGGACAAATCAGATGATGGATCCGTTATGTTAACATTAGCAATCGGCAAGTGTCGACGAAGCAGGTGTATTTTATCGAGCAGGTAAGGTAATATCCTGCCTTGTACGTGTTGTTAACCTTCGCGTGTCTGCAGATAACTTGTGTTATCCTATCCCCCACCCCTTCTCCCATCTCGTTTTTTCATAATTGCTGTGCCTAGAAAAACCATAAATCCGGATCAGTAACTAGTTTTGGACGCGCATTCTTCTTGTGCAAGAGCTCAACCGATGCAGCAAGCGAGCCGCTATGTAAAATGCGCAATCCAAACGGAATTCCTCTAAATGCATATCTAAGTTATTCAAATACAGTAAAATCATTTTATAATTTTTTTTTTTCCAGCAGCAAGTTGTTAGAGATTTGTGAACATGTTTCGCTATAACATTGGCAACATCTTGCTATAAAGTTGTTTCTGCTGTGTTCACACGTTGTTGTCTACTGCATGCGCATTACATAATTCTGACAAGTTTTGCAAGCCAAATTTAACTATGTAAGAACTTGTTTTTAAAAAAATCCTGTTGAGAGCTCCCAGCTTAAAACTACAATACAATTTGTACCATGAAAAGTGGGCATGTAATCTTTTAATCTCGTCATTTGCAAATACTTATGTCTTCCCAACTTTTCCACATAGCAGTTCAAGATTTGTTAAATATATTTTAGGTTGTATATGTGGAGCATCTGCGAATCTAGCCAGTGGATTTAAGATTTTAATTTTGAAAGGGTCAATTTTACAAAATGGTGTTTATAATGATGTATTGTACTGTATATCCGTCGGAAAAACCATACCTTATAATTTCTAATATCACTTTTAATTCGTGCACAGATCATTATATGGAAAAACGTTTCATGCAGTTTAGCAGTACCCTTATAAATATTTAAAGAAACACATATAAGTGATATATGATGGCTTTCCTTTAACATGAAGTAGTCGTAAGAAACAAAAATAATTATATAATTTTTATAACATTATTTTTTATTATAGTATTATGTCTATATCTGTTTCTCTAACATTACGCCTACAAAAACCGTAAATCCATTTTGGTCCAAATATTTTGCATTTCCTTTGGGGGGGAAGCATTATTTTCCTTGCAGCTTAAAATTTTGTAAAAACAAATTTTAAAACGCGTGAAAACATGCAAACAATGCACTTCCAAAATGGTGAAATTTGTTTTGCTCTCACTCCTAGTTCACTTCTTCTATCGGCAGTGTTTAGAGTAAACTTTCAATCCAAATTCTACACTTCAGTCCACCTCGCCAACGGAGTGGATTACTCACTCCCCTCCACCTCGCCAACGGAGTGGATTACTCGCTCCACTCCACCTCGCCAACGGAGTGGATTACTCGCTCCACTCCACCTCGCCAACGGAGTGGATTACTCGCTCCACTCCACCTCGCCAACGGAGTGGATTACTCGCTCCACTCCACCTCGCCAACGGAGTGGATTACTCGCTCCACTCCACCTCGCCAACGGAGTGGATTACTCGCTCCACTCCACCTCGCCAACGGAGTGGATTACTCGCTCCACTCCACCTCGCCAACGGAGTGGATTACTCGCTCCACTCCACCTCGCCAACGGAGTGGATTATTCACTCCACTCCACCTCGCCAACGGATCGGATTACTCGCTCCAGTCCACCTCGCCAACGGAGTGGATTACACAATCCACTCCTACTTCAGTCAAGTCCGGATGTGTTTACGGTAAAGTTTCAATCGGGATTCTTCAGTCCACTCCAAGTTCAATTCGAATTGAAATGTTACGCTAAACGTACTAATATAAAAATATGCTAATTATCCTGTACGAAAAAAATTGTTTACCCTATTCACGGTATAATGAGCACTTTTGAAAGCCCTTATTAAGATCTTCTTGTTTGCACAGTGGGTATTCTTCCACCACATGAAGTACAGTTAACATTGCCATGGGCCTCATATTTTTATTCATGCGTCGGTCAACAAATACTGTGATATAATTAGCAAATAAAATATTTTACAAATGTATTAATTCTCGAACATACGCCATTAAGATGAATCATTTGTGTATTCACAAAAGTTTACCTGAAACTTTAAATTCGACGTTTCGCTCAGTCCGCACGCTTCTAAGCTGTCAAGTTGAGGTACATGCAGGTAGGGACGGTGACGTTTTAAAACGTTGATTTCAAAAGTGCTCAATTATCCGTGAACAGTCAATAATTACTCGCGTTCATAGCGGGGATCATTCAAACAACATTCCAACCAGTATTCTCTCATTTCAAAACTCGAATAGCTGATCTCAGTGGTGCCGTTGCTAATCGATTATTACGTAACGGAGTACCTCCTGGCGTTTCCTTATCCGCAAGTATGTGCCAGTCTGTTGACATTATAGCCGTGCGCTTACGAAGATCGAGAAATATTTCACAGAACGCGTATTTTGCAATCTTCTCGGATTGCTCAAGGCAACTCTCTTTTTTTTTTTATTTACAAGCCGAGACATTTAGACGCTGGATATTTCGTGGGCTAAGATTCCCCAGACACTGTTTCAGTGTAGGTTAATTGTAGACTAACCTATTTTACTCTGATGCCATTAACCTGATAGTTTAATTGTTCCCTTATCACACTTTCAAGGCCGCCTACAGAAATATCTAACACGCAAATTTCTTAAGTTGAAATGGAAAACTGGTTTTAAATTAAAAGTTGATAATTAACGAGGAAAATGTATCAAATTAGTGGTTATTAAGAAACCGATCTTGCATCACTCAGTACTGTACGTGAAGTCACTGTTGGTTGATCGCTGTTATCATCGCCTGTTTTTTTTTGTCTGCGTGAAAATCACTTATTTGTCGTCGGCAGTTACGATTCAGAAAATTACAACGGCAAGAAATGTGTACGAACTTAAGAAATGTTGGGAAGTTCTGTCGTGGTAAAAATGTTGATACGTCTAAAATACAAATTCTGGCAAACAAATGATAAATAAAAATTGTGAGGGTCTGAGCCCCTTAACTCCCGTACTCACTCGTTACATTAAGGCTTTTTATTTCGGCTAATTAAAGCTATTGAAAAGAAAAAGTGTAAAAATGTTAAAGTAGTGCTTTATGATTGTAATACTTTCAAGTAAACTTGCCTTCTATACTTTTAATGCTCAGTTACGTCTTAATTTACGTTCTATTAAATTGAAAACCCAATTCATATTAATATAATTCTAATATAACTACAGTTTTATAGTTCAAATATTATGTCGTACTGCCCGACATGGCAAAGAGACTAAGGCGGAGTTTATAAATGTTTTCCTTGGAAACTTAAATTAGCAATAAATAAAAGAATTTGGAACGGCTAGTAGGAATGAGCATTTAGAGGACAGATCCAGTACCATCATCAGTGCGTTTTATGGCACAGGACAAAGTTAACGCATTTTCTTGAGCTGACACTGTTTAACTGTCGATGTTATCATCGCATCTACAGTTCCCGCAATATAATCACGTTTTTTTTTTACTATTGCCATATATATATTTATTTTCTGCCTTGCCAAAAATTCTACGGCAGCTCGGCACCGACATCAGCTTAGCGCTTATTTGGGGCGTCTTCTGTAACCCAAGCCCCCTACCACACTTCTTGAACAACTTGGTCCGTGAACCCCTTCCTAACTGACACTGGTCTTGACAGCCACAGACCTACCATCGCGAGAGATAAACTATGCTTATAAAAGAAAAAAAAATTAAAGAATTGGCCTTAGCACGCCTGGCAAACATTACTCTAAACTGTTGTCTTGGCAACCAACTCAATATACATAAAACCAAATTCTAAATAAGCCCTAGAAAATTAATGTGTGTCCTAACCTCAAATTATACAATCCAAATAAAAATGTTGTTGGCTACAGGGATGTTCAAAATTTCAAACAAAAGTTAAACATCATTTAAGGTTAATTTAAACAGCAAAAAATTTAAACATGATATAATTTTGAAAATTTGAAAGTTAACATTCTGCAATGTCTTTATATTACAGTGTGCGGTGGAGGAATAGCATGGCGGTAGAACTTGGGCAGGGCTTCAGAACAGTTAGAAGTAACCATGAATATACAATAATCTCGACTAGCTTCAAGGCTCCCGCTTACCTGGAGTTTTTTTTTCCCCGCGTTTGGGCCGAGAAGCGTGGGAGCGATAAGGGCGACACTGCCACGCGCATCAAGCCTGCCATCGCCACTAAACGCAAGGCTCGCAGCTGGCGCGCAATGTTATCGTCGCCCTGCGTGTACCTGTGAGACTTTCAGCGATGGCCGTGTTATTGTGTTGGTGGAAAGTCTGTAGGAAGGTTCGACGCAGGTTCCTTGAGTAGTTTTGTGTGAATCTGATGCGTATATTTTGAGATACAGCGCTTTGAAGGGGGGGGAAACCCCGTTTTTGGAGTACTTTGAGATGGTGTTTCTAATGTGTGTGGCGTCTTGCAAAGCACTCAACAGCCCTCGTCTGAAGTGTGCGTTGTCTTCGTAGATGAGTAAGTACATTGCACGCATGCCTAACAGTTTCGTGGGAAAACGTGTATTTCGAACATACTGCAGCACAGTTCAAGAGTCTGGTTAGGAGGGGGGGCTTTAGGGGCGTACGTGAGTACGGCGAGAAGCCAGCGACAGCGACGGTGGTTGAAGACGCCTTGCCGACACGTGAGGTAACGAGAGAGATAGAGCGAGCTGGGGGGGGGGAGATGCTCATGGCNAGAGTACGTGACAATACAGAGGTGAAACGACGTGACGGCGTGTACTGCGAACTACGCCCCCTGTCCTGCGAATCCTCCAAGGACGGAACTCTCTCTCTCTCTCTATCTCTCTCTCTCTCTCTCGCGTCTTTTCTCCTGGAGAAGTGTGCCTGAGACAACCTGCACTACTCGCGTACTCCGTCCGAAACCACACTCACTGGAAGTGTCGCTTTACCAGGAGCAGGTTGGGCTATCGTGGCCCGACTGGAATGTAATAGCCGGCTAACCCTGAATAATCCAGTGCTCTCGAGGGATGTTCTGGTTGCACTCTCGAGTGTACAGCGGCGAGTAGAACTGACACCCTGTCTCTGATTGGTTCAGAGAGCGCTCTCTCGACCACGTCATTATGACGTCAGAGAGAACGCCCTCCGGTCGTCTGAATTCGTCGGAGAGAGCGCGAAATAGCGAGAGAACAGGGAGAGCACGAAGTTGTACACTCGCTGGCGCTCTCTCACACTCTCTTACCACGCCACTATATTTGTTTGCATTGTTTTAGTGTTTGGATAAGGTTATAGCAGCTTTCCGAGCCAAAAACACGTCACCAATAAGTGACTAATTAAAACTGTTTTAGTCAACAAAGTAACTTGTGTAACACGTATATATAAAAATATGAATAAGGATTTCTGTCAAAGTCTCGAATTATTTTGTTACTTTGCTATAACACGACAGTAATGTGTCAAAAAAAACATAATAGCAATTTTTGCGCTAATAATTATTTTGGTAATGCCATAACTATTTGTGAAATTTGTAGAACATATTTCACTTACTTCCAATAGCTATTAAGTGATTTTAGCTCAACGTGATATCGCGCCTTTATGGCACGAGCTGTCTGCGTGACGTCGGAGAGTAATGAGAGAGCATTTGTCTCAGTCTCACAGGGCGAGAGAGAGAGAGAGAGCATTATCTGAGCTGCTGTCCCTCGCTCCAGTTGCGGAGCTCTTCAGGACACATCCATCCACCCCAGGCGCTTGGTCGCCGCACTGGCCAGCAATATGGCGGAACGTCGTTCAGCAACCAGCTCCCGGAGACTTACTTGCCAGGCAGCAGCCCGGCCAATAGCGAGTATTCCATAGAGCGCAGTTGCCAATCAGACACGAGGTTCGTTTCCACAGCTCCGCGCGGCCAATGAGCGATCGAGGTTGCTCACATCACAGTAACTAACCGCCATGTCTTCCACACAGCCATGCTCCCGATAGCTTACTTTTCGCCAAAAAAAAAAAGTTGAATCTACGTATCTGCGAAAACACTCTAGCTACTTGATTCTTTTGTGATTGGTCAATACAATTTTTTACTCGGATAAGTTTTTTGCAGATCAGTCACGTACGTTATATTTTACAGTATCAGAATAATAAATGTCGTGTGGGGAGTGCACCCAGGGTAAGGCGACACCCTCCGAGTGACGGTAATTCCAGCTGGGACCCGTAGGTGACCGTCATCTCCGGGCATGACAGAAATGAAGCCCTAGAATGGAGCGGCGCTGGAATGCAAGAGCGGGGGAAGCGGGAGTACCCCGAGAAAGCCCGCCGGCAAGCGGCATCGTCCAGCACGATTCCCACATGCCAGAATCCGGGAGTGAACCCGCCGGGGATCGAACCCGGATCGCCGTGGTGGGAGGCGAGCGCCCTGGATACTACGCCACTGCTGCCCCTTATAGTATCAGAATATTCACTGGTCCAGCGGAATGAGATAGTAGCTTCACACATGCGCGGCAGCCCATAACGGAAGGAGACTGCCTGGCATGTGTACGGAGTGTCGAATGCTGAGAAGTATTCAACCTTCTCTCACTGCAAACCACCGTCTCTGCCAGTCACGCACATCGCAGTCTATTTACGGTGTCTTCACTTTTTTTTTAAATCAAACCTTAGAAATATTAACCCTTGTATGACGTGTTTGGTTGGTTCCTAAATATGCCGTGTATCACAAGCGTTTTACACTTGTGTTAACTTTAAAGCAACTTAGTTTTGGTTGAATTGGATTCGTATTTATATTTTATCTACAAATCATATTTAATTTATAAACATTATGAATATAAATGGAGAGAAAATGGGTGTGTTGGTAATTCCTAGTAAGAAATAGTTATTATGCAGTGAATTATTACACCGACTGCGTACGAATGCGGGGTAATTTTCTAGACTCGGTTAAGCTTTGTTTGCGAGGGACGGAGAAATATCCTGGAAGCAGAACTTTAGCACGGCTGCAGAAAGGTTGGAAGGAACCGTGAATGAACTATGACTTTATTTTAATGCAGTAAATATGTATCAAGTACAAAACACAGTCTAAACGTGTTTTCCAAATGTGCAACGGAAAAAAAAAAAGTAAATTTTCTTTCCAACTAAGGTCANCTGCAGAAAGGTTGGAAGGAACCGTGAATGAACTATGACTTTATTTTAATGCAGTAAATATGTATCAAGTACAAAATACAGTCTAAACGTGTTTTCCAAATGTGCAACGGAAAAAAAAAAGTAAATTTTCTTTCCAACTAAGGTTACGATCAGACTTCAAACATGTTCAGCTCTGCAGGTGGTAACACTGGCCCCGAACTTGTTCCCGTCGAAGTAACTTCTCGTGCAAAGTAAACTGATTGTGTGAGTACATCTGAAATAGCTATTGCGCGGAATATTATTACACAGAGTGCGCACGAACGTGGCGCGTTGGCCGTTTGGTGTAGTTTTCTAGACTCGTGCAAATTAAGCTTATCACCGTCACGCTACCAGAGTTGAGATAACATAATGATAACATAATGATAGCAGTGTCTGTTCTTTGGGCCATCGACCCACTGTTTTGAGTACGGCGTTAAAGGCGGTTGCCTGGTGAGGGATATGTTCGTGTGAGTAAGGCAAAAACCGATGAAGCGCTACGGACGACGCCGACCGGCGCATGTAAAGCGGTATCGCCTCTACGCGGAACTTGCGCGCAATCTATCCGTCGGCGACTCTGCAGCGACGTCAGTTGCACGCCTCTAAAGTCTGTTCACGATTAATCAAGTACTTTGGAAATCAACCTTTGAAAAACGTGACTGAAAAAATGTGACTACACCCTTACCTGCGGGCGCATTAACGGGCACATTGATTGGCGTGAGCCCAATAAAGTTGGTATCTACGGAGAGAAAGTAGTTCAACGTCTTGGCGTTGAATTAAAATTGTTAGGTAAACATTTGCGAATACTAAAATTATTTATCTTTCTTTGTGTTTTCTTAATGCATATTAGTGTTATAATTAAACAATTTGTAAAATATTTACTTTCAAATAATTTCGCACTTTCACTTGACCGACGCACGAGTAAAGTGATCAGGCACACGGCAATGTTAATTTTACATTTGGCGGAAGAATACACAACGCGCATGCAAGTATATCTTAAGTACGGCTTTTAAAAATCTCATTTTACCGCGAACAGCCCATATCGTAGTTTTGCGTGTATCAGGTTCGTGCATTTTGAGATACAGCTGTCTGAAAAATGCGTTTTTAGCTGTGTCGGAGGGCATGGGAATATTTACAGTGTGCGTATTGTCTTTGAAGTACCATTCCTTCGTCGTCTGGAATGTACTTTCTTTCCGTAGGCAAACTTACTGGCGGCACGGTTAATAGTTTCTTCGAAGAACTCGTTTTTCAAACACGCTGCAAAACGCGTTTCAAGCGCTGGGTAAACAAGCGGGGTGGCGCAGCGGTTAAACTTTAGACTCGCGTTCAGGAGGACCGGGATTCGAATCCTGGTTCGGCCATCCTGATTTCGGCTTTCCATGGTTTGCCGAAATCTCCCCAGGCGAATGCTGGGATGGGTCCTTAACGAAGGCCATGGCCCATTCCTTCCCCTTGCCTCTTCCCTGTGCGACTTCCTCCTTCTCCGATGACCTCGCAGTTGACGAGACGTTACGTTACCTCGACAAAAACACATACTCTTATTAATTTACTTCTATTCGCTCTCTTATGGGATGGTTTTTCTTTTGATTAGATCTCATTGCCTGCAATGACTACGGAAAAAGTAACCAAAAAAACGAAGAACCCAGTATATAGACGAGAAACGCAAATACAATACAAATGTGACAATATAAATAAGCACGTATATGGAACAAGAGACGAATATCCATTTCGAGCTGTCTAAGACGTCTGCATACCGACCTAAGGTTCGGCAGTTCTATCCCGCCCATTTACAGACGATATTTTGAGCTCTGCGAAAATAAAATAAAAATTAGCAGTGCTCGTGGTGGCCAACTCTCCTAATCAAATATGGACGAGTGACCAATCAGGTGCACTCTAGCAAACGATGAGAGAACCAGCGTGGTGGCCAAGTGAGAGCGTCACCAGCACTTGTAGCAGGCGGAAGTCGAACGAAGGTCGTGGGGACTTCATCCAAGATGGCGGACGACAGTGGCGTACTGCAGTGGCCATAAACAACATTACCAGCACCAGTGGTGCAATCTACTGGACAAGAGAACTACGACACGTGGAGCGCATGCAACAGATGCGAAGTTGAGTTATTGGGAAACAAGATGGCGTTGTAGAACGAAGGGTAGTAATTGAGGAATATGGCGGGCGGAAAAAGGAAACAAGATGGTGGGCGAATACAAAATGGCCAACAAAGGTCAAGGTTAAGGGCACAAAACGGCTTAATCCAAGATGATAGTTGTGACGTCATTCAACATGGTGGAATTCAATACAGCGGATGGCACCATAACCCCTAACTCTTGTCCTCGGACAGACTATTCCTATCTACTCACAGGATATCCGTACAGTATCTCACAGACATACTGGAGTATCTATGGGATGTTTCTAAAATACCCCAAGATATCCTCTGAATGTTTGCATGACATCTGTGTGCTGTGTGGGTGTGAGCGTATCAGAAGTTTCCTGTTGCTAATTGGTGGCGTGTCTTCGTGAGATGACATTTTCTTGCTTGACTAGCCAATTATCATTAAGTAACTCCGATACTGCGTGTCTGTGATTCGCGGGCAGGCACATAAGCCGCGTAACACGAAAATCATCTAATCATAAAAATGGATCTGAGCTAAAGTGGTAATGAAATCTGTCCGTGAAAATGGGATGTCCCTGCTCATGAGAGTAGCTAGTGTGACGTCATAGAATGCGGGCTCGTAGTATGCGGTGAGCTGCGGTAAGGTTTATTTTACTCCGGCTGTGAACGAAACTAGATTCCTTACAGAAGAGTTTGGCGCAGGGAAAATTCCCACCGCAAGGTGCGCTGCTGTTCCAAAGAAGCCACTTTTAATCTGGAGATAAATTGAGAAATTATACTTATTTGTGTGTAAAAGTTCGTGCTTGGTTCGAATTATTGTGATAAATACTTGCACCGGTAAGAATTTTAAGTATTAAGTTTATTCCGTAAGTATTATTCACACCCTCCAATGGTGTTTGCAAGAGTAAACAATAAAAATACAACTGTGTTTAAAAATATTAAACCACTCTTAAAACGCTAATTTTCTGTAATCGTACATTATCAGTATTTACTCTGAATCCGAATTATGACACGAAAATGTAGAGTTTGTGTAAAATGGAGTGGTCTAGCTGGCACTTAAAATGTTGGAAACCCGAGTTTTGTTGCGAAAAGAAAACACCCTTCAGATGAGGTATAGGCTATTCACGGTAAAGTGAGCACCTCTGTGAGCTCGGTCTTGGATCTATTTGCATACGCACGGTGTATTCTTCCGCCATATGTGGAATTAACATTGTCATGGATCTGTTCACTCTATTAATGTGTTGGTCAAATGAAACAGTAAAATTATAAGAAAAAAAATTTAACACTCTCGCTAATTCTTGAACATATATATGCGTTTAAAAAACTGAAAGCCAATAAGTTATTTAAGTATTTACAAATATTTACCTGACGCTTATAATTCAACGTTTAAACATGGACCTTCTTAACCTCTGTCGTTACCAACTTTACTTGGGCACATGCCAAGTTAGGGGGGTCTGTCAAAATATCCGCAGTTAGGGATAGTGCCTTTTTTCAAAGGTTCTTTCTCGAAGTGCTCAGTTAATCGTGAAAAGCCTATACGAATAATACTTCCAATGCATAATACATATCATGTACGCTATTTCCGAGTCCTCCAACATAGCTACAAACGGTATTGTTCACACCGCCTTCTGACGACATTCCTAAGACTTGAATACGCACTTCGAAATAAAATGCAAGGCGGTGGAAATGCGTTTATTTATCTTTGGTGGTTAATTCAGGAATTTTAAATGTAGAAAAATTCTGTATAAATTTCTTATCACGTGAAAAAATTATCCTCCAAAATATTTTTCTCTTGAAAATTTATTTAGAGTGGTGCCACAGCACAACTAGAGACGAAATAGTGACGCCGTCTGATTCCATTGTAGGAATCGGATACGGGATATGGATGGTAAGCCGTACCCTTGAAGACTCTTCACGTCCACTCTCCAGCGTTTTACGGCAGCAGTTCTCGGACTTTCTTTTTTACCATGAATCACTTGTTTTATAATGTCAACCGTCTGACTGCCTACTTCCATGCCTCTTCCATTCAAGAGCCAAAATGTACGACTACTGATTTTACAACTCATTAAAACACATATTCATAATTAAAATTTAATATTTATATTACGTCATCTTAGAAAGGTAAAAAAAAAAACATCCAGAATATACTGATATGTTATTATAGCGAAAATACAAAATAAATTTCTCAATCGTTGAACACATCATTAAAAAGAATGGAACAAACTGCGATATAAGGTTTATAACTAGGCATTTCCCATCAATGGACGTACTTGATGACATATATTCAAAAAAATGTACGTACCTCTTAGGACCCAGCGATGTATCAGTAGTGGTACACGGGCCACAGTTTCAGAACCACTATAGCGCCTTGTCAGTATATGGCGAGCACAACACTAGAGTCATGCGTGTTGCCTAACTGCAGGGGCAACGCATCTCGAGTTGGAAAGCGTGTGGCAAGGTCTTAAGAGCCAAAGATGGATGTGGAGCAGGGCCGGAAGGCAAGGCTGGGGAAAACGGCAGATCCCTGAGAAAACCCGCCGATTAGCGGCATCGTCCGGCGCTATTCCATTCAGTGAACATCCGAGAGGTACCCCGCCGGTAATCTAAACCAGTTCGCCTTGGTGGCGAATAGAACACATCAACAGATGTTGAGCGTTTATTGAAACATGCTTTGTTTCAAAGACCGTTCTGTCCAACAAATGTTTGTCGTGATAACTTTCGCTGCTGTGAATAGTCCACTTAGTAGAACCGTTTAGCGGTTAGTTAAGCATTTTGGAAGTAAAACTTTAAAGAAATATATGTCTGTACTTAAACTGCGTGCTTTTCACCTACCTATGTCTTAATATCTTAGTGAAAGTGCAACACTTACATAGGAGACTACTAGATAGAGGTTATTTTGGTTTTATAAATGTTTCCTTAATTTAAATATTTAATTCAACTATTTCATTAATAATTAATAAACGTGGACAACATTATATTATCAACTTCTATAGCGAAACTAGCTGCATTATTGCGTTTATTTGAGATAAATTAAGTAGATTTCAATACTTTCTGAATGCAAGTAAATTTTTCATAGTGTTCCTTTACTTCACACATGTTATAGTCCTATAATTATAATGATGATATGGTAAAT
Source organism: Clitarchus hookeri (assembly GCA_002778355.1). Taxonomy (NCBI): domain Eukaryota; kingdom Metazoa; phylum Arthropoda; class Insecta; order Phasmatodea; family Phasmatidae; genus Clitarchus; species Clitarchus hookeri. The sequence continues at coordinate 762,422 of NQII01000715.1, forward strand.
ATTATTCATTAGCTTACTTCTGATATGATTATAGTTCACAGTGTAGAAAGTAAAAGTGCATTCGATGTTGAAAATTATAAAAGAATTAGTGCGATCAAGAAAAATATTAATTATACATAGTTTTGCGGTGGTGATTTAGGTTGAAACTACATTCTCAATGTGATATATTCTTTTGATCTGTTTTTTTTTTTTGGTATAGTATAATTTTAATTGTTATTAAATTGTTTATTAATTAAAGTAAATATTTTCATAACAGTAACACCTTTGTATCTCTGACGTCACTGTGTTGCTTGATGAACAAAAAGTGTCTAGTCGTTGGATTTATGGCAAATTCTGTTGTTGTATTGCGCGGAACGATAAGATAAAGATTGCGAGGGAAGAAGGAACCAAGCAGATTTTCGAAACTTCTCGAATATCGGCGAGCCACTTTTACCAATGTTGATGCCCGTTTAACCACAAAACATAGCAAACTATCTGTTCACGGCAATGCGGGTATTAAATAACCGGGAATTCTGAGACACTAAGTTGCTCACGCCCAGGAAGCCCTGCTAACATTCTACTTCCAGAATATTCCTCCACCTCGTGCAAACAAAGCTTAACCGAGTATAGAAAATTACACCAAAGTGACAATGCGTCGGATTCGTGCGCACTCAATGTAATATTATCTTGCCTAAGAAATATTTCTTACCAGGTATTAATAACACACCTATTTTTTTCCCTGTGTTTATTCACATTAATTGTAAGTTAAATAGTATCATTTATAGATAAAATAGGTATACGTAAAGGTTCAATTTAACTAAAAACAAGGTATTTTTATGTTAAAACATGTGTAAAACGATTGTGATACGTGGTATGATTAGTAAACAACAAAATACGCCATATATGCATGAATTATTTTTTTTTAAGTTTGATTCAAAAAATGCGAATAAAACGCGAATAGACTATCATGCGCCTACTGTCACAGCGAACATGCTTCGTGTTGAAGCCATAGACTGAGTATGAGGTAGAGATACCTCGCTGGCTGCGCACAACCATTCTCCGTGTCCCAACATTGAACTGCTTTTCTGCCAAACACGTCTTGCGAAAACGGCGTGGTTTGGATTTGAGGTTAGAAAACTGATTTGTAAACAAATGTTTTGATAAGTTCTTACACTTCACGTGACCAATTTGTAAAACAATTTGGTTAAATTCAAATTAATAAAAATATTTCATTAATATAATAGTGCTTGTAATTTAAAAGCTAAGATATAAACCACACGTTCATCACTGTCGACCATGTTACTTTGAAAGTTGTGTTCCTTTGGGGTAGGTGAATGCTGGGCACGTGCGCATAAGACGAATAAACGGTGTACCTCATCTTTAATCTATGGTTGAACCAATCACAGGTGGTGCAAATATGTTTCTAAGATGTGTGTCTTTGATTCAGTGTCCTTTTATGAAGATTTACATCTCAACTGAGACGTGTGTGGGTTACTTACCCACATATTGGTTGACCTGTTCCGGGTATTTAGGAAACTCTGCTCCATCAGGAAATCGATCTTACAGAACCAGGAATAAATTCTTGGTGCCTCTCTTTGCCTCCTTTCTCCTTATTTCCGAGATCGCAATACGGCCAACGTAGATGAGTAAAAACTTGACTCGTATTTTCTACTGTGCGTCATCGTAATACGTACACAAGAAGTTATATTCCATATTAATTTGATATAACGTTGAAAACACTCACGTGAAACAAAATATTCGGCCAGAATGTTCTAGATTGTTGCCAGTTGAAAGAACGTTAGGAAATTCTGTCAAAAACAATCTCACTGAACAATATTTCGCGCTTTTCTATTGGAATCATCAGTCTCCGCTCGTGGTTGATTCCTTTCGAATGTTTTCTTACGTTGTTCATGAAAGTTCAGTTCCATGACATAAGAAATAACCGCACAGTAAGACAAAATTTTATGGTTATTTCTTATCAATAGGGGCATCTGTTTTTTCGCGAAAATATTTACGTGAAGGCTAGACTTTAATATCCTATGTGCACGCTTGCAATCTTCATTTGACTGTTGGCCGTTTGTGTTTGTACGAAGACAGTCTGTCACATGAGTGAGCCAAACAGAATTAAGTTTCTCCAATACTGACCGACCGTGATTAGCGGACAGGCAGATAAAAACGCATAACAGCTCGAATGATCCAATCACTTATAGCATAAGTATATGTGTTTGCTGCGTATTTATGAATAGCACGTTTTTTAACATGCTGGCTTTTTGTGTGAGGCTGTGAATTTGAACTGCGTGGTGATTGAACTCGGGATAGTCCCGATGTGTATTGTTATACCTGGATAAGACTCTCGGCCGGATGTTCCTACGCCTGTGAGCTGCGCGGTTATGCAAACGCAGCACACATGACGCCATGCCAACCCACTATGTCCTGGGTGTAGATACTTCTCTGGCAACCTGTTATAACGACCGCGCCGAGGGTGGGGTGGACGCTGCGAAATGTCAGTTTTATGGGAAGGCAACTAGTTCCACGGGTTGCCACCATTGGCCAGCGGGGTCGGGCACGCATCCTGTTCGGGAAGGTCAGCCGGACAGCTCGGGGCAAATGTCACTGAGTTGACCCGCCTACCACACCTGGCTTGCCGCCGCACATGGCCGTGTGGCCAGCCAAGGAAATACATCTGCGACGAAAGCTTTTAAATTACATTTGTGATGCCACACAAAGAGAACATTCTGCAGATGAAAATTGACACAACAGTTATTTAATCCGTTTCCGTGACAGCCTGGGGGGCCGCGGTGGCTGAGTGGTTAGACTGCTCGCCTCCCGCCAAGGCGAACCGTGTTCAATCCCCGGCCAGGTCACTCCCGGATCTTCGCATGTGGTACATAATAATGCCGGACGATGCCGCTCGCCGGCTGAATTCTCGGGGATCTCCCCGTTTCCTCCTCCCCTTCATTCCAGCGCGGCTCCATACTCACCACGATCACCATCATCGGCTCTCAAGACCTCGCTGTTAAGAGCCGTCAAAATTTCTTCACCCGCTCACTCCATGACAGAAGCAGCCAAACTCAAATTTGAGCATCAGAATATTCTGTAAGCATGTCACGTGTGATGTTTTGAGTGATATTTGCAATCGGAATTATGAGCATACGCCATTGCTACACTTTGTTACAATCGCACTTCAACGTGAAGAAAAAAAGTTACACGTGCGTTTTTAAGTTACATTGAAGGTTCTCTGCGACTATAACAAACTGTTGCATAAGCGCACATCCATAATTATAGATCAGACAAGTTTATTACAGATACAGTTGTTCCACGGAAACTCCAAACGTTGATGCAGGGGTTCCGGTTTGCGGAACAACGTTTGTGCGATCAAATTAAAGATAGTGATAATGCATTCCCACCGCCATGTTGATCAGCCAGCTTTATCAGTTTAGTTCAAACTGCACAACAGAATACATTCGTGTAGGCAGTTCACGGTAAAGTGAGCACTTTTGAGGACCTAGTTGCGTTTCCCTAACAGTCATTCGTTACCCTTTAACCACCTTTTCATATGAATATTTGTATGTAGTAATAAAGTAATAAACAGAGTGGGCATATTCCACCGCACTCGGAAGTTAACGTCTAAGGGTAAAACAAAACATATTTAGTGACTGTCATTCCAAATGAAAGGGTTTTTAAATGTGCTCTCTTTACAGTGAGTGGCCTATAACAGGATTTCGCTTATGCTGCACTCGTAAGTTTATCAAGAAATAATGAAGGGTGTAATGTCGGACACGACCCAAGCCATATCACCGAGTGGAGTTCTGGTCCCTCGCCTAGCTGGCGCTTGAACTGCGCTTGCAGGGTGTTTGAAGGACTCGTTTTCCCACAAAACTATTGAACGTACGTCCAACGTGCTGATCTACGAAAACAACACACACTTCAAACGAGGCTCGTTAAGTACTTTCAAGGCGTCACTCGCATTAGAAACATCATTTCACAGCACTCCAAAATGGCTGAAAGCAGTTTTTTTCAAAGCGCTTCATCTCAAAATATACGCTTCAGATACATGCAAAAGTACTCAAGGGTCCTGCATTGAACCTTCCTACAGACTTTCCACCAATAAAATAATAGGTTCACCGCTGAAAGTACCACAGGTAGAAATAGTGTGACGATAACACCGCACGCCAGTTCAGAGCCTTGCGCTAGTGGCGATGGCGCACTTGATGCGCGTGGCAGTGTCGCCCTTATCGCTCGCGCGCTTCTCGGCCTCAAATGGGGTAGTTGTCAGATGGGTCTCAAGCAGTTGTGGCTATTATAATTTTAAAAAATAATTAAAATATTTCAGTGTAAATTTTTTTTCAGGGCAGAAATGAAAGTCTATATTTTGTTGCCAATTCATAAATTTGGCTATTGAAATATAAATGTCATCTTTGAAAAGTGTCAGAATAAGCCAAAATCGCCGTTGTTTTACGATATTTATTCTTCTATAAAACAGTCTCTTAATAAATAGCGTCAAATCTGTATCTTTTCTAAATAGATTGCCGTATCAAAACTTCATAGTCGCCAATTAAAATTCTGGGGAAACAAAACACACGCGAAGATGGGGTGTGTGGTATTTTCCATCGCCACCTCGATTCTTCCTTATGGCCGACTGTGACCTTGAGGTGTTTAATACTGTTTANGTGTGTGGTATTTTCCATCGCCACCTCGATTCTTCCTTATGGCCGACTGTGACCTTGAGGTGTTTAATACTGTTTACTAGGTATCCCCCTTAAGAAAGTTCGTCCCGTGCACCGACACGCCCAGTAGGCCTACGTCGAGCTTCAACACTGAGAAGCAGATTGCCCAGCAGTTCGTATGGCGTGGGGTCCCACCTCTGTACGAAACATCACTCGGAGCTCCAGGATTGTTTGTGGCGGTACTGGACGCCCGAAAGTACGTCATCTGACTGTGTCCCAAGCATGCTCGACAGGGTTCGGATCAGGGTGCCCCAAGTTCTAGAAACAAACCGCGTTCTCGGTCTCCATGTCGTCCTCCACAAATGCAGCCCGACGTTGATGGTTGTGGCCGTCCAATAGCATGACGTGTGTGCCATTTTCATTCCTGGAAAGCCGGGCGTACTGTTGAAGGACAAGATCTCTGGTCTCCTAGTCTTACACCGTGCCTCAATCGAAGTTATGGACGGCTGTCTATGATCCCAACATGATGTTGCTCCAGACCAAGATGCTGCAGCGTCCATGGTATTCCTCTTCAGTGATGATAATTGGGACTGTGCCCATGCATGTCACCAGGAGTTTTTTTAAGGGTAGGGGGTAGAATGAGTTTCCTTCAGAGGGGTGTGAGATTAACAACCGGGATTTGGGCAAAATAAATTCAACACACGCCCATGAAGTATCATAGATAAATTTTACATTTAACGGTATGCGTTATGTAATATTACAATATCTAATTATAATGTCAAATACAAAACGCACAAAGACAGTACAGGAAAACAGGGAAAACTCGGATGCTGCTTCCAGCAGAGACTTGCAAATTGACATTACGTCACTATAAGTCAACAGGAAATACCAGCTCAAGTACGGTCAGTTTCGCTGTCGTGAGTTCCCTCTTTGCGCCGCACTAACTGTGGAGCAAAGCCGAGATGTGAGGAAGAACAGCGCCTGGTCTATGTCGAGGACGATTACGAACATTAATAGTTTCTAAAGGATGGTTGAAATGGAACTCTCACATTTCAAGGAAATAATCCAGTTTACAGCGGAGGTTGCCCTTCCTCCCCCCCCCCCCNTTTTTCCATGTCCGCCCACTGCTGATTGCAATGACTGTACCTTCTCTCGTTTGCTGGCCATATACTAAGACGCCAGCAGTGACTACAAAGAATGGACCTGGACTCGTCCGTAAACAGGATAGAGTGGCACTGTAGCCTTAACCACGTTTAATGTTCTTTGCCAGCGGTCAACGAGATTCAACTCGAATGCATCCGAGATTACAGTTCCACTTGATACTATCTTGGGTGTTCTAGAAAGCCTGGAAATGCTTGTCTTTGTGAGTGCATTCAGGTCCTTAGTGAAGCTGTCAGCCGTGCGTGGAGAAAGAGAGAGAGAGGGAGATAGATAGATAGATAGATAGATAGATGGATAGATAGATAGATAGATAGATAGATAGATAGACAGATAGATAGAGAGATTTGGGCGACTCTTAACATCGAGATCTTGAAAGCCAATGAGGGTGAAGTGAGGTGAGTGTGGAGCAGTGCTGGTATACGAGGGCGGGGGAAACGGGAGATCCCCGAGAAAACCCGACGACCAACGACATCGTCCAGCACGATTCCAACGTGAGAAAATCCGAGTTCGATCCCGTCGGGAATCGAACCTGGTTCGCCTTGCTGGTAGTCGAGCGCTCTAGCCGCTGCACCACCGCGGCCACGTGAAAAAGTAGGAACGTGTTGAATATTTATAAAGCCTATATTATGTTATTTGTGAAAATATTTTGCGAAATAGTTTGGATTTAATTTGTGTGCTGCAGAGTACGGCGAATAGCTAACGCTCCATACCTAAAAAAAAAAAAAAAAAAACAATCAGCACGAAATGAAATAATCCTATATATAGTCTGTTCGCTGTTTCTCCACGTTTTTTTAAATTAAACCTTTGAAAATCACCTCACGCATGACGTGTTTGATTCTTTACTAAATACCGTAAAACTTGACAACTTTGTGCCACTTTTTGATATTTGCAAGCATAATCGTCCTTTTTTTTATTAAGATAACGGGTTGGGAATTTTATCCAGCATAACTACACATCTCAAAAATGTAATCCTGTGGCCAAAACAAATCCAGGTAGCAAGGGAAGGGAGGGGGGAATTGTTTTTGTGTGGCTTATTGTTGTATACACAAGTAAGTCAACTATGGGCCACGTCTTCTTGTCTCATTAAAATACGTGTCAAACGTGCCCTGGCCCAATGTTGTCACGCTACAATTATTCACGAGTCAAAACTGCATACATTTTTGTTTTTTTACATTTTCCCTCAATGTTTAATATGTGTTTTTCATGTTTTTTGTCAAATAAGTAAAAATGTCAATTGAAAATCAATATGTTATATAAACGCTAGATAGCTAGATAGCTCTCTCGTTCTGAAAGCAGCTTTGGCACATTTTTGGGACGCTGGTCCAAAGTTGTCAAATATTACGGTATGTCATGTACCGCACCGGTTTTATGCTTCTGTTAACGTAAAAGTATCATACATTCAATTAAATTTAACTTTTACTTATATTTTATTTATTAATTTTTAGTATATCATTTTTAATTAATATAAATAAACACAGAGAGCAAATAGGTGTGTTGGTAATGCTTAGTAAGAAACAGTTCTCTTGCGAGATATTATTGAAGTGAGTGCGCATGAACGAGGCACGTTGTCACCTTGGTGTAACTTTCTGGAAGTGGTCAAGCTTTGTTCGCGAGAGGCGGAGTAATGCACTCGAAGAGGAACTTCAGCAGGGCTTCAGCTTCAGACAAGTAGGACGTAACAGTGCATGTACTACAGTGAGTGGAGCCGAAGAGACGGAGGCAAGGTGATCACCGTGCTGCTGTGC
>NQII01000715.1:772169-806916 GCA_002778355.1 Clitarchus hookeri
CCTTGTCACCCACGTGCGAAAAACACACGTATGTAATCCATGTCAAAAAAATGTCCTAAGTACTAAGAGGTGCAACACTTCTGATCAAGAGGATCGTCTAACTTCATTTTTACATAAGTCTACTGGTGGAGGGCTTGACACCACTGCAGACCGTGACCGGCGTTCCTTGCAGCGATCGAAGGCTGCAGGTGGTTCCGGGAAGTCATCGCGAACAACCTTCTGGCCGCCAAGTTGTCGAGAAACTTGCTCACCGGGCTGGTTATCGTGGCGAGATGCAGTGCAGTTGTGTACGAAAGCATGTTGTGACCAGGAAGGTTTTTGATAAGTAGTGCTCTTCAGTCTTCCAAATTTCGAATGCCATCGCTTCGGTAAAGACTCCGAGACGTTACATTAAAAAAAGAAGACATCACACAAAGGTGAAACACAGCCAAAACATCAGAAAGTTTACAAATTGTAATACATTTCAAACCAAATAAATGAAATCTAATACATATCTACATGTCTGTAGTATAAGAAATAATATTAATGTCTGGAATATTTCTAGTTACCTCAGCATAGAAAAAATATAATATTAAAAAAATCACCTAAAATTTTAAATATTAAATTTTAGGGCAATTTTGCATATTTTAAATTGTTTATTTGGTGAAATGCGTTACATAAAGTATGTTTGTATGCTTCATGAATGTCNGCAATTTTGCATATTTTAAATTGTTTATTTGGTGAAATGCGTTACATAAAGTATGTTTGTATGCTTCATGAATGTATCTTACCAAAGTGCGTAAATTGATTGTATCGTTCTGGAGCAGATGCCTCAAAATGTGGCAGTGGTTGGGTAATTAGTATTTAAACAATTCTATAAAAATTTATTGAAAAGGTTCCACAAAGCAGGTGAAACGAATAAGGGAAGNGGTAATTAGTATTTAAACAATTCTATAAAAATTTATTGAAAAGGTTCCACAAAGCAGGTGAAACGAATAAGGGAAGAGGACAAGCAGTGACAAAGTCACCGCTATTTGTCACTGTGACTTTGGTTGTCACCATTCTGAGAATTTTGTTACTTCTCCCATCTCTAAATTATATACATATATACATTCCGTAGAACCCTTGGTCGCCATGGTGGCTTTAGGATATGGAACAAGTCAAAATATATACTTAGCCTGGTTAGTCTTAAAATATCACCAGTACATATATAGGTATTTATAAAAAAAGAGAAAACAATGGAAGAACAAAAACAAAGAAAAAGACAATGAAAAAGTAAGTAATATTACAAGTTGAGAAAAAAATTAATAAACATATTAAAACGTTATATGTCACTATCCGATAAGCACTATTTCCACATAAAAAATAGAAAATACAATACACTTTCCTTATATCCATATAACAGAACAGTACGATTTCCATTTATAAACACACATAACTTATATCCATATAAACAAACATACATTAACTACTTACTTGCAAATTTTAAGCAAGCACTCACTATCAGTAGAGATTTTTATTTTTTCAACATACATATTTTAAGGGCTCTTTAATTTCATTTAAAGAATGAAGACTTTTTTTTGGCAAATTTTTTTTTTTTGGATTTGAATGTATTTATATTTGAAATCTGGGCTATAGATAGTGGAAGGGAATTTAAAAGAATAGTACTTATATGTGGGCTACCATTTTTATATTGTGCAGTGTTGTGTTAATTAATTCTGATATTTTTTTGAATTTATGGTATTATAGTTGTGAATGACATTGTTTGTTATGAAACTAGTGTGGTGTTTTTTCATGAACAGTAAAAGTCTGTAGCTATATTCACTATAAAATGGTGAAATATGTAGGCTTTTGAATAACTCTTTACAACTCGAACGGCGGGGAAACGTAGATATGATCCTGACTACTTTTTTCTGGAGTTTAAAAAATGTGGTTGCAGTTTCTGGTGTGTCTCCGTACTTCAATACCATAAGTCATTATAGAGTGACAGTAAGCAGAATATATTGTCCTTAGTGTCTCCTGGTCCAAAGAATATTTGAGGGATGTAAAGATATAGTAACAGGATGATAGTTTTTTTTAGGACTTTATTTGTGTGGGCTGACCATTTAAAGAAGTCGCTGTCTATATTTACACCTAGGAAAGTTGTGACTGTTTGTGTTTCTATCGGTTCATTTTCATTATTTGCGAGTACTGAAAGGTGGTTCCTAGTTGTATTTCTTTTTAATTTGATTATGTTTTTTTTTTTACATGCTTAGCGTCAGCATATTGGTAGAGAACCAGTTTTACAAATCAGTGAGGGTTTCATTTAGACATGCGTTTAAATTTATTTCATTGTCTCCCCAAATTAAAACTGTTGTATCATCAGCAAAGAGTATTAGNCATTTAGACATGCGTTTAAATTTATTTCATTGTCTCCCCAAATTAAAACTGTTGTATCATCAGCAAAGAGTATTATTTTCCCTTTTGTTACTGCAAGTGGTAGGTTATATATTTAAAAAAAAAATATATATATATATGCCTCCCTGAGGTACACCGCTTTATATATGATGCCAGTTTGCATAATATTAAGTATTTAATTNATATATATATATATGCCTCCCTGAGGTACACCGCTTTATATATGATGCCAGTTTGCATAATATTAAGTATTTAATTCATCTTTAATGAGCAATTTTTACTGTCTGTTTTTCAAGTATGATTGTATTAGTTTGAGTGGTATTCCTCTTACACCATAAATGTATAGTTTTTCTAATAATATAGCATGATCCACAGAGTAAAATACTTTAGATAAATCCCAGAATACTCCCAATAACTGTTTGACATTGTCCAAATTTTCTAACACATTTTTTACAAGATTAAAAGCTTCTGATGATGTTGATGGGTTTTTTTGGAACCCATATTGCTCCTTACATAAAACGTTATTTTGATTAAAGAAATTGATGATCCTATTGTATATGATCATTTCTAAAACTTTTGGAAAAACTGGTAACAGACTAATTGATCTGTAGTTTTGAGGGTTTAATTTATCTCCTTTTGTAAAGAGAGGTATTACTTTGGTGGTGTTCATTGTTTGGGGGGAAAGTATCCGTACTTAAAGCTTCATTAATAATTAATAATATGTGTAAGAGGGAAGAGGATTGGTTTACAGCACTTTTTAAGAACTTTACATGGAATCACAAAATAGTCCTGAGATAATGAATTCTTCATATCTGTTATTACTTTACTAACCTCCCATTCGTTCGTAGGAAACAAATAAATTTATTTATTTACCCCATTCAATGATAATTTCTTATAGCTGTTGTCAATCTGAGAGTTGGAGTTTGCCTTGGTTGCATTGAAAAATTAATTGGTAATTACAGTAGCTGCTGCAATTTTTGTTTAAGTGTTATTATTTGTTTGCAGTGTAACTTCTTCAGTTTCATTATGTATTTCTTTGCCAGTTTCATTTTTTACTATTTTCCATAAAATTTTAGTTTTGTTTGATGCCTTATTAATTTTACTTTTTAAGTATGTTTGTTTAGCTAATTTTATAGTTTTTAAATAAATTTTTTTTTGCTTGTGTTTTCTTACTGTTATGCAGTTCTTTGAGTTTCTTAATGGATGTAATTATGCCAGCTGTAATCCAATTGTGTCTGTTGTTTTTGTGTTTAGCACCCATTAGCTTTATCTGTTTAGGAAATGCAGTCTCAAGGCATGTATGTATAGTTTGAGAAACAAGTTATATTTGTCATGTGTGTTTTTAAATTCATAGACTTCTGACAAATCTGAATTTTTTTTTTTTNTTTGAGAAACAAGTTATATTTGTCATGTGTGTTTTTAAATTCATAGACTTCTGACAAATCTGAATTTTTTTTTTTTATGGTATCCATTTCTTTATATTACAGACACTATAATTTCTTTATGGCATAGATCTTTTATCATTATTATGAATAGTTATAGGCAATTTACAGCACTGAGCTAGGTGAACTGTTAATCCTAGGTTTGAATTATGTAGTGTTATGTGTTCACTGTTGGTTATTACATAGTCTATACTTGTACTTGATGTAGCTGTTATTCTATTATGAGCATCCTCAATGTTTCTGAGATTAAACATGTTCAATATGTTTTTAAGCATATTTTTTTCTGTGCTTTCATAACTAATATCAATATTTAGATCTCCACATATTATTAACTTAACCAAAAGATAAGCATTACTAAGTTTACATAACAAATCATTAATTTTTTTTTTTTAATAATCTTGTACCACTCTTTGGAGGCATGTATGTAGTTCCTAGAGTTATCATTCCAATATTAAGTTTAATTCATACAGCACAGCATTCNCACTCTTTGGAGGCATGTATGTAGTTCCTAGAGTTATCATTCCAATATTAAGTTTAATTCATACAGCACAGCATTCCATCACTGAATTAACATTTAATGTACCGTACAATGAGGTGAGCAGGAAAAATTTCCAACTACATATTATTGTAGTTTGGAAACTAAAAGTCAGAAGGAAACATAATACATTCCACCCCCGGTCCATGGGTGTACATTACATTCATTATATTATATAACTAAACTAATTTACTCCTTTCCTATTTTTTTTTAAAGAGAAGGGTGTTCCTATTCACCCGTGGGTGAATGAGAACAAGTATTTGTTTTGACCGAAGAATGCTATTCACCTGATTCCTGTCCGAATAGTAACATTGAAATAAGTAAAAAAAAGATATAATTATTATTTTTATTTTATATTAAATAATAGTTACATAATGACATAATAATGATGCTCATTTCACACAGACACATATTGTCTTAGGTATAACTTGTATTCAGCTGTGCCAGAAATATAAACCATCATAAATAGCACAGAAACAAAAATAAATATTCACTAGCATGAGTCATTTGTCGCATAAGTAAAAATGTGAGACTCTGACGTGAACCACTCCTGTGTGGTCTGTCACGGCCACTGCNTGAGTCATTTGTCGCATAAGTAAAAATGTGAGACTCTGACGTGAACCACTCCTGTGTGGTCTGTCACGGCCACTGCCATCATGTCATCGGCCCACAGTCGCTGCACCAGTGCGTCCCGCGGAACATGCAAGTCGTGCGTCCCGATGCGTGTCCGCATCGTTCACTTGGGAACGGGTCATGACCCGATACCGAGTGATCCATCNTGAGTCATTTGTCGCATAAGTAAAAATGTGAGACTCTGACGTGAACCACTCCTGTGTGGTCTGTCACGGCCACTGTCATCATGTCATCGGCCCACAGTCGCTGCACCAGTGCGTCCCGCGGAACACGCAAGTCGTGCGTCCCGATGCGTGTCCGCATCGTTCACTTGGGAACGGGTCATGACCCGATACCGAGTGATCCATCCGAGTACCTGTGGTGTCCCTAGAGAGATCTGTGTAATTAGGATAGGAATAAAGTGTTAGAATGTGTAGTAAATAACATTAGAATTTATCGCCCATGGGCAAATGTTCGTGAAATTCGCCCTTAGGGGATTGCGAAGTAATCGCAGAATAAATGCACGACACATGCATATTAAATGAGGTGTAGAGTAGAGAGGGTAGGGTATTTGAAGTGTTCTATATCATTTTCAGATTGCAATTGTGTGTCTAATCAAGCCAATTAGTGATGTGGGAAATAATCAGTCTTTATTTCAACCTGACCATTCCGGTCGTAGAGTACCCCAAAACTTAACAGACCTATGTTTACCATGTGCTCTGCGAGGCACCACATAATCATGTTTTGTAGTTAAATTAGTGATTAATTAAGAACTCTTAACTCTCTATAGGATTAAGAAAACTCGCTCAGAACATTTCAGTGTTTTATGTATATATGTTTCAAGTTCTGTGTTAATGAGGTCTGTTAATTAAATTACCTCGCGGAGTGGAGCGAGCTCTTGGCAAGGACGCCGCTCGTCCGCGCCATCTCCGGCTGTCGTATTCCATGGGTCTTAGATACTACACATACATCACATTGTGGGGGACTTTCATACTTTCTTCTGAACACTTAACTGCAATAGGTTAACGTAATTTACTGGAGTTTTTATTTAGTTTACCAACAGTCTTCCCTACGTTCACCTCACCCCTCCATTAACTCAATTTACCGACTCCGGAGGTACAATTACTATATTGTAAGTTTTCGCGCCATTCTTGGCCTTTTTGTACAGTGATGGCCGCTGGTAGGCCTTGTGAGTCAGGTCCACTTTAATTTGCATCGTATACATGTAACTGTGTACACTATTTGGCAATACAATTTACTTGGGTTAACCGAAACTTGTGTGTTCTCATTTAGTGTTGTATTCCGGGCCCTGGCCCTATCCAGGAAGTCATCGAGGCCTCAAGGAGGCGTCCTTCATTTGTAAGGTAAAAATGTAATACTAAGGTGTGCTGGGGTGATTGAATACCCTGGCTATATATTACATTTTCCTGTAAATTTGTACCATGTTTGTTGTTAGGGGATACAGCCATGTGGTCGTTCAGCCCACGATGCTGAGAACTGTGACTTGGTGCTTAACAAGTGAGCTGGCGCCCATCCTATTCGTAATAGAATTATTGTGTCATATTCTGATTTTTCTTAACATAGTCACCGGACGATATCTTCATTACTATCCTCTACCGCTCAAGTAACTTTAAAGTTATATATATAATAATAATAATTTGTTTTGATCGCCCCTAATAGGTTTTTATTTTATTTTAACTTAACATAATACTTAATGGTAATTGCAATCCGCACATCCCTTTTCCAGGTTTACAANATAATAATTTGTTTTGATCGCCCCTAATAGGTTTTTATTTTATTTTAACTTAACATAATACTTAATGGTAATTGCAATCCGCACATCATTTTTCCAGGTTTACAATTTTCAATACTTATTTTAACATTAAATTTAATTTTTAATTTTTCAAAAGTATTCTTGTATTGTAATTAATTTTAATATGTTTTTCATGTATAATCGTTTCGTTTTCATTTTTGTTTTAATTGTAAGTTAGATTTTTGTGTTTTCCATTTTAAGATTTTCAGTTTTTTTTTTTCNTTTTCATTTTTGTTTTAATTGTAAGTTAGATTTTTGTGTTTTCCATTTTAAGATTTTCAGTTTTTTTTTTTTCCCTCATTTTTTTTTTTTTTTTAAAGACGTTTCTACTTTTAGTGTGTGCTAGTGAGGTTGTAAAGTTATTTTCTCTAAATTAAAATGTTTCTGGTTTTCAGTCACCTAATTACATACTGAAAGGATGGTGGTTAATTCGAAGTAATCAGACTCTAGATTACGATTAAATCAGATAGTTGAGAACTTTCTTTTAAGTTTTAGTAAAGAGTCCGCAAATTTAATATTTATTTCCACACCTTTGCTTTTTGTCCTTTCCTAAGTAATGAAATCTGATGGAAACCCTACACCATATCTGTTATTCCCAGTAGTTCAGTAGTAAGAATAAGTCATTTCCCATGTTGTCCTGAATTTGTCCTATGTGAAATACATTTTGATGAGTGTTCATTGGAATTTTGAGAGTGTCAATGTCACTACACTAAAGGAAAGTGTCACTACAAATCACACTGACTTGTAATTACATACAAAGTCCTATTTTTAACACTGAGTTGTGTAATAAAGAGAGAATTTCATGCAACACCAAGAAAGCTACCCAACACTCCACAATCAATATTATCCACATTACCCACAGCCGTGATACATTAACACATAAGCAATAAGTATTACAAATACATTAAAACACACTTCACTGTTCCAAAGATCACTTTATTTATGCTAGCTCGTTTTTTTCCACGCACATTATTTCTATTAATGACATATTTTGCTATTCAAGTAAATCATATATTATTTCTATTACATATATTGTGACAGTATTTGAACATATAAACAAATTACTCGTTTTCCTGCCTTTATTTGCACCTGCACAGCTTGACCTTGCATTGCATTAGCTCGTCCTTCGTGACATATTTATTAATAGCGAATCACGTACACCCTGCCGATCGCTGCTGACCCCAAGTTAAAAGTTGGTTAAATTGGTGCACAGCACTGCTCTGTACATCGGCACTGACATCACAGGNCGCTGCTGACCCCAAGTTAAAAGTTGGTTAAATTGGTGCACAGCACTGCTCTGTACATCGGCACTGACATCACAGGTCGCGTGAGTAACGTTTATTCTACTCAGGTTGGGAAGCTCAATGCTTTTAGTTTGGCAAAAAATATTTTTCGCTACTAGGTGATCGTTAGTGATGCGTATGTACCATATTTTCTCTATTTTCTTCATTAAAAAACAAAATAATTGCAATAATCATAAATGAAATGCAAAATAACTAGTTAACTAAGTAAAATGTTTCTCTTTTATAATTCACGTAGCTAAAAATGTTAATTAAAAGTGACCTCTTTGAAACTCTTCCATAAGAAAACTAGTTTTATTCTTAACCTGGGTAGATAACCATAAGCCAAAAGTCCACGTGTAACATTAGAGTAAACCGATAATCTGCAGTGTGGTGCAGTGCTGACGACTGCAGTGTGATCCCTCAGTTGTTATGTGCTACAATGGTCAGCTGGTGAACTTAGTTCTTGTGGGATGAAATAGGTGGCAGAACGATCGCCGAGTTTTTTTTACGATTCACATTTATTAAGCTCCGCATGTGGGAATCGTGCTGGACGATGCCGCTGGTCGGTGGGTTTTCTTAGGGATCTCCTGCAAAGCTCCATACTCACATCAATCACCCTTCATCGGCTCTCAAGACCTCGCTGTTAATGCCTCCCAAGTCTCTTCACCAGAATTCGTTATGCACAGTGTTGCCAAATTAGTAACTTCAAAGCTGGAAGTAGGTATTTTNGAAATATGTGGCAGAACGATCGCCGAGTTTTTTTTACGATTCGCATTTATTAAGCTCCGCATGTGGGAATCGTGCCGGACGATGCCGCTGGTCGGTGGGTTTTCTTAGGGATCTCCTGCAATGCTCCATACTCACATCAATCACCCTTCATCGGCTCTCAAGACCTCGCTGTTAATGCCCCCCAAGTCTCTTCACCAGAATTCGTTATGCACAGTGTTGCCAAATTAGTAACTTCAAAGCTGGAAGTAGGTATTTTNCCCAAGTCTCTTCACCAGAATTCGTTATGCACAGTGTTGCCAAATTAGTAACTTCAAAGCTGGAAGTAGGTATTTTTACATTTATTTTAGCAAGTAAATATTGCAACTTTTCTAGTGATTAAATAGGGCTTTAGCGACTTTTTAGACTTTCTCTAGTAGCAGAAATAAATGTTCCTCTACTGGTAATACAGGAACCTGACTAATTTTTCAAAGTGTCCTTATTGATTTCCCATAAATATGTGTTGGTATACTGCACAAATATTTGTTGTTTACTTAAGGTCTGCAATGCCTGCACCATAGACTAACGATGAGGGACACCACTTATTCATCTTCTGCGCATGTACCCAACACTGACCTACCCCAATCATACACAACTGTCAAAGCTACATGGNCACCACTTATTCATCTTCTGCGCATGTACCCAACACTGACCTACCCCAATCATACACAACTGTCAAAGCTACATGCTCAAAATTGATGAACATATTTATTTATATCTTAATTTTAAAATGACAAGCGCTATCATACTAATAAAATAATTTTACTAATTTGAATTTAGTTTAACTGCATTACAAATTGGTTAGCGGACCTATAAAAACATCTCGGAGCACTTGTTTACAAATCATTTTTCTAACCTAAAACCCAAACCATGCTGTTTTCGCTAGACATGTTGGCAGAAAAGNAGCACTTGTTTACAAATCATTTTTCTAACCTAAAACCCAAACCATGCTGTTTTCGCTAGACATGTTGGCAGAAAAGCAGTTCAATGTTGGGACAAGGAGATTGGTTATGCACAGCCAGCGAGATCGCTCTACCTCATCTTCTTTCTATGGCATATATGACGGCGACTTTAGTGCTGGTGTGCAGTCCTGTGCTGTGCTAGTGAACCACTTCAACTTTTTTCTCGGGTCGGCAGCAGATCAGCATTCCGCTTGTGATTGGCCAAGGGTTTTGCATCACAAGTCGTGAGCCAATGAAATATATATTTACAAAGCACGATCAAATTTCAGTATAGCACTAGCATTGCATTGCACTGCACTGCTGACAATATGCTGGTTGTAGCAGGGCCTTTACTTTGAGATGTTTGTATACTTCCTCCAACCAATTTAAAATTCAGTTTGATTCAATTGAATTTTATAAAATTGTTATATTTATATAAAAGTCCTTGTATTTTATAATTTGAGATACAAAAATGTTAATCATTTTTTACCATGCGACTTTGACATTTGTGTTGGTTTGGAGGGAGTAAGTTAATGTTGGGTACGTTCACAGAATAAGAACAATCGGTCTACCTCATCTTTGGTCTGCGAGCTACCATATTCACTCGCTATCGAGCTCACGGAACACGGCCATAGAGTCTATGGACACGGCATCGCAGGCCAATTTTTAGTTTCTGTGCTGGTTGCTTGGTTACGTTATGTTGGCAGTGTAAAGTATTTACGTGATTTATAAACAATGGCTGTCAGGGAACCGGGTTGAATTTGACGCAGTGTTTTGGGTGCCTAGTTTAATTGTCGGTGACAGATGAAAGCGTTTACGTGTCCTCTGTCTAATGACTAAAATGGTAAATATGTTACATAGTCTGAAAATATTATTTTCGGAAATTCTCCAAAAGAAATTACGTTAGGCGTATTCCCGACGTGGCTTCTCAACAGCGGCGATGCAGTAGCTGTATTGGTTATTATTAACCTGTAGTCGCAATACCCCGACGAACCCGACAAGACGAAATTCGAGTAGCAGCCAATGAAAAGTAAGGTCACTGTGACGTCAGTTCGATAAAATCGCAGCCCCGTCAGTGACAGCCCGACAATAGTAGGTTCTATTTCTACTCAACGTCGTGTCGAACCGCGCAAAAAAATTGTAAATACAACACTAGAAAACAAAATTTAGTGTGCATTTCCCTACTGTAGTAAATAATAAACTAATTTGCTGCCAAAATAACATTCCGGTTTGTTTTTAAATGCTTTTTTTTTTTNCCCTACTGTAGTAAATAATAAACTAATTTGCTGCCAAAATAACATTCCGGTTTGTTTTTAAATGCTTTTTTTTTTCTCGGTAATTATCTAGTTTAAGGGCTTTTCTGAAAAACACAATAAAAATTTAAAATTATGAAATATTTTTACTCTACTAATGATGCAGAACACGAATATACTAGGGGCATCGCTTTAAAATAAGTGCAACATATTTTANCCCTACTGTAGTAAATAATAAACTAATTTGCTGCCAAAATAACATTCCGGTTTGTTTTTAAATGCTTTTTTTTTTTCTCGGTAATTATCTAGTTTAGGGGCTTTTCTGAAAAACACAATAAAAATTTAAAATTATGATATATTTCTACTCTACTAATGATGCAGAACACGAATATACTAGGGGCATCGCTTTAAAATAAGTGCAACATATTTTAAAAAATTGAACAAGTTTGTGAGATGACTGTTTCTGACAGTTTGTTTACGTTTATGAACGAAACGTTTTATGCCAACAAAAGTTGTTTTAATGAATTCAGCATAGCTTACCTAGTTGATATTGAAGCGGCCGTAGTGTTAAAATAAGTAGAACATATTAAAAAAAACTTGCGAAATATGTTTGTTTGTGTCTATTAACGTCAGAGGAATTATACCAGCCCCCTACCTAGGTGAGTCAATTTACATTCTTTTGGTGTGTTTTACGGTTCCTTTAAATCCCTGCAATCCTACATTCGTATTTTAGTGTAAAACCCAAACATCCTAGGTTAGTGTAAAACCCAAACATCCTAGGTTAGTATAAAACCCAAACATCCTAGGTTAGTGTAAAACCCTACTATCCTAGGTTAGTTTAAAACCCTAACATCATAGGTTAGTGTAAAACCCAACAATCCTAGGTTAGTTTAAAAATGTAAAATAGTGATTCGCCCATCGTGGGGTTAGGTTTTGTTAGGTTAGGTGGGCACATATTACGAAATTAGTCGGACGTTAATGCCCCTAGTATATTCGTGTTCTGCATCATTAGTAGGGTAGAAATATATCATAATTTTAAATTTTTATTGTGTTTTTCAGAAAAGCCCCTAAACTAGATAATTACCATTGGATATTATAAGGATAGCTTGCAGTTTTTAAGATTTTTCAACAGCCAACTAACACACTTGAGCAGATGTCACCAGGGTATTGTGAACACTGAATAAAATATAATGTGAAATTCCATCAAGCTGTGATGTACCAGGGCTTGCCGGGGTGACTTGGCAAGTCTTAAAACGGCTGCAAGCTTAGCTCATGCTAACAATTTTATGTTTGCAGTGGAGAGGGGATTAGCTTCTCTTTTCCTGCTGCAATCAAATTAAATACAAATGGGAGGACAAGAGCCCCCGAGGGGATTGTACTACCCCTGCGCTGACGAGCTTGCTCCAGTGATGATGAGCAGCGTCTGACGTGTCAGTCTGTGGTGTCGAGTTCGTCAGGCTATTGTGACAACAAAACTCAGATGTAGCACTGTTAAAATAAAAATTCATAATTAATAAGCAAGTAACGTGTCTGCTCATCTTTTTTTTTTTGCATGTACGAAGCTGGCTTGGCTGTATTCACATCTGCCACTCGTGTTCTCTCATTGTCGTGTTCATATTTGTGTGTTAAAGCCCCATCTTCAATCGACTTGGCATAACAAGCGAAACCGTCTGTTTACAAAGGCGTTAACGTGAAAGAAAGGAACCCATTTCTAACCAATTAGAGAGAGTAAACTAATAGGAAATAATTTTTCTAATGCAATAATTCTTACACGCATTAGTTTGCTACAGCAGTTTTTATGACGTTTCACATTCTCATTGGCCGTCGTTAAAAACTTGACTTAAGATACTCGGAGACGACCATCTTAACATCAAGTCATGCAAATGTTGAGTAAGTGATGCCAAAGATTAGTTGTGGACGTTACCATATCAAATACAGGTTTTTACTTCTTTATGCTATGTGCGCCATGTCGATTGTAGACTAGGCCTAAGGCTTGGCTACAGTCTCGTTGACACTACAATAACGTGTTATAAAAAGGTTGTGAATCCATGGAGAGTAATGGCCCTGGCTACAATCGACGTCAAACGTTGCAGCGATGCTAAACGTTAAATGCCAGCCAATCAGAATTCCTGACGTCGCATACAAGCAAAAATAAATAGTATGGCAATAGATGGGACCACCATCGCCGTTCATTTCTGTAGTGCTAATGTTATACAAAATCAGTTAACAAATAACGCAAAAGTCATTTGAAAATGATTTAGTGTAACTATGAATTCTGCAGAATCCAGTATTTTATGAAAGGGTTTTTTTTTAATTACTGACACAATTTAAAATATTTGTGTTTAAACATCTACCTTTTTATTTTTTATACCTCTTGACGTCAATTGTAGATATGCCAATTTTCTTATGGTAATGTTTAGCATCAAGTTGGTTGTACACAAGGCTTTAATTTCTGAACCTGGGTTTTGAGTACCGAGGCTGCGATGGCAAAAGACCCCACAGTCCAAGCGTTACAAGGACTGTGGGCTGAATCCATCATCCTCTCAAGCATCCTGTCTGGGGGAGGATGGGGGGGATTAAAAGTTTTTCTTTGCGACCTTAACGATGTGGGTTTACAACGAAGGTGTTGTGTCGATAGGAAAAGAAAACTGTCATGTTTCTGATCTTATTTTCGGCCAGTGGCCTGCATGTGTAATACGTACAGAGACCTGAACTTCAGGTACAGATACAAACAATGCAAGACAATTTATCGTTATGGAAAATGGGATTGAAAGCATAATATGACCTATCACCTAATGTCATTAACAAGGGAGGGACACCCTTGAAAATTGGGAATGCAAAGTATTTGTTCGCAAAATGTCAGAAACTGCATGTGAAATAAAACAACATATTGATGAACTTTGTTAGCCAGATTGGATATCTGCTTATGTTCGTGTGATTATTACATCAATTTATAAAGCGCCTGCAGGTTGCACACGTTTCTTCGTTAATAACACAACACTCGCCTTGTTTTCCCATCAACCAGCAGTGTTCACGTATGGCAGATATCAAATCACTTAACACTATTCATCAATACGTTGCTTCATGTCACAAATTTGCAGATATGCCCTAACTACTTTTAATTTCCAATTTTGAAAATAGTCAACACTCTCCCTTAATGAATGCGTTAAGCCATAGGAATAAAGTGGAATGGTGGAATTTGGGCAGTTCTTAACAATGAGGTGTGGAGAGCCGATGAGGGTGAAGCGAGGTGAGTATGGAGCAGCGCCAGAGTGCAAGGGTGGGGGAAACTTGGAGATCCCCGAGGAAACCTGCCGACCAGCAGCATCGTCCGGCATAATTCCCGCAAGTGATCCCGCCAGAAATTGAACCCAGTTCACCTAGATTGGATGTGAGCAGTCTGACCACTGTGGCCCCTGTATTATATCTTCTACCTTGCCTTCCATAGAGAATCATTTCACAAAGAGTGTGCCGAGAGTTCACGATTATCGTGTATTATACGCACTCATAATTTTTTCTTTTTCTTCAGGTACAAAAATATGTCTTAACTCATTCAAATATTTATCTTTAAATTCTGTTACTATACTACGGTAGCAGCCATGCTAAATTTATAAACATTAGTAATAAATAGCCCCTATAAAATTAATTCTGCATTTTTTTATAATACATGTTTAATAATTCTTTTTAAGGTGCAAAACCTCCTCAAAGGTACAGCCATATATAGCAAAAATGTTAAAATAGCAATATAAGCTGAAAACAATATTACAAAAATTTTATTTGCAGATATGTAGTACTAATCATACTGAACCATAATCTCTTACATGCATAAGTATATTTCCACGACAAACTATAAATTGAAGTATTAGTGAAGGTGATAAAAATCTGGGAAATTAGGTGAGGAGGGTGGAAGAAAACAAAATTAAAAATTCCACAAGGCATGAAAATTACAAAAAAAAAAAAAAAGTACCTAATAATGTTTCTATGTGATTAAAGTTTAGTATTATTAATACTGCCAGATGAGAGCGTATTCTTCATAATTATCTAGTAGGTATAAAAAGTATAATTCATTCACGGTTACTTCACACTTTTATGAATCCCTGCTAAAGTTCTACTTCCAGGATATTCCTTCACCTCTTGCAATCTAAGCTTAACTAAGTCTAGAAAATAACACCAAAGGACAACGCACCGAATTTGTGCGCACTCAGTTGTAATAATTTTGCTTGAGAACTATTTCTTACTAAGCGCTACCAACACCTGTGTTCTCTCACTGTTTTTGTTCATATTTATTATAAATTAATATTATAATTTTTAAATAAAATATAAGTAAAACTTCAATTTAACAATAAATAACATACTTTTATGTTAACAGATGTATAAAACGGTTGTGATACATGGCGTATTTACGAAATAACTAAACACGTCATACATTGGGGGGATTTTTCAAATGTTTGATTCAAAAAGTTTGAAGAAACCGCGAATATACTATGCCCAGATTATGTGACGTTGAATACCNTTTTTCAAATGTTTGATTCAAAAAGTTTGAAGAAACCGCGAATATACTATGCCCAGATTATGTGACGTTGAATACCTGATGTATATTCTGCAGCTTGGTAGCCAAACCCACACAGATATTGGTCAAACGTTGACTTTTATTCTCTACCAACTTGGGTCGCATCATTTTTGACAAGAAGTTGACCAACAAAAAAAAAGACTGTCTAATTATTGCACACACGTAAATGTATATGGTTCACGTGGATGACCGTGGACCACGCCACAGTTGACCACGTGACGTGACTTTGGTGGGTGAGCGCTACCGTGCGCTACCGTGCTCTGAATACTAAACGCGTCCGTGATGACCAGGAGAGTTTGAGCATACCGCCGTGCCGTCCTGAGGAGCGGAGGTGACCAACGCTCTGCTACGTTGGCTTCTCAGAGCTCGCTTGTGTAAANTTTTTCAAATGTTTGATTCAAAAAGTTTGAAGAAACCGCGAATATACTATGCCCAGATTATGTGACGTTGAATACTTGATGTATATTCTGCAGCTTGGTAGCCAAACCCACACAGATATTGGTCAAACGTTGACTTTTATTCTCTACCAACTTGGGTCGCATCATTTTTGACAAGAAGTTGACCAACAAAAAAAAAAGACTGTCTAATTATTGCACACACGTAAATGTATATGGTTCACGTGGATGACCGTGGACCACGCCACAGTTGACCACGTGACGTGACTTTGGTGGGTGAGCGCTGCCCGAGCGCTACCGTGCGCTACCGTGCTCTGAATACTAAACGCGTCCGTGATGACCAGGAGAGTTTGAGCGTACCGCCGTGCCGTCCTGAGGAGCGGAGGTGACCAACGCTCTGCTACGTTGGCTTCTCAGAGCTCGCTTGTGTAAACGAAGGTAGGACAGGCTTTGTTCTTGCGTGGGCACTGTGCTGTAATCCATTCACGGTTACTTCCTACTCCTCTGAAGCCCTGCTGAAGTTGTACTTCTACAATATTCCTCTGCCTCATGCAAGCAAAGCTTGACCAACTGTAGAAAATTACACCAAAGGCGCAAGGCAGCGCATTTGTACACACTCGCTAACAACTTATAATTTACAGATAAAATGTAAATAAAAGTACAAGTTTACCAAAAGTAAGTTACTTTTATGGTAACAGAAGTATAAAATGCTTGTCATATATGGCATGTTCAGGAAGCATCCAAACACATTGTACGTGGGGTAATTTTCCGAAGGTTAATATTGGAAAAGTGTGAAGGAACCGTGAATAAATAGATTCTTGGTGGGTGATAAATTGACGTTGCTGTGACGTGGTGCAGCGCGGGGGGAAATGTAGATGGAGACCATCTTCCCGGACTCCGTCCTTTAAAGCTGGAACAGGGTTGCCAACATGTCTGGAAAACCATTAAAAAAAACTGGAAAAGGTTAGAGAAACTTATGAGTGGCCCTGGAAATTTAAACCTGCAATACACTTTTACGGTAATAGAATTTCTTTACAGCCGAAAAATTCTCGTTAGGAGCTCAGTAAATTTGTCTGAAAACTTCTGGTTATGCATACCAAAGAAAAATGTGTGCTGTGTCTTGCAAATAAAAAATTGTACTCTCGCTGTAGACTATTTTCAGGAACATTAAGTTCTGCGTGTTTCATTAAATTTCTTAAATGAATGTTTAAAAATGTTGGCAGAATCTCCATTTTGTCTGGAAAACCTGCACTAGTAGGGGAAATTAAATGTTGGTACGGATTCCGTAACAGCTGTGTGGAACATCCAGAAGAAAAGCTGTCAAAACATCAGGTTTTCCATCAGAATGGCCAATCCTGGCGAAAACTTGGCAGATGACTAGCTGGACCGTCAGATGAAAACCATGTCCGTCCTCAAGATCTCGACCGAGGCTGTTCGTCAACTCATCAACTGTTCTGCAACGAAGACAGAAAAACATCTCTTTTGAAAACTTTAATCCCAGATGCCCATCCACGTAAAGATAAAACTAAATCCCTGTTGTAGACTTTTGTAGGTTTAGACACACACTTGGGCTTCTTTTATGTCGGTGGTAGGCTGCTCGCCGTCCAATAACGTGGCCACACGTGCCAAATCTCTCTTCATCACAAAAGATCCAATACTTTTAGGAGCTAGCGTAGTGCTAAAACTAGCATCTTTAGAGCTAAGAATTTAACGTCGAGCAAACTCTTATCGCTGTTTGAAACCAGCTTACGATATTAATCCAAATTGTTAATTTCCTCACTTAACACGTCCTCAAATGCATTTGCATCCACAAACTGCCAACAAAATTATGAATGATTCTTGCATGTGTGAATCAGTGGGTGGAAGATGGTAGGCCAAATACTACAAGCTTGGTGGCACAACTAGACACATTATCAAGAGCAATAAAAGCTAATACAACACCTCAGCCCATTCGTTGTCAATGAGTGCCGGTGTGAAAAGCCCTCCTTGCAATTTTTAGATTATGATTGTAGCATTTTACTAAATTAGCTTTGGATAATAAGTACTATGGTAAAGTTGTTACTAATTTAATCCCCCACAGAAATGTGAAATTCATCCTTTAAGTAGAACAGAAGAGTGTCAAAAAAACTGAGCCGCAGAAACAGAATAGTACCGTAGTGTAACCCTAGTATTTTAGGGTTTTGCTTGTTGCCATCCCTCACAATGTAGAACCCACTGTTCTATCTCCTCAGTCGTACCCAGCTAAAAAAAATTTCTTTATTGCGCAATAAAGTCTTATCCTGCCCAAAATGCCATCCAAAAAACCTGTTTATATAATATTGAAAAATCATCAATTTTAGAGACTGGTACAAAAAATAGAATTTTTCTTTTTCATCAGTGTGTCATATTAATCCTTTCCTAATCTCACAAAAATAAGTTTTACCTGCTAAAATATCACTTTCTAGACTTCCATATTCTTTATCCTTACTTTGGTAATCCCCTTTGGTGGGAAATATTGTAAAACATCACCTGTACAAAATATTTCTCATCACGTGGCATTCCTAATACTCTAAACAATCTTGCAGCTCCTTTACAAATTCATGCATGCCTTTTTTTTATGAGATATTTCTGGCAACTACATTCTTAATTTCATTATCACGCAACACAAGGACGCTAATTTAAACAAATACACCGCAGTTTTCATCTTTTGCCGGCCGTATTGAAAGCTAGCTTAAAAATCTTTGGTGCCTTAAATACAGCTGCAGCATGTATTTCTTAATCGCGAGCAATAATTTAAAGCAATTACATCATTAAATCCTACACTGTATATTTTTATTCTAGACTTTTTAAAACTTAATTCATGAGCGTGAATATTTTAAAAGTTTTGAAACTGGAGTGAATTCACCTGGTCCAGCCGTTCCTAACGTAGTCTGATTCTGCGACTTCCTCCTTCCCCCTCCACTATCACACTACTTTTAAATATGCAGTTCTGTTATCCCGTCAGTTTCCAGCCAAGACCTCGCTGTTAAGAGCTGCCCAAATCTCTTAACTCACTCACTCACTCCAGTACGTCTTCCACTTAGGCGAGCCGGGTTTGATGCCCGGCAGGGTCGCCCCTGGATTTTTGCACGTGGGAATCGTACTGGACGATGCTGCTGGTCAGCGGGTTTTCTCCAGGATCTTCCATTTCCCTCCAGTACCGCTTCCCTGATGTGTCTTAGCATTGCCGCTAAGATGGTTTTAGACTGCGACTGAATCCAACCAGTTTGTGCGTTTCCCAACAGAATTTAAAAACAAGCACCACACAAAAATTTTTTCAAGCTCGTAATCATCAGATTATTAATTTTGCGTATTGCACATAAAACATCTGATAAAAAATGTATGCTACCATGAATATCAGACTTAACGGAATTGCTACAATAGAAGAACAGAGTGCGAGTAGACGTCTGTGTATGAAGCTGGGCTGCAAGTACGACTCCTCATATTCCAAACCACACAAGGACCGTCTGCTGTCTCAGTTATCCTTTGGAAACCGCCTAATAGATGGGGGGGGGGNTTCTCTTTGCAGCTCTAGAAGTAAATGTGGATTTATAACAGAGGCATTGTTTCAACTGGGAAAGAACATATTGATGTTTCTGATTTATTATTTTGAAATATAAAATCATTTGTGCCACTAGGCCACAAATTTATGTGTCATGTATTATGTGCATTCAATATTTTTTTTTCCTTAAGTACAAAAATATGTTTACCTCATACCTCTCTCTTTAAATGCATTTATCAAACTGCAAAATTTACTAACATTAATAATCCCTATATAAACATTAATGCATCTATTCATAATACTGATCTTAAGCCTTTTTAAAGCACAAAACCTCTCTAAAAGTATAGACATAAGTAGTTAAAATGTTAAAAAATATAATATGAACATGTTATAAAAAATTTTGTGGACTATTAGATTTAATATCTTCGCCTTTTCTAACTTGATAAAAATTTTACCTCAAAAGGATAACAAACATTTTGATTAATAGAATTTTATATAAAATTGCCTGGGGTAAAGTGCCTAGCTAACATACAGAGTGCGACAGTAATATTACATTTCTGACATTCTAAATGTCGGGAGCCAAATCCGCACGGGAATCTGCTGAACGCCAGCTTCTATTCTTTGCTAACTCACGTTGCATCACATCATTTTAGCATCAAAAAGATTAATCTCGAAGTTAATGTGCCCATGCATACACAAGAAAGTTCTTCAATTGTAGGGGAGCATGCCAATCAACCCTGGACCACAACTGATCATGCGACAGTTTCCTTAGCGTTGCCATGCTCAGGATACTAAACATGTTGGTGGCGACCAGGAGATTCTTAGCACACCACTGAGCGAGCCCAACTGCCGGCAGGATTGAGGTTGACCCCACGTGAGAGATGCTCTGCTGTGGTGCTCGCCTCTTCTCCGGCAAAGGTAAGGCAATCTTTGTTCTTGTGTGGAAACTCGAGAAGGCAGAAAATATTGCAGATGGTCGATAAATTAGATTGTCGTGACATTATGCTGCGCAGGGAAAAAAAACAGAGATGTAACCAGCGCCTTATTTCTGTAATTGCATTGAGCTGTAGTTTATTTTATATCATTAGTTAACATGAAAAACATGTTCTCTTGTACTCCAATCATTAAGTCAAGGCCTCGGGTATTTGTATAATTGGAGCTATTCCAATGTTACAACAAGTTGAGGCCCGATGGATAGAAATTTCTCAACCCACCGCTGAGAACCTCTCGCAACCCTAAAACCAGCTGCCGGTATGTCATGGTGTGGGCGCACAGATAGGGATGGAGCCTTCCATTGTCTCTAACCAAGTGCTGGTACTAACCACACAAACCTACCTCCTTGGGACACGAGTGGGCGGGATGGAATACCATCCAAAACCACCCCTTCTTGCAAACATCACAGATGCACAGCTGCAACAAAGTGGGGATGACTAACCTTGTCTTGCAGCGCTGGTCCAGCAGCACAGTATGTGACGCGTAGGTATAAAGTCAGCAGTCGCGCCAGCTGTTGATCATCAGCAGCCAGTCTTACTGCTCTCTTCCAGCAAAGTGCACACTCCAAACTAGCCTGTGCACTTCTCGCAAGTCCTCGACAACCACGCTTGCTGCACCACCCTCCCGCTCACTCAGTGTCCTGTGCCATCATGGTCGTTGTGCCACCTCGGTGGCACCTAGGCCCATTGGCAGTTCAACAAGGAGTAAACTGCTGGCATAAGTTGTACCTGTGTCTGCCTGTCATTGCCATTTGCGTAACAAGAAATAAAACTTGTGGAAAGAGAGACAGCCAATCACCCATTATTTTTCCACATGGCAGTCGCGCACTTAACCCTTCCTCTCTGCCATTTGGTCTACCACCCTGATCACCCTCTGCCGTCTTACCCACCCCCTTACCTGGAGTTATCTGCATCAGCCAGGAGGTACCCAACAGAGGCGAAACCTGGGGAATTATCAGCAATAGGGCTGCAAGACCTGCACTTGAGTGGCGAATTGCCATAGTCCCCTCCCATGTGGCAACCGGGGCAGTGGCCGTACAGGATCATCATTATCTGACGAGTACAACACCCAGAAGCCAGAACTTGCTCGCAATGAAGAGAAACTGGATTTTCACGTAACTATACTCACCAACATCTGTTTGTTCCACTGTGTGTAGACCTGCCAGGGACAGAGAATTGGAGGATGGGAGAAGTGTCCTACCCACTTCACTCTTACACAACAGCGAGCATAATGATAGTGCAAACTGCATCAGGGACCTACCTTCTCCTTGTAACCACACATACCACCCCATATACCCCGGGCTCCTTGTCCCACATGCCTTATTCCCATACGGGGGGAACATGCATAGCTGCCACCAAGGCCAGCCAGCAAGCTAGCGAGCCACGAGATGCAAGTACAACGGCTGTCTTCCTCCGAGACAGAAAACAAGACAGTGCCCAGCAAGAGCACCGGAGATATGGGGTCAGAACCCCTCGCCAGCCGCAAGGTCGTTTCCCGCAACTGCAGAAGATGTTCAAGCCAGCCAACCTGCGGTCCAGTTTCCAGAGGGCAGGCTACGTACCCACCCAGTAGAATTAAGGCCGAGCTTCCACCACTCCTCGCCTGGGAATTACGACCAGCCAACCCACAGGAGCAGCAGAAGCGTGACGCCCAACTACAGCGCAGAGAAACATTGCAGCACCACCACTGTCCACTCCACGCCTGTTCTCCCTGCCCAACAGGCAAAAAAAACCCGTGGATATGGCGAGAGATATCGGAAGTCTCACCAAACCTCGAGATCTGGAATAGAACTAATCAAGGTTCAAGTCTTTTGAGCCACCAGCCCCCAAGCGGTTCACTGTAGTCTGCAATCAAGAAATTAGCTTTGGGACATCTCTAGCAGGCAATGGTTCAACTCAAGAAATTTTCCCGAGGTGTCAAAGGCTAGGTATTTATCACAGAGTTTAAATATTGTTTTACCTACATTTGATACTCCCCAAGGGTGTGGCAACTGAGGTTTTTTTCTCTTTGAAAAATATTTTTAATTATAAATATCTTAATACAGTAATATGCTTTCCCTCAGTAAAAAAAAATGTAAAAGTGAAGAATAGGGGCTTTTCTGAAGAAGAAAAAAACAGAAAAATATATCCTGGAATATGGTATGTATCTGCAGTACCAATCATGCTGAAACATAATCACATATGTGCAGTGTTAAATTTTGCCATACATACATACATACATACATACAAAATGTGGTAGTGAGGTGGTCTGTGAAGAACTGCGAAATTGTGTGGTAAAAATTCTAGACAACAGTGAGATCACGGAGGTGTAGTGGTTAGACTACTTGCCTCCCACCTAGGCGAACTGGGTTCGATTCCCGGCGGGGTCGCTTCTGGTTTTTTTCATGTGGGAATCGTGCCAGATGATGCCACTGGTTGGCAGGTTTTCTGGGGGATCTCCTGTATCCCCACGCCGTTTCATTCCAGCGCTGCTCCATACTTGCCTCGTTTCACCCTCATCTGCTCTCAATACCTTGATGTTGTGAGCCGCCCAAATCTCTTTGCTCACTCACTCTAGAAACATAAAATATAACATTAGTACAAATGTTGATGCGCATGAAGAATATTAAATACTTTCACAAGTAGCTCCAGAGGATTGGATTCACGCACGTGTGTACAGCATTGCTTCCCGAAGAATGAACAAAGTTAGCCCAGAGGATTACACCGATATACCTGCTTCATATTCTCTGGCAAAACACATGAAGTAGATAGAAAGGTGCGGCCCCGTATGCTAGCTTTGGTTCAGCTCCAGAAAGCAGAGTGGCATAGATTTATGTGAATTTCCTTTCTGGAGTTAGTTTGTAATTTGTATGAATTCCCAGCATTTGCAAACCTCAGATAATAAACAAAAAAAGCAGTTAGTGCAGCCATAACCCAAGCACACTAACTGTACTCACCTCGCAACAGAAAGCAGCACAACGTTATGCAAAAAAAANTAGTGCAGCCATAACCCAAGCACACTAACTGTACTCACCTCGCAACAGAAAGCAGCACAACGTTATGCAAAAAAAAACATGCCACGTTCAACCCAAATACTCGTCGCGTGAATGCAGTGTAAGTAAGCAATCTGCATGTAAACTTNAAAAAAAACATGCCACGTTCAACCCAAATACTCGTCGCGTGAATGCAGTGTAAGTAAGCAATCTGCATGTAAACTTGCAAATAGCGGCAATACACAATTTCTCTTTCAAACAATGTGCCTTGCCAAAAAAGATTTTGCAACATTATGCTGCAGCTTATAATCATCCTAATGGAAAATTGCCACAGAAATAATTTGCTACCCACAGTCTTTTATTTGCAGTGACACTGTGATCTACTAAACAGTCAAAAAGAAAAGGTAAAAAATGGGCCATAACATCAAAATTGTACATTACAAGTGACAACACCCAAATACAGCGATCCTCAACTCCCAGAACACTTTAAATGCAGCACGCCATTATGGTATAAATGCTCACACGGTCAAATTTAAAAAGAACTTATAATGCACACAACACCATATCACTTGCTGTAAACCACACATTCCAAAACCTGCAGCCATGTTAGCAGAAAAATGTAGCGGAATTAGTATATGCGAGAGAGAGTTTCGCTTCACTGTCGTTCACTACGATGTGGCATTATCCAACAGAATGGAACATGGTGGATCACGTAAGCAATAGGGGTCAACTGCTGTACGTTAGCTTACCAAAAGCCAAAAAAACAGCCGTCATACTGCTCGAACCTTTCCTTCACAGGAGCTCAGATGAGCACTTCTACTTTCCCGGCATAGACTAGTACACGTAGATGTATGTACACAATTAAAGGCAATGCCAAACAAGTAAAACACGTTGCCGGGGACAGTCTTGCAGGGAGCATACCCAACCCTTTGACACCATCACCCCAGATGCAATGGACTCCCAACCCCCGAAACTGCCCAAGGGACGAACGAGCTTCATCATCCTTATTGCCCCATTTGCGTGGTCGGCGGAGGCATGCTTGTTCCTGATCATATGAAGTGTTATGACAGCTCTGTTGCTAAAAATGGAATTCTTCTCTTCTGGGGTTACCCACAGGTGCTTCTAACAAACAACAGCATGTCGCTGATGGGAAGGAAGTGGAATTCAAGATTACGAGTAGTGGCTGGTAATACACCATTCACCCCTGCCTACAACCCACAGGATAATCGTACAGAGCGTAGAAACCAGGAGGTCGAAACCCGGCAGCGCCTCCACGTTGAGGTCGGCTACACAGGATCTGATGTGCATTAATCCCAGACGCTATTCTCTCTGGGGAAGCAGGCCAACGCAGCCGCCGCAATGTCGCTAGGGGAGCACATACAGGAACGATATCTACAGAGACCAGGGCTGTTTGTTGTTTGCAGGTAGGATGGTCCACAGGAAACATTCATAGTGCGCAACCAGAANATCTACAGAGACCAGGGCTGTTTGTTGTTTGCAGGTAGGATGGTCCACAGGAAACATTCATAGTGCGCAACCAGAAGTACGAGTGTTAAAACAAGACACTGTATGCATACGCCACACAGCATACATAGTGTGTTACGTATGTCCTCTACCCACGGACTCCTGAACTGGATTCTGGGCAGTTGGAGTATGTCTACTCTCACTCGCTGTCTGCCGGCCAAAGACCGTTACGCACTCGTCTCATACCGCNGTTACGTATGTCCTCTACCCACGGACTCCTGAACTGGATTCTGGGCAGTTGGAGTATGTCTACTCTCACTCGCTGTCTGCCGGCCAAAGACCGTTACGCACTCGTCTCATACCGCAGTGGACGGGATACGGCTGACATTTGTTTGCTCGGGAGTGTAGGTAGACATACCTCGTGTACTTGGGGACGAGCAAACCACAGGAAATCCACCAAGAGGATACGTGGTTCGCGTGTGGATCGGACACTCCAGGACAGGCAGCTGACTACTCTGGCAGTACGAGGGACCTCGGGGAACCCTGCAGAGACGGGACGTGTGGAACATCTTTCCAAGGAGCCGGGGCCAACACATGGACACCCTACATCTGTTACTAAGCATGAAGCTCTTGCCACGCGTGATGAATCAACGCTTGGGTGGGATGTGGTCGGCAACACTGCAGTCATCGCACGCAGGACAGTGCCAAAACACGAACACTCCAGGTTTGTTGTAGAGGAACTGACTTGCTGCTAATTCAGTGGCGAAATAATTGCGGAAGGGGGCAGGGTGTACAACCCCCCCTCTCTACATTTAAGAAAGGACACCAGAATGACAATAAATAGGCACATCTTCTCCGAGATGCATTTATGTATTGTACACAATCTGTAATGAATTTTCATAATGTAGTTCTGATACTTGTATATNTAAGCATGAAGCTCTTGCCACGCGTGATGAATCAACGCTTGGGTGGGATGTGGTCGGCAACACTGCAGTCATCGCTCGCAGGACAGTGCCAACACACGAACACTCCAGGTTTGTTGTAGAGGAACTGACTTGCTGCTAATTCAGTGGCGAAATAATTGCGGAAGGGGGCAGGGTGTACAACCCCCCCTCTCTACATTTAAGAAAGGACACCAGAATGACAATAAATAGGCACTCTAACTATTTTTCTTCTCCGAGATGCATTTATGTATTGTACACAATCTGTAATGAATTTTCATAATGTAGTTCTGATACTTGTATATNTCTTCTCCGAGATGCATTTATGTATTGTACACAATCTGTAATGAATTTTCATAATGTAGTTCTGATACTTGTATATAATCATGGTTGCCACTCATGTAGAAAATCAGGAAAATAGGGGATTTGAAAATTGTCACGGAATTTTTAACAAGTTAGCTAAATGTCGGAATTCTATATTTGGCAGTTCTATCATCAATTGTGCACCGCTACAAAAATCATATAAAATTGTTTTTTATGATTGTGGACAAAATGCTTGCATTTTTCTTTGCAATTTATGTAGGGAGCAATTTTGTAAGATCAGAAAAGTATTTTTGTTTAAAAGTGTGTTTTAATGCAAAGGCATGAATGCTTACAAAAAAAAGTGTTAGCAAACGGTGAGGAAAAAAAGAGTTATTTCTGTCTTGAAATTTGCAATGGAAAAAAGGTGACAAGCCTGACACACATTCACTTGTGAGTTACAGACTTTCCTCTATCTTTTGTGCAACGTATAAGTTAGGTTTTGATTGTACCAAAATGAAAGTAGTTAGAGAAGTAAGAATGCCTTAAGACCTGGGTCTATTGGCCTCTCGGAACGTATCCTTGTGCAGCTCCACCTTCAACTGCATTGTAGCATTCCAGTATGAAGTGTTATGCGGCGTAACTGAAGGTGATGCTACGGAGGAGGTAACTGAGACGCAGGGAGACAGACACAGGTGGTACAGAGCCGTACTTGCACACAGGTCAAGGAGAGACCGCGGGCCACCAGCGCACTTCAGAGTCAGGGGCTCGCTATCAGTCCCNCCGTACTTGCACACAGGTCAAGGAGAGACCGCGGGCCACCAGCGCACTTCAGAGTCAGGGGCTCGCTATCAGTCCCAGCGACACTGCACGCAGCCACAAACTGCCTGCAGTCGCAGCCCTACGCTCACAACCATGTCACATGTACCTCAACTACAGCTCCCTAATCTCCTCCCTTAAGGGCAAAGGGCAAGTTTTAACGTAGTGTGCCTTTGTGCTTGCAACAGCGTACTAGCTGGTGGGGGGGATGCCATTTTGACATCCACCCTCGTGTTTCNGTAGTGTGCCTTTGTGCTTGCAACAGCGTACTAGCTGGTGGGGGGGATGCCATTTTGACATCCACCCTCGTGTTTCGGCCATGTTGAGTAGGTTGGAGAGATTCAAGCGGCTCTTAGCGTCGAGGTCCTGAGAGCAGATAAGAGTGAAGTGAGGTGAGTATGGAGGAGGGGAAACGGGAGATCCCCCAGAATACCTGTTGACCGGTGGCATTGTCTGTCACGATTCCTACGTGCGAAAATCCAGGAGCGACTTTGCTGGGAATCGAACCCGGTTCGCCAAGATGGGAGGCGAGTAGTGACTGAGTTGGTAAATTCCTCTGGTAATGGTGCTGTGGGGCTTGGTTATGTTCTATAAATCCCCTGAGTTGATGCTGTAGTATTTTATCCAATAAACTGCGCTTGATATTTTAACATGTCGAGTATTTTATTATTTATTAAAGTTCTGCTCTGTCTGGCAGTGTATTATGAGCCTTATAATATTTCATGTGGTAGGCTTATGGTCGTTACCTACCTGTGTGCTAATTTTTTTACTTACTACGTACAAATAAAAAATTAATACATGAAGCTAGAATTGTGTATTAAGAATAGATGTAAATTATCACTAAATAAAATTATTACTCAATAAATTAACGTATGCTTCTTATTTGGTATTGGAACGCAACATTAATTACTCAGATAAGTTTATCCTGTAGCTGTAAGTTTCTCCAGCGATGTTAATTATGATAGTTGTTACTTCACATTATAGACTGAGCCAGCAGAAAGTAGTGATCTTGTTGGAGATGACCTTACGACCGAGCTAGCAACATTCTCGACACAGCGGTCCTTGCTGCTGGGCGCTGATGTCACCATTGGACAGGTCAGTCCATCATCTTGCACTTATGTAGTCTTGCTTTAAGTAATGTGTTTGTGTTACGTTTCACAAAAAAATTAGTCATAAGTATACAAGATTGAGGCTAATATTGAAATAATTTTTTCCTCGTAAAACTTGTACACTGCGAGTGGACGACGACCCAGTCCACGATACCGGCCATTGTTGCGGCTCCGGTGTGCCCATGAACCTTGTGGAGGCCACTCTGCAATCCCAGCACCCATTATGTGTCCTGCCATTACGTCTGCAAAGCGTTGGCTCTGTTTGCCGCGGTACAAGGCCAGAGATATGTGGAGTGCACAGACTGGCGATGTTTAGCAGCAAGTGCCGCTTCGTTATGGGGACTGATCATCATCGCACCTGTGTGTGGAGTGCCCCTGGTGAATGCCACGATCCTTATCTCGCTATCGAGCGGCACACTTCTCCCACTGCAAGTGTCACGGTCTGGAGAGCGATAGTCGACGATAGGCGATCCACTCTCATCGTGTTACGTAGAACATTGACGGTCCAGTGGTACGTAGATGAGATCCCAATCTGCTCCCATTTCTGGCCGGGATTGCAGGGGCGATATTCGAGCAGGATAATGCCCGACCGCACGCGGCACAGGTTGCCCAGGACTGCCTGTGTCATATCCACATGCTACCCTGACATATGCCCAATTGAGTATGTGTGGAAACAGTATAAACTAGTGATGGCCCGATAGCCTATANCACATGCTACCCTGACATATGCCCAATTGAGTATGTGTGGAAACAGTATAAACTAGTGATGGCCCGATAGCCTATAGCCTATATCCGGTATCGGATATCGGTATTATCGGTACATTTACCATTATCGGAGATCGGCACTGAAATATCGGCACATCGGTAATGGCCATTCTAACCTCAAGTATTTTCTCTCCTCTGCTGCACACTTAATTTTCTCAACTCTTAACATCAGGCTGGAGCAATAAGACTAAAAAGAACACAATTAATTTGAAATGTCAAAATGCAATAATAATAAAAAAAAAAATTTATTTAAAAAAAATTTTTACAATAAAAACAAATTAGAATGTACATGCCCATCATTATTTTTCACTTCACGGATTACATTTTTATTTTTGGTAAAGCAGTCTTATGTTCGACGTACGTTTCTCAAAGTAAACAAAATGATCGTGGCTTGTTAGCTTAGTTTTCATTCCTGTCCTTTTACATATTTTTTGTAGACTAGCGACCTTCTTGCAACATTTACTTAGTTTTCTAATATGTTGTTGTGAGCTATAATTTTGTATAATGTTAAACTATTTTTTTTGCTGCTTTGATCTACCGGGCATAAAGTAAATCTCACTTAACAGTAAGTGTATTTAGCTTATTGCAAACAAAACTTTTCCAGGCAACAGTTTTCTCTCATACACTTTAGTGACAAATGTCTGCTTACAGTATGATAAATGAAAATATCGGTTTACAGGTATCTGATCGGTAAAATCCTAAATATCGGAACCTTCATCGGTATCAGGTTTTTTCAGTATCGGGCCATCACTAGTATAAATGCCAGCTGCCGCTGTGCCAAAGTATCCTGGATTTGGAACACGCCATCCAGCAATTTTGGACCTGTCTGCTTCAGGACAACATTCGGTGTCTGCTGACCTCCAAGCCAGACCGCGTTGCAGTACGTATCGCAATGCAAGGGGCTGCAACGCACTGTTAAAGATGGCCGGACAGCATACCACAGATCCATGTGTAGTTGTCCTGCTGCTCTGTTTTTGTGGTCATGTGTATTACTCATCTGTATTACTCCCTCTATGAAGCTTCAGTACCATCCGTTGCATCCCTCTGCGTACACTATTTTTATTGTCCAGTAGTGTATTTAGAGTTCATGAATTTTCTGTAGGCAATATAACTGATGTAAAGGTATTGTGTATCACATTTTCTGAATTGGGTGTTGTGTGCGCTGATTCTGCAGCTGCCTGCTTCAACTGATTGTAGGCTGTTCACGGTTAATTTAGCACTTCCAAAATTAACCTTTTGTAAAACGTCACTGCGTCTACCTGCATGTACTTCAACGAGCAAATGAACTGGCATGCATCCAGCAAAGTCGCCAACAACGGAGAGAAAGTACTTCAATGTCTTCACATTAAATTCAAAGTGTTATGTAAATATTTGTTGAATACAGAAATTATTTATTTTGCTTGCTGTTTTTTTTTAATGCGCACAAGTGTAAGAATGAACAAATTGGGTCAAATATTTTGTTTTAAAATAATTTCTTAGTTCCATTGGACAGACACATGAAGAAAGTAATCAGGCTCTCTGCAATGTTAGTTTTGCATACGGTAGAAGAATAAACAATGTGCACAGAAGTATATCTTAAGCAGGGCTTTCCAAAGTGATCAGTTTACCGCGAACAACCTGTATTCGCTTCTTCTCGGCAGTTGCAGGCTGCATGTGCTTAACTGAGCACCTCAGAAGCGTCTCAGGATGTTCTTTCCTGCCGTCGTCGTATCCTGCTGAACACTGCAGCTTTGAGTGTTAAACACAACTGCTCACCAGGGTGTCATGTTGTGTGCTGATTGTTGTTGAATTACTGATTATCTTGTACGTGTTAATTTTCTGTTTGCTGGCTTGTGCGCTGTAGAATTTGTACTGCAGTTATTATTTCATCCAGTTGTTAGTAATTCTCATACTTTGTGTAAGTCGTGGTGAAAATTATCATACTGCACATGACACTAGAATGGTTGGATGAAATGTTGAGTCCTACATAGCCTCTCTCTGCCAAGGCGACCCGAGGCCCCTATAGCAGCCCTGGAGCATGGATTGAAACATATTGAGCAATGTTGGCTACTTCATCATCCCTCTTGCGCTCTTCACAGGCGGGGAATGGGGTTTCTACCTTGATGGATGCACCATTAGGTGGTACCTAGACTCGTTCATGGAGAGGAGTGTTGGACTATTTGGCATTTAGGTTGTTGAGCCACAAGGAACCAAATCCTGAATTTCACTAGTGAGGAAATTCAAAGGAATGAAAATAACCCATGGAACACGCCCACTAGTGCCGTGAAAACTTAGCTAGTAACACAGGTGATCGGTAAAGCTTGACCTGAGGTTTTTTCTGGTGCCCCCTCCCTTTTAGATTTGACTCGTGGTGGCAGTGGTTGAAACTCGCATGCCGGAGGAGAGGCTCCCCACCCAGAAAAGGGTCGATGCCGGTAGCAGCAACACGATTCCAGTACTGGCCAGTTGAGGTTGGATAGTGCCTCGGCTGGACCACAGGTGCCTCTGAGTGTGAGGGTCTCGGAGATGTGGGAGGGAGCGGACGGCGCACTTGAGACGCGAGTTGGGGCTCGGAACTGATCGACTGCAGCACTAGCTGCATGCTCTTCTGCACTGATAATGCAGCTCAGACCTTGGTCTTTCACAGTCCTTCAGCATTGTGTTGTTATCAGAAAGTGCACAAATGTAACTTTTTTTTTTTCATGAAACGAAAATCAAAAATATATTTTGAACTTTCATGGGACTGAAACGAAAATGAAAAATAATTCCCTTAAAGCTTAGTGTTAATGAAAGTTTAATGAATTTCGTAACGTTTCAGCAAGTTATTCTTTATGACAATTTTGTTGCAAAACCAAACCAAAAAAAATTATTTACCACAGGGGTTCATGGTTGCATTTTCATTTCTTTTTTATGTAGTTATTTTAGTTATAAAACAATGAAAACAAGCAAGATGATTTACAGACAAAAATGTCCTTTAGTGGTGCACGAAATGAACAATCTTTAAACACCTGAATATTCATAAAAATAAAGGATTTTCGTTTCATTACAATTTTCTGCGACTAAATTTTTTACAAAAATGTAAGTGACAGTTGTTATTTTTCAATTTTGTTTCAGTATACGTTACCCAATATTCGCAAAACCCTAGTTGTTAAACTTGTAAGGAGGTCGGGCACAGCCGTCCGAGGGTAACCCAAGAAAGCGGCCTGGGAACAAACATCCTCGTGCTGAGTGCCGTAACATGTTAATCATTGCTCAAGTAATTGTGTTTGTGTCAATCTTGTGAAACATTTTGCTTTTCCTGCTGCACCCAGCTATTGCTTCTTCTATGTTGTAGGGCAAGAGGCGGGTTTGGCCTGTAATAACTCTGTTTTGTGGTGAGGATTTTATCTTTGTGTATTCAACACGGAGACACACCTTCAGCATTATCAGAGAAGACTTAAAATAATATTTTCCTTTCTTCCGGCTTTATGCGTCTTACAACTTAACCACTTGTAATTTCTCGTGCCATGTATTTGCAACTTGTTTTTTGGGAGAGTTGAATTTTGATGCTTACGGATTGTATTGATCAAGACTCGTGCCTATTCCTGCAACCTCACGGCCTGCCTATCAACGATATTTGGTGTCCTGAGTCCCAGTATTTAATCAGATTAGCTTGGGGGGGGGGCCATGGCTAACAACAGAGCAGGTGGTGTTTCCTTACTGCTATCCAGCACACCAACTTGAGTCTACGTGACAGTGTCATGCCTCGGGAACCGAGTCTAGCTCTGGTGCGGGGCTGTATGCGTTATCATGGCCGAGTGCCCCGGGAGCCAGCTTGACTGGGTTGGTAACTTTCTCCTGTAATGCCGTAGTGGACCTTGGCTACATTCCTAGCAAGTTGATGGCATGGTATTTCATCAATGAAACTAAGTCTGGCGATTTTACATGGTTAGTCTTTTAAATTTCCACTCGGTTTGGTAGCCTCGTAATGTTCTCCATGAAACAACATGTGGTTACTTCCTACTTGTGTGAAATATATTTCAACCAGTAAAAGAAAGACAAGAGAGATTCATAAATCCTGAACGGTTTATTAACAAAAGCTGTAAACCTTTACTAAATAATATTATTAGTAAATAAATTAATATATGCTTCTTATTTCATATGATAATACAAACAGGATAGGGTGAGTTTATGTTGTAGGTTTAAGTCCTCATGTGATTATGTTAGTTGCTACTTCACGTTTCAGTCTGAGCCAGCAGAAAGTAATGATCTCATTGGAGATGAACCTTTGAGCGAACTAACAACTCTCTCACCACAGCAGTCATCGTCATTGGGCGCTGATGTCACCGTTAGTCAGGTCAGTCAACCATCTCGTACTTATGATCAAGTATGTAAGCCTTGCTGCAGATTACACGTTTTTGTTACGTTTTACGAAAAAATACTTAAAAGTATACAAGATTGAGGTAAATAATGAATTGATTTTTCTGTCATAAAATGTATATTTACTTTTTATAAATTTTGTGTAAAGCAATATGTCTTTTTATTTTGAAAACAGTCATGGTTTCCAATAGTTTTTACCTTTTGTGGGAATTTATGCTCTTATTCTGAGATGTTCTACCACAACCTGAAGTACAGACATTGTTTTATGGTTTATGGGAGCAGGTTGGCATAGGGTGCTGTGGATTACATTTTCTGAAGTACGTACCGTTATTGTGTGTGCTGTTTTTCCTTTCTTTTCCGCAGCTGCCTGCTTTAAGTGCCTATACCGGGATGCAAAAATTGAGGATGGGGCTGGTTATCACGTGTAACGTTGTGCAGCAGTGTTTCAAATAGATACAAAGCAACATCATCGAGATGTAAGAGTATAGGAAAGGTGAACAACACTGACCGAGAAAGGAATCTAAAGGATGCAAAGGACCTTTATTGAAAAGTGGGTTCCGAGCACAGCAGGGCAGAAGATCGAAACATCCCTGTGACAGGTGGCGCACAATAAAAATGAAGCCCCCAGAAGGGAATGTGATCACCCCAGACTGCGATGTAGGATGTGCACTATCTGTATGGGGTGTCAGTGAGCTCTTGGGACATCATGGTTCATTCCTCTTGTAGTGCCGACCGCAGCCGTGAGTCATTACTGGCAGCTGGTAACATACCGCCAGGCATCTCCCGACAGCATTCCACATGTTTTCAATTGGATTTAGTTCCAGTTTGTGCTGCAAATATCTTCACTCTCCAACAGCCTTCTCAAACGAGAACTCCGCCACCTACAATCTGCGATGTTGGAGATGTGCTTGCATGTTTTCTGCTCCCTCCAGGTGTATAGACATCCAGGCTTTGAGTTCCTGGCACCTCAGCAAATACAGTCCCCAATTGGTATGCTTCAATGGCACATACCATACTGGCGGAGTGGAGAGATTTGGGTCGCTTTTAACATCGAGGTCTTGAGAGCCGATAAGGGTGAAGCGAGGTGAGTATGGAGCGGTGCCGGAATGGAATGGCAGGGGAAACAGGAGGTCTCCGAGAAAGCAGCATCATCTAGCACGATTCCTACGTGCAAAAATCGGGGACAGGCCCCACTGGTAATAGAACCTGATTCGCCTAGGTCGGAGGCAAGTAGTCTGACCACTACACCATACTTCTCATCGAGCGAACAAACCAAATGTTGGTTGTCTCCTGGCCACGGTAAAGCGTAATATTGAGTATCCAGTAGTCCATTGCATGTGTCTGGCAATTTCATCTGTTGTCAGCTGATGAACTTACTTCACCTGTTTATCTCAAAACTGCTCGAGTAAACGTGAACAGTTTTTACTTTTTAATACCTGCTGTAATGTATGTAACCTTACAGATAGTATGTTGGCCTCTTACAGCAGTAATCCAGGTTCAGTTCTTGACAGAGTTCCAGATTTTTCACTTGTTGGGGGGGGG
>NQII01000715.1:811917-841928 GCA_002778355.1 Clitarchus hookeri
GGGGGGGGGGGTATGACATGTTGATCACTTACTATCCAAATTCAACACGAGACTAACCCACGCCATATCAAGTGACGAAAAATCTCCCCACCACCCTCACCTTTCTGCCTCAGTGTAGCTTCCACGCATTGAACAAAGTGCAAACAAATTAAGATTAAAAATTAAGGTGTTGTGTTACACACGCCTTTTGACTTAACAATTCCATCATGTTCTTACTGATGTCCACCGTTATGGTCGGCATCTCCATTTAATTAATGTGCAAAAAATGAAGTAACGTGAGCACGTTGTTTCTGCATTTCAAGTAGGTTTAGGATAAATTAGACGAAGTTGTGAGGTGGACATACCTGTCATTCCATGCAAGCCTGGAGGGCAGAAGGATTCCCTTTTATGGAAGGGTGTAGTTATTAAAATTAGGGTGGCTTTTATTTAACTAGAGCAATAATACTTCCTAATTTATAGAGGATTGATCGTAGCATTAAATATGCAAACAGGAGGAAGTTTCATTCAGGTTGAATATGGGCTGGAGTGAAATTACGCAAGTACTCTAATGAATATAGTTCTGTTGAAGTCAAGTTGGTTAGTAATAATAATAGCATGATGATTATAAACCCCAAATGTTTTAGAGGAAACTATGGATGCAATGGGATCTTATCTATTATTTGTGTGCGTTTCAAGCAGGGTCAGGATGTGTGAAACGAAACTGAGAGGACACTTGTTCCAAGCCAGACGCACAAAGTTTTCCAAAAGATGACTCGTAGTACAGCTCGTGCCCTTTGACAGAGATAATGCTGTCTGTCCCATAGGTCACGCGTGCTATAAACAAACGTCGCGTAACTACAGTTGCGAATCGGTTTTAGCATTTCCACAGAAATAATGCATACAACAGCCGTGTCTTGCCACAAGCTGTTGTTGAGATTTCTTTCTAAGAAGCGTGTGTGTCTCCAGCTACCAGTCTTAACCACCTCCAGATTTTTTTTTTTTTTTCTCATAACACTTAAGTATTAATCTTGTTCCTAATGTGTTTCACTGTTGTGACTCGCTTCATTACATGTGCTTATATGTTGATACTGTGAAAACAACAGAGATGTATGTGCAGATGTTTTAGTGACGATAGTGTATGTACGCGAGTGGTACGTGTGTAGTTGTGCCAAAACAAACTGAGAGCCGGTGTTGTAGTACACCCAGGATTTTGTTGTGCTATCACTTGTTCCTATTTTTTTGGGTGTTAATTAGCTGGGTTGTTTATTGTACGCCATGTTTGATGTGTTTTCCCCAAAGAAGTCTTTAAAATATGTAGTACCAGTGTTTGTTATATGGA
The DNA here is from genome assembly GCA_002778355.1 of Clitarchus hookeri. Classification (NCBI taxonomy): domain Eukaryota; kingdom Metazoa; phylum Arthropoda; class Insecta; order Phasmatodea; family Phasmatidae; genus Clitarchus; species Clitarchus hookeri. The sequence goes on from NQII01000715.1 coordinate 813,236, forward strand.
TTTCGTTTCTCGTAATTGTTACTCTGGTAGAGAATTGCAAAAGACTTGCAACTAAGGCCATTTATTGTTCTGTGCATTCTATGTCGGTATGGACTGTCATTTGTGCCTGTGTGTCTTTTTCCCATTTCCAGTATGTTCGTATTAACTGTGGCTGAGCACGTTCTTCGCCTCGGGATGGAGGTGTGAACCCACCACAATTGTGAAGTCGTATCGAGTTTAGCCTTTGTGTCAACCGTAACTGCGCAGTGCAATACCCAAGCTTTACATTTAGATTACCATATCTACCCGTGTACCATCCACACATTCTTTCTTGGAAACAAATTTAAAAAAGTAGGAATGTGGGTCTGAAATGGAGATTAAAGGCAAACTAAACTTGTTAGAAGATATTCTGATCTGTTCAATACGGCGACTGTGGCGCTCACTGACGGTACTCAAGTTTGGTGTGACACGGTCAGATCAAGTCCATTCCACCAATTCCTTGAGGTTTTAGAGAAAAACTGAGAACTGAAAAATAGTTGATTACGTTATAAAAGGTAGACAGAATGCATGAGTAATCGCAGGACAGTGGCACCGCTTGCCGTCTGATGACGCTGGCGTAGCCAGTGAAATGTTGCGTGACTGCGCATCCATGTGGAAAATGTGTTTGTCTCACTGAAGGTTATTCAATTCTTCAATTTTTTTTGTATTTATGTTTTTCACTTCTTAAATTTTTTTGTATTTCAGTTTTTTTATTTTCACTTCCTACTCACTTTGCTGGATTCACAACTTCTCTATTTCTTTGTTCAACCTTTGTAGTTCCTCAGCCTTTCTCTTCTCTCTCATACCAGCTCAGCTTCCCCAATTCTGTTTCTCTTTGCTTTCGCTCTGCGAATGCTTCTTTCTGCTTAGCACTGGCCCCACGAGCATAACAAAGAATTTCTTGATCCACGACTATGGCATCCTCTCCACTTGCATCTTGTATGCCATCCCAAATCCTTCTCAATGTTACCAGAGATTCCTCATGAAGTTTTTCCACTGAAATGTTCTTATTAATGGAGAAACCCCTTTCCACAAAGGCATTGCCATGAGAGAGCACGAGGATAAATTTTGACTATTTGTCACACATCTTTATATTCTTCTAAGCCATTCATTTTTTTGGCATAAAAATTGTCGAGATTTGCTGCGCTGAAATTTTGAAAACTCCGTCTTGTCAGCGTGAGATGCAAAGCGACCAAACTGAAGGATGGCTCAATCGGCCAGAATCGCAGTCACATGATGGTTCGCTAATAGCATTCTAACGCACGTTTCAAAGTCAGTCTTGCTTTTTTCTGGTTTAATCAATATATTTTTTTTGGGATCAAGACAAGTAGATGCTTTAACAAATTTGTACTTCAGGGGGCTCCTCTCGATAAGTTTCCCGACAATCAGTTTTCCATATAGACCTCCTTAGCACAAGTTTCATCAAGGGATTGTCTTGCAGCTGGTCCAATCTCGACTTGTCGCAGTTTCGCACTGTTATCCACATTTCCCCCGTCTATGTTGATGAGCTTGTATGCAGTATAGTATGAGTGCTTTCCAGAATGGCGGCTTTAAGGAACCTCTCCATTAACTCTCGAGTAAGGTTTTCTACATGAGAACGTAGGAAAGGGAACATAGGCTTTGGTGTTTAGAACTCTCTCAGGAAGGGTTTAAATGAAGAAGCGATCATTAAAAAGAAGTGTAATTTTGGGAGGGGGAGACAGTCTTCAACGAACTCTGCTGACTTCTTCACTGAGTAGGTGTCTGGCAGCTGTGCACTATTGCTATTGAAATAGGTCTTCAGGTGAGGTAGAATCTTGATAGTTCTTTCGCAGGTAGCAACATTTTCAAGCCAGCGACAATTGCAAAATTTCAAAGAAAAATCCTTGCACTTTGTTACAGCCACAAAGTCACCTCGCCGTGCAGGAGAATCTTTGAACACATTGTAGATAGACTTCAGGAACTTGTCGATTTCCCTGGAAAGAAGGTTGAAATGTGGGATGTCGGTCTTATGGGAACAGGTGGTATATGGGTATACATGGTACCTATTTGATTAAAATTAATATTCTTGTTGTGGCTACACTGCTGGGTACTCAAGGCAAATATAGCCTTTTCTCATACTCATGTGTGACCTCCAGGGCAGCTCCGACAACCTCTAAATATTTTAAGAATGTGAAAAGTTAATGGATTAAAGTTTTATCATCATGTTTACCACTGTGAAACTACCTCTTGTTGTATTATCATGTTTTCCACTGTGAAACTACCTCATGTTGTATCATCATGTTTGCCGATGTGAAACTACCTGTTGTATCATGATGTTAGCCACTGTGATACCACCTCATGTTGTATCATTTTATTTACCACTGTGAAACTACCTCATGTTGTATCATCGTCGCTGTGAAACTACCTGGTGTTGTATTATCATGTTTTCCACTGTGATACCACCTCATTTTGTATCATCGTATTTACCACTGTGAAACTACCTCATGTTGTATCATCGTATTTGCCACTGTAAAACTACCTAGTGTTTTATCGTGTCTGCAATTGTAAACCTATCTGGTGTTGTATTATGTATGTAACTGAGACGCTACAGGGTGTTTTATCATAATTGCCACTGTGACACTTTATGATGTTTTATCATAATTGCCACTGTGACACTTTATGATGTTTTATCATGTATGCAACTGTGACATTACATGATGTTTTATCATATTTTCTACTGTTACACTTCATGATGTTTTATCATGTTTGTCATGTTACACTACCAATGTTTTATGTTTACCACTGTGACAATTCATGGTGTTTTATCATGTTTGCAATTGTGAAACTACCTGGTGTTGTATCATTTTTGGTGTTTCATAATATTTACAATTGTAAAACTACCTGGTGTTGTATCATGTGTGCCACTGTTACACTACATGGTGTTTTATCATGTTTGCCACTGTGACATTACATGGTGTTTTATCTTATTTTCCAATATGACACTACCTGGTGTTTTATGTTGTTTGCTACTGTGTAATTACCTGGTGTTTTATCATGTCTGCAATTGTGAAACTTCCTTGTATTGTATAATGTATTTTACTGTGACACTACATGGTATTTTGTCTTTGTAATTGTGACACTACGTGGTATTTTGTCTTTGTAATTGTAACAGTACATGGTATTTTATCATGTTTGCCATGGTGTTTTATTGTGGTTACCATTGCAAAACTACTGGATGTTGTAACAGCATGTTTACCAATGTGAAACTGCCTGATGTTTAATCATGTTTAACACTGAACATTTCTGGTGACCCTACTAAAAGTAGCCTGCATTCATATGCTAGGGACATGTAAAATAATTATTATTGAAGATACAGGAACTTATAACATAGACAATCTGTGCTCCTCTGCATCTGTAAAATGATGAGGTAAAAAAATATGCATACGTGAGGTGCGGATTGCCCCACTTTGTCGACACCAAATTATGTGAAAGAGTAGAGGAGATAAAGTAGATAATTTGTATGAGAACCAGACAGGTGTGAAAATGTGTACACATGCACAGGCAGCGTACCACGTACAACAACCTACACAACTTATTAACCACAGACAGGGATAGCACTAAGAAAATACCCAAGTTCCACTCAAAGCATAGCACAGTGCAGATATTTCAGAAAATGTGTAATATTTCATTTGTAATCTTGCCAACAAAAATCTGCAAATAAAAATTTTAAATTGTGTGCAAAATAAAATTAATTATTATTTCTGAAATAATAGGTAAACCCAGTTTTCAATTTAAAATATGAAGTCCGATATTTAATTAGTGGCCTTGGCAACACCAGCTCCTCTCGTAAATAGAATACTTAATTAGCTTTAGGCCTAACAGAATAAATTAAAACTTTAATATATATATTAAAGAGAATGAATTAAAACTTACATATATATATTAAACAGAATNAACAGAATAAATTAAAACTTTAATATATATATTAAAGAGAATGAATTAAAACTTACATATATATATTAAACAGAATTAATTAAAACATATATATGTTTTAATTCATTCTGAATTAAAACTTACATATATATATATATTAAACAGAATTAATTAAAACATATATATATGTTTTAATTCATTCTGTTAGACCTAAAGGTAATTAAGTATTCCATTTACGAGATTTGCTAGTGTTGCCAAGGCCACTAATTAACTATCGGACTTCATATTTTAAATTGAAAACTGGGTTTANGAATTAAAACATATATATATGTTTTAATTCATTCTGTTAGACCTAAAGCTAATTAAGTATTCCATTTACGAGATTTGCTAGTGTTGCCAAGGCCACTAATTAAATATCGGACTTCATATTTTAAATTGAAAACTGGGTTTACATATTATTTCAGAAATAATAATTAATTTTATTTTGCACACAATTTAAAATTTTTATTTGCAAAGTTTTGTTGACAAGATTACAAATGAAATATTACACATTTTCTGAAATGTCTGTGCTGTGTTATGATATATATATGTATATATACATATATATAGATATATAGACACACACACACTCNTCTCTCTCTCTCTCTCTCTCTGTATGTATAGTGTTTTCTCATCTCAAAACTTTCTCGGGATATATATAGCTTAAGACTTCTGCCAGGGGATCTATGGTTGAAAGCTAGCAGGGATCAGTTCAGGTTAAATCATATATGGTGTTACCAAATGTTCTGTTAAAATTTAAATGGCATCTCTGTCTGTGCTCAATAAAGATTAATCTGTGAATTAGCTAAATCAAAATGTAACATGTCAAAAACTAGGTCTGGAAGGTCTTGTTGATCTAGTTCTAGGCTGGAGCACTCCCCTGAATGCTGCAGGACATAGTCTTGAGGTCTTCCCTTAACTAGACTCCCGGGCCTATAGGCCGCATACAGTCCCAGCGCTTTAACAGTAATTAGCACGAGGTAGTTCGACTTCCTAATACCTGTACAATTATACAGGTAGCTGCCATACAGGCCTGCTTCACACTAACTTAGCTCACGCGTCTTTGTCTGCACACAGATGGTCTATTCATGCGTGCAAACTCGGGTAAAATTACTTCAAAAACTAATTATAAAACCTTCAGGCTGAAGTCGCACGGGTCAGCGTACTGCCGTCGGAAATCAAAGATGGGTAATAAAACTTTTTAAAAAGGCTAACTTAAGACACCTCCGAAAAATTACTTATCACGTCACTTACCGATAATTGCAACGGCAACGGATCAACGGCTGCTCAGTAACTACCGCCTTCTAAACAAAATACCGTTATAACAGACTGGAAAGACTGATAAATGTGTTGCAAAAACAAAATAAATCTGAAAATACCCGAGCAGTTAATTTTCACAGTAAATAACAATACTGTGCCAATCAAAAATGACCTACATGGAAATAAAATTACATCTTGAAGTTAAATAAACAAATCACTCGGATCTTTTTATTTTTGTATTTAAGTTATTTTATTGGGTGTAATGTTATTTGTTATTCATCAATTTTGTTAATAAATTTTTTATTTGTAGTTTAATAATTATGTCTAGTGAATCCATTTAGTATATTCACGAAGTTACAGTACAGTTCTACAAATCAAGAGTAAACATACTAAAATTAAAACTCTTATGATGAAAGGCGCTCCATTGTTCTCAAGCATGTGGGGCCAGTTACCGTGTTTCATTGACAGTGGTTATCCTGTCTTCCTGCAAATGCACCAAATTTCCACCTCGGTCACCTCCCCTCAGCTGGGTGCCGCTAAGTCTTGCCATGTAGAGGTGTAACACAAAGTTTGCAACCGCACTGCTCTATGCTCTGGTTAAATATGTAGCAAGTTCTACGCGAGATATTTGCTGCAAAGAACAAAACATTTACCCTCGCGTTGCACTGCATTGGCACAAACGTCAGGTAATCATATTTAATTGGGCTCCAGGAGTGGAGACTGCTTGCGCAGGAAAGTACTAAGTGCACGTGTGTGTCAGGGTGGTTTGACTGAACTCGCACTCTCACCATTTCCTACGGATTTATCACTCCAGTTGTGTATGTTGGCAACCAGGCTGCTTTTATAATGGATGTCCTGTAGTAACAAATACAAACCCAAGAGTTTTAAATGTAATACAAGTTTGTGTATGTAACATATTTGTCATTTCTGAATATTGGGGAATGTGTGTACTGTTTGTCAGTGAAACATACGTTTTTTTATGTTTTTTTTGTGCGTGGCATTGTTGTTAAATTAGTAGACCCGCTTGTATTAAACTGCCTCATGTCACACTTTCAGTTAAGGTCTTCCTAACAATACTTTTTAATTGCCTGTATTGTATGTTACTTTGTTACTTTTACTTTCCCATTTTTGGATAAACAAAATTCCACATAGTAAGATTAAATTGTAAAACATGTCGACGGCTAGTATGTATTTTAACCCTGGATTATCATTCTTAAAACCCTGTCTGGGTTTGTATTTCCACTCTAGTTTTAATTGATATGTATTTAACAGATTCTGTCATTAGAGACATGATGAAATGATATGTACTTTTACAGAGAAAGTGTTTACAAGTACACTAGAGCTTAATACTGAACAGTTTGGGCACTTCTGACCAGTGGTGTAGTCTGTTTAGCAGTCCCAGAATGCTTTGACATTGCGGGTAGTTTTTGGTGCGGAGAGGGGGATTACCGCAAACTCTTCATTCTAAGACCTTTTGTGGCTCCCATGAAAAGGGTTGTTATTTTGAAGGGGTCTTTATTGGAAAAAAACCTTTTGAATTAAATTTGTTTCTATGGTTTCCAAAAAAGGGTTGGTATATCAAGAACGTCGCTATTGCAGGGGTCTTAGAAACGCAAGTCGACTGCACTTATTTTGTTTTTCAATTTAGTTGAATATTAGACATGTGCAAAACTTTGATAGTGTAGTCAAAGTTGAAGTTTTTTTTTTTTTTTTTTTTTAAATTTCACTTTGCAATAAAATTTACTATTCACGTAATGCAAGGCTAAAAAGAAATATTCACATTAAATTTAAATTCCCACGAGTTGAGAAATTTTTACGATCCTTAACAGCAAGGTCTTGAGAGCCAATGAGTGTGAAATGAGGTGAGAATGGAGTGGTGCCAGAATGCAAGGACACAAGGACAGAGGAAACCCGCCGACCAGCGGCATCGTCCGGCACAATTCCCACTTGCGAAAATCCGGGAGTACCTGGCCAGGTATTGAACCCGGTTCACCTTGGTGGGAGGTAACCAGTCTTAAGCACTCAGCTACCGTGGCCCCTATTACCTTCAAACTTTGATTCACAATGGAAAATGAATATTTGCACATGCCTAATTGAATCACCTTTGTCTTACAATATACAGATTATTAATGCACAAATAGTAATTTTTTCTTGTGTTATACACACATTCAGTATTGCTCTCTAGTGTATTTGTTCGTAAAGTGACCTAGACGAAGGTGCATTTATTACTGTTACTGTGAAATGCTGTTAAGTTTTTTTTACACTATCCTATACATATTTTATTTCAGAAAATGATTTTGAATATTTTTTTATGATATTTATAAAACAGATTGTTGACTATAGTGAATTATATGGTTTGTGTTTGTGATTTTTGAATGAGTTATTATTCAGAGCTCTTCCTTCCTTACAATTATGATGGTTTGTTTGGAATACAGAACTATGTGGTTCTTTTTAAGATATTTATTTATAGGTTATGCTGAAGATTGTCAGAGGTAATGAGTGGCCATTCTGTTAGCTATTACACATTACAGTGGATTCTCTGTCTACCATTTTTCTGAGGATTGTCAAAAAATTTCCAAACATCATCTAACCTTATTAAACTTCTTGCTAGGTATAAAAGAGAGCTGCTCATTATCTGTAAATAAAAATTGGAATTTTTTGAAAAGTATTGCTGTAAATAATACATTTTAACATTTCATCTCAACTCACCTAAATGAAGACTATAACATAGCAAAGTATTGCATGTAATTAAGTGTAAGCTGACACAGAATGCAAGACCACCCTAAACTTTCAACTCTCTGGAAAAGAAAATAATATGATACTGAAAACAAGCCGATTTTAAAATCTCGCACGCACTCAATCAGCTGAGAGCAGGCAAATAGGTCACGATCAGGCAGTCTCTTCACTGCAGCCGAGAAGGAGAAGCATCGGCGGCAGGAGGAGTGAAACAGTCTACCCATACACAGGCTCCTTCTCTTCCGAACCAGTCTGCAACGAGAAGGAGTAGGTTGCAAGAATACCATGCCGACTGCTAGCCAACTAGCTCCCACCCCGTCAGCCGTGTAAGGGGAGGAAACAAGGTCACCGCTGCGCTGTGCTGCACCGACGACAGCCGAAGCTCACTCGATCAAGGCCACATATCTACATATGTTGGCGACACTGATTGTGCGTGGCAAACATCTGCGTTTTGAACTGATTAAAAATATTTCAATTTAAAAAAACATGTGATTGAGAGAGAAGTTAATAAATAATGTCTTCTGATTTTCCCCATACACTTACACTTGTCGAGATTCATGCAGTGCTCCGACTGTGACCGGCAACAAGGGAAGGTCGAGTACGCTCTTCTGGGAATATAATTTTATCCAGAAGATGGCTACCTATCGAGTTCAAATAATATTTTGTTTTGAAATCATGTCGGTTTACACCAGACACAATTGGTAAAAACAAACTTTACAGGGAAACAACCACCATTAAACACTTAGTAAAATAAATAATTACTGGTTAATAATTTCAGGCAAAACCATTTGCTTAGAAATACTACATTGATGGTAGCAGCAACTATTTTGAGTGATGGATAAACTTGATAAAATTTTGGTGATTTGAGAAAAAGTTGTAAATATGTAAGTGGCACAGTGTCTTGCCAGGTTGCTTTCGTAAACTGCACGACTGCAGTGAACCTGTTCGAGGTCAAACTCTGTGGAGCACTTGACTGCTGCGTGGTGTGGTACATTTGACAAGATAACCGTGCGCAGTTACGAACTGAGATCACATGATTAATACTTCATGTACTCTACCCATTCCCCTCCTGCAGGCATGTAAGGGAAGGAAAGGTGGAGCGAGACAGAAGAGATACAAGGATGTCACATTGGTTGCTGGGTAACCGCTGCCTCCCCTCTCATTGCGCATGTAAGAGGAAGAAGCTATGCTATGCCTGACTCTGAAGCATCACCTGAACTGGACAGCACTGCGCTTAACGTTTGCATAAACGTCCAACATAAAGATTGTTGCACAAAATCTGAAGTGGCAGGACCAAAAGATTTTTCGATCAATGCATACCATATTTTGGGATGTATAGGTCACATGCGAATACAGAATGAGGAAATCCTGAGGTTTGTTCATTCGTATACGGTAACAACTGGTGTTTGGAAATTCTGTGCTCCTGCGAAGCAAATTCGGGCATCCTTGGCAAAAGCGCAGTTGTGGATGCGCGCGACAAACAAGACCTTGCCAGGTTGTTAACAGCTTTGCCGGCATCATTCACTTTCTTTCGTGCACGCGTCAGAGTGATAATGGGAAAGGAATGAGAGAGTTATAATGCAAAATTTAAGTTGTGGTATACGCGTATGAACATGGGAAAAGGGCAGCTGGTCGACATTTGGGGTTGACAAAAAATGTCTGGCGTTAAAGCAGGAAAAAAAAATATGTTGGCAAAAAGTGCAAATACCCGTAACTGGAAGAGCAGTTGTTTCAGCACATGGTAGCTTCTAGGAATAATGGGTTTTCTGTTATCACTTACCACAGAAAGACTTAATTGTGCAATTTTTAGCAGCTGATCACTGAAATTATAGGGTACGAGTAAATTATTTGTGTACGAAGGGCTATTCCCTGACGATGCAGGACCTTTTGTGTCCAGGTTGTATGTTGAGGCCGCACCCTAGGTTTCCACAGGAAAAACGAGTATTAGATAAACAATAAAAGCAAATAATTTTATCAATATTTATGTAGGAAGTTTTCCGTGGGTATCGTTTCAAGGTACATAAAGAATCCACTGTACCTGCATATTTACAAGAATACTTCTACTGTCAAATCTTGTGGCAAGTAAATGCAGCAAGACCCCGACTAAAAACCTTCGCAGCAACTGCAGATTAACAAGTGCTTATTCTTCTTGTATTCCATCTTATCAGCTTGCTCTCAACTGTCAAATGGAAAATATTGAACAACACACTTGCACAATTTATTGTGTACATAAATTTATCACGTTACATTTGATAGGACATTGCAGGCAAGTCCCGCCAGCTTTTCAAAAGCACGGATAGATGTTCTCCATTTGGACCAAACGTGATGCACGTCACTCCAAATTAGAAATGTCGCGACTCAGCATAAAAAATGAAAGAAGAATACTGGAAAGTGTGTGGAAGTGGTGCCATACTTATTGGTCAACACAGTTACAACATAAATTTTTATCTTTTTGAGCATAAAATTTAAGTTTCAGCCTGGCATTTTATATGGCCATTCTGCCTGTAAAAAAAAAGTGTGTAGAAACTGTAACAAGTGGAAAAGTTAAATGTATTTACGTGTGAAACATATTTTATGCCCATGAAAAGCTCAAATGATCATTTTCTTATGCCAATTAAGCAGGATTTACAATGGTCCGTCAATCTCCCAGCCGAGTGATTTACAACCAGCTTTCGTGCATCCGTCGTCAGTTCATTGCTGCAAACTAATACAAACAAAACTGTTTACATATAAAAAAAAGTTCTCTGTAAAAAGTGACAATTTTGGCGGTATTGTGTTTGTAAGTACCCAAAAACGTACATAACGAAAATAAATCAATGTTAAAAAGTATTAAAAATACGTACCATATAAAGCATAATTTTATTACTTTTACTGCCGCAAAGAAAGAAGTAACGTTTCCAAACTTCATTATCGATAAATCTTCCGGAAAAATGTAACATCATTTCATTTTACAGTTACCTAAATAAGCACATGAAAACAAAAGACGGCCAAATAAAACACTACGCAGCCTTCTCAAGAACTATTGATGAACGGGTAACAAACCGTGCAAATTTAAAAGGCTATAATTTCATCCATCCGTCCAAAGTTAAAGCTTGCCAAGGTTTTGGCGGACTGATAGAACGAACGGCAACCTCTGATTGGTATTGGTCAAGTGATTGACGTACGGATGGACATACAAAGCGGGTTAAAAATCCTGCCTTACGCCCTATATGTAATGGACATTTTGAACTTTTCAATCCTAACAGTAATTAAGATGTTTATCAGGTAAATTATACATTAAAGCAAACTTTAAAAACCTTTTAAATTTTTTTAACAGTGCAAATTTTTATATTAAATATGAATTACAATAGAACCCGGTTATAAAATTCCTGCATATAACACCATTATGTAATGGTCCCGCCATTTCTCCATAAGGCCTTAATAGTTTCATGTCCTGTGTATAACAATATTCATATAATTCATTTCCTGCTTATAACATCAGTATTTGTTCAATTCCTTGCATCATCTCAAATGCAATTTTTCTCTTAAGTAAAATTTTACACATAATGTTATGAAAGGGTTCTACTGTATTATTTTTACAATCTATACTGTTTTATTTGTGGAGGGCATTTGAAAATATACAGTCTCACAATAACACCCAATGAGAGTTAACATAATATTACAACATTTGTTTTGACACAATCTACACAATGTTTAGTTTTATTGTTTTGAAATTCTATATTTTTCTGAGTGCTATGTTGACGTGTTCTATTTCCGACCACTGGCGGGAATATTTCCTGGTTGAACTGTCTTTCCTGTCACTTGAATTTAAAACCTAACATACCCCACACATTCAAACATTCATAATTGTTGATCTCCTCCAGCAATAATATCAATATTTATTTATCATCAGCATACTTTTCACCAGGATAGTCAGATTATGTTTGAAATTTGCAACTTATGTGTCAACCATGTTTCCCCGTTACTATTATCATACCTGAAGTAAAAGTATTTGCTATCATCTTCATTCTATTTCTTTGGAGTCCATGGGAAATAATCCGATTTGACTATTATCACTTGCACACGCCTACTAAATTTCCGCACAGAACAAACTTCCAAAAATTTGTACAAACACTTTTACTACAGCATTCTACATAACACGTATCAACAGCAATATTACTGCACGACATAGTCTTTGGGCCAGTCCAAGACTTTAGGGAAGCTCTGTATCTGCTTGTCCGAGTACATGTCGAGGCGAACCGGGATGCGCCGTATCTGCCTGATCTGATCCGTCACATTCCCCATCATGTCCTCGGGCACCTGGTCGTCGGCGAATACGTGCAGCCGCTGCATGGTGTGCCGACGCTGCAGATTGCCAACCAGGCTGGAGTAAACGGCTTTCGACATTATCTGCAAACAATCATCCACCCCACACTGCACGACAAGCTTTGGTTTCAACAAAATTACTACGTATTTCATTGATTCAATCACACGAGGAAACAAATTTTTCCATAATACGTAACTCATTTTCACAAAATATACTTCAGAGCTTTACACTGTTGGTAGAACTGCTGTGAGGAGGCACCCTCTAATGGCTAGCTAGGAATGTGAAGGGAGGAGGCACCCTCTAATGGCTAGCTAGGAATGTGAAGGAAGGAGGGGTGCAAGCATTTAGGCATCCTATTGAGGCATTTTTGCTTCTCTTATAAATTTAATTTTGGTACAATTAAAACCTAAATTATATGCTGCATTTAAGATAGAGGAATGTGTATAACGCAGAAGTAAAGAAGATCTCATAAGTATGTTATAACAGTTCATTACAGATTGTATACAACACCCCTGTATCAATGCACCTCGGTGAACAAAATCAGTTTGGGTGTTTATTCACTCTCATTCTGGTGTCCCTTCCTAAATATAGGGAGCACCGCTGTATACCTCTACCTCCCTTCCTAGTTTTTACGCCACTGACTGCTGTACACAGTCTTAAAGTCTGTGGTGGCGGAGAGATTTGGGTGGTTTTAAACACTGAGGTGTTGAGAGCCCAGGTGGGTGAAGTGAGGTGTGTGTGACCTCGCTGCCAATCGAACACAGTTCACAGAGGTGGGAGGCGAGTAGTCTGACCACTACACCAACACGGCCACCCAATGTCAAGAAAAAACAACCAAGAGAGAAGAAATATTAATTATGTTTTTCAGAGGAGAAATAATAAAGATTCTATTACATTTCCAAACAAATATATTGGGCCTGAAATACACGTATATCTAATTTTGCAAGAGTGATACCTTCTAATGTGACCACTATACAAACCACAGATGCTACCTAGTAATGCTCAAAATAAACTAAGATCATCAGAAAAACCTGTGCCGTAGAGAAAAGTACATTTATTTTAAGTGTTATTTGCAAATATATTAAGAGAGAAATACCATTTGTAACTGAACATGTACTATATTAATGTAACATGTGACACAAAACACACTGTAAAATAAGAAAAAAAAATTGTATTCTGAAAGTAGTCTTGATTTTAGAATACAGATCACAGAGGTGCCAAACGTATGTGACATCACAAAGAGAACCATAAAGCTATGGCTTACCGAATACACATGAAGACAATTACAAATAACTGTTGTTTTATCCGTTGTTATCATACAGATGCTCCCAGCGAGTATCTTGAAGCATGATGAACTTACATAATAGGGCCTCTGTGGTCTAGCAGATAAGGTATAATATTTTTTTATGTTAGTGCGCCAAGTGTTGTACAGAAATGGAATATTCAGAGCACGTCATAAAGGTGATAACTGTGACTGAAATGGCAAAACAGAAAGTGATGACACTTAGGAAAGCGCAGTCACCATTGTGGGGTCCTTCTCGTGCATCTGCCAGGCAAGTGTCCACGTCGCACCGCCGGGGTACCCCGTGTGATGGAAGTACACCCTCTTCTGCCACTCATCCCCAGGGAGAGCTATGTCCCGGCTGTTTATCACAATCACGTGGTCGCCGCAGTCACCTGAAACACAGTGATGTGTTCGGGACTACCAAGCCTGCAGCCGTGGGGTTTAAAATGGGCAGCCAATGTTATAGAAGTTCCTTCTCAAGGCATCAATTTTAAAGATAACCGTTTCAAACAAAAATCATTCCAATTGACACATCTTAAGGAATACTAGCACATTAAGAGATTTTGCCAACTTTTACGTTTAAGGCCACCGCCAACTTTTACGTTTAAGGCCACCGCCTACTTGGATACTTTTTAGTGCGTTTGAGGTTAAGAAGCAAGGAGCGATAAGGGTGAGACTGACACGCGTACCCAGTGCCACATCACTCCTACGCGCAAGGTGCTGAACTGGCGTGCAGTGTTTCCGTCGTGCTGCGTGTACCTACGAGACTAAGTGGTGACCCTAATATTTTATTGCTGAAAAAATATGAAGCAGAGTATTATGAGACACACCAATGTGAAAATGCAAATTTTAGCTATGTTAGAGGCTCAAGAACATAATTTATAATATGCATGATGTATTGACAGTATTATTCGCATCTAGTCTGAAGTGTTTTTTTTTGTACATCGGTATAATGGGTTCACATTTAGTGGTTTCGTAAAAAAAAAAAAAGCTGTTTTCAAACATACTGTATTGCTATTTAAGTACCAGCCAGGAGGTACTATTAATAAATTTTCCTAAAATTTAACATTAAAATAATGAATGAATACAATTTCTTTTTAATTCAAGATGGCAGTATTCTCTGAGAAAAGTTGCACTGAATAATATTTTGTCTGAAATAGTTAGCCTAACTTTAAAATTGATGCATTGAGGAAGAATTTCTTTAACATAGATTCTTTATTTAAACTCCGTGGCTGTAGGTTTAATAGGCAGCATCCTCAAGTGCGTTAGCCATGGAAAAATTAGTTATTTTATATTTGTAACAAAGGATTGTTTAACATGTAGACATTATCTGTGACTACCTTTAACTCAGATAAAATTTTTTTAGACTGCATGCTTTCGGCATAATGACATGTCAAGGACAACATTTTACTGTTTTTGTAATGTACAAATAAAACAAACAAAACTATTTGCAGAAAATTCAAAATTTAAAAAGGACAACTGAAAGATATTGTTTTATTTCCCTTGAAGGTATGTTTAGCAAGTTACTTTCAATAAATTTTGGAACAGCCACAAATAAAAAATACGCAAAAATTTCTTTATTTTCAGTCATTTTTTTTAAATTGCAAAAACATTACCTCAGACAATTTCATAGGAGTCTTTTTAAGTAGTCCTCTGCATCTTCTTTCAGAGTGAATTATTTCTTTTCTGTAAGTAAAATGGTTTTCATTATTTGTACATTTCTAAAACAGCGCAAGAGTAGTGTTCAGACTACTCGAACCGGGTTTGATTTTTGACTGGGTTTCTCCCGGATATTTGCACATGGAAACTGTGCTAGACTATGTTGCTGGTTGGCTGGTTTTCTCAGGGATCTCCCGTTTCCCCCGCACTTTCATTCCAGCACTGCTCCATACTCACCTCTCTTCACCCTCATCAGCTCTCAAGACCTCGTAAGAGCCGCCCAAATCTATTCTCTCCACTCTAAAACCGCCAAATTGTGATTTTTGCATGTATTTAGGCAAAAACTATGGCCTCAAAATATTTTTTTCCTAGGAAAGCGTAATTACTAATAATGTCGAAAAGTTGAGTACACATATGGGGCAAACATAAAAATAACACATTTTTTTGTGGCCAACATCCGTAAGGGCTTTGCCTGGCTGGCGCATTAAGTGCGTTCCAGAGTCTGATAAAAGACACTTGATTCCAAAACTGTTGGCTATTTTGTAGTGGTGTCTATACACGAAAGGCTTTAAAACAATATTTTTTTTAAACAAACCCCAGTTACAAGTTCTCATTTCAACTTCAAAAAGTTTTTTTGGCATGAAAATGGTTTTAAAAAATAGTGTTTTCCAAGTCAGGTTTAGCTGCTAAATTTCTCCACACTGAAACTTTAGAGTTGTCTTTAGAACGTGTCATACACTTTCATCTTTATTAGCATGCCATAAAAATACAGGTTGACCACTCAAAGTCACGTCTAGGAGAGTCGCTGACGATAAGACTACACACCAGTTGCATGCCATGTGCATAGAGACCATCAGGCAAGTGGTGAGTAAGCCAAAGTCTGCCTTACAGGCCACACGTTTCGAGGCCTGGAATGCACAAAACTGCTGTAGGCAGGTGGAACCCTTCAACCACCTCGAAATTTGTGAGCGAGCACATTCAACAAAGGTTCATTATAACAGCACTGTTAAAGGTTACTCACTCAGTGGATGGTAAATTGGCTTGTTCAATCCCGTCAACACCTTTCGTATTTTCTGGGCAGAGTCAAATGGATTCTGCCACGTTGCGTCATATATGTGCCACACCCTGGCAAACGTTGCCCATTGCTGTAAAATATGGAAGAAAAATAATACTCTTTGTATGTCGATGCTAACAAAACTAGATAAAACAGAGCATAAAAAAATACATTTTGTACACAGTTTATGAGGTTTTGATACACAATATCCTGGTCAGGGTTTCTAATGAAAACATGATCTATAGTTTAGATTTGAGGGCATTTACGATTCATTTGATGTGAACAAGCAAGCATCGAAGGAGGTAATGGTATGGTCTGATCATATTGATGAAAGGGCGAATGATGTTAAGTTCAACAAAACTCAAAAAAAGGAAATGTAGTCATGTAAAACAAAAAAAAATATTAATAAAATAAAAAAACTCAAATTTTTGGAAAACTTAATTCACAC
Source organism: Clitarchus hookeri (assembly GCA_002778355.1). NCBI lineage: Eukaryota > Metazoa > Arthropoda > Insecta > Phasmatodea > Phasmatidae > Clitarchus > Clitarchus hookeri. Next base: position 829,935 of record NQII01000715.1, read on the forward strand.
ACACACACACACACACATTCAAAAGACATGTGGGGTACATTTGTACCACATATTTTCATTAAAACATTCCAGTAAAGAACTTCAATTGGTAATTATTAAGTATAGAGGCTTTTCTGTAAAAAAAAAAACCCCCCAAAAAAGTGGTATATTTCCACTCTACTAATCACGTAGAACACGAATATACTAGAGGTGTAGCTTTAAAATAAGTACAACATATTTTTAAAAATTGAACAAAATTGCGAAATGACTGTTTTAGACAGTTTGTTTACGTTTGTGAACGAAACGTCCTATACTAACAAAAGTTGCATTAACGGGTTCTACAAAGCTTACCTTGTTCATATTTAAGACGGCGTAATGTTAAAATAAGTAGAACATGTTTAAAGGAATCGCGAAATTTGATGTTTACATCTATTAACGTCTACCGCCATTAATAACGCCTGAGCATTGCAAATTCCACAAACTACCTGGCGGCGACCGATGTCGTCATCTGCATTTTAACGGACAATTTTTAACCTTGTCAGTTGCTGCGCGCCTTTGCAGGCATGTTTCATATCGTTCTAATCACGCGGATTTAAAACACAGAACGCAAGAAAGAGTGCTTTTGTGCGTTATATTAGCCTATTAACGAGTGCTTCTGTGTATATATTTGGCTGTAAACGAGTGTATTAGTGTGTTATATGCACGTATGGTGGCACTTTGTGGAAGATTGTGGTTTCATCGAGTGAGGTTGAATTGGCCGGCTACATTGGTGAGTAAATTGATATTATATTAGTGTGTTTTACGGATCCTTTAAATCCCTAAAATCCTAAATTCGTAGTTTAGTGTAAAACCTAAAAATCCTAACAGGTAGCTTAACGTGCAAATGTAGTTATATTACGTAATTCGAACAAGGTTTTTCTGGACGGTTTTACCCCACAATTTCACATTCTTTTTTCAACTAACCTAGGATTATTGGTAGGTAACGCAGAACACGACTATAGAAGCATCATTAATGTATGACTAATTGTATAATATGTGTCCAACTAACCTAACAGAACCTAACCCCACAATGGGTGAATCACTATTGGTAATTATTAAGTTTAAGGGGCTTTTCTAAAAAACACAAAAAAAATTCCAAATTATGATACATTTCTATTCTACTAATCACGTAGAACACGAATATACTAGGGGCGTAGCTTTAAAATAAGTACAACATATTTTTAAAAAATTGAACAAAATTGCGAAATGAGCAGTATAGCCAGTTTGTTTACGTTTCTGAACGAAACGTCCTAGAGAAACAAAATTTGCATTAATGTGTTCTGCACAGCTTACCTTGTTCATATTCAAGAGGGCGTAATGTTAATATAAGTAGAACATATTTAAAAAACTTGCAAAATATATTTGTTTACGTCTATTAACGTCAGAGGAATTATACCAGCCCCCTACCTAGGTGAGTCAGTTTACCATATTTTGGTGTTTTTTACGGTTTAAATCCCTACAATCCTACATTAGTAGTTAAGTGTAAAACCCTACAATCCTAGGTTAGTTTAAAAATGTAAAATAGTGATTCACCCATCGTGGGGTTAGGTTCTGCTAGGTTAGGTGGGCACATAATACGAAATTAGTTGGACGTTAATGTTTCTAGTATATTCGTGTTCTACGTAATTAGTAGACTAGAAATATATCATAATTTTGAATTTTTGTTTTTCTTTTTTTTTTAGAAAAGCCCCTAAACTTAATAATTACCCGGCACATATTAAGAAATTAGTCGTACGTTAATGCCCCTAGTATATTCGTGTTCTACGTGATTAGTAGAAAGGAAATATACAACTTATTGCGTTTTTTTTTTTTTTGCAGAAAAGCCCCTAAACTTAATATTTACCCTTAAATTTACTGTCTCGTGTATTTTATTCTGCAAAGGACTTTCCAGAGTTTTAAGTAATGTAAAATTATATTACGTGTATAGTGTATAATGAAGGGCTGTACGTATTATTATTTGTAATTATTGGCAAATTTTTCCACATTTTGGAGTCTTTAGTACTCGTATATCAGTATTTATGGAAAACTACTGTAAAAAAAATTAAAATTCACTTCACCTGAACTCGTTTTATACTACTCATTATGAATTATACTGTTTATAAATTATGGTTCACTAAACAATAAACACTTCATATTTTCCTCCGCGAATTAAAAACTTTAAATATCGCCGTCATAGAACACACCTCCATAGTGACCTCCAACTACGCGAATTTTCACTATTTTGAGAATGCTGTCCGAAAAGTCATTCATCGTGAGTAACCAACCGTCCACGATTTCGGTCACGGTTCTTCACCTGATTTGTCAGAACACGTTTATCAATAATAAATCACAACAAAAGACACGTCTTAATAGATTGTAAATAAAAGTGTAGTGTATAATCTTGTGCAGTTAGCTAACTAATTAGCAGGATGGCATTCGAATCACTTTCAAGAATTTTCTATAAACTAAGTGTCACCCATTACCTGTGCAGTGCATAATTACCGTTTACGAGCAAAGTGACTGACATCTAACATAGGGGTAGATAGTCGTTCGGCGAAAGTATGTACTTGCATAAAGAGTAAAAAATATCTTTGTTGATATGACTAAGTTCAGTAAAATGAAATGTAATATTTATGTAAGCGGACTATTTCTAGCAGACATTGTGTAAATGTATATTTCACATAAATTGGTAAATCACTCGAACAAATAAAGTGAGTTCCATTGTGTAAAATCAAGCCAATGCCTGAAAAACTATTTGTATTAATGTAGCATGGTTTATTTGTACATAAATTTCTGAGGGGAAAAGTAATATAGAAATGCTGGTAGGACAATAGTGTGAAACGTTTCGGGGTTGGTCACAGGGTCCCGGTGATAAGATTAATGCCCGGAGGGCACCAGCTAACCAGTTAAAGGAATCCGCTTGGGTTAGCACGAGACTCGTGAGGTGGGTCGTGTTCGAAAACTGGGTCAAAATGAACCCTCTGCCCCCTGTCTTAATGAGGTCGCGCGTGATGATTGACGTTGGCAGCGAGATATGCGACATGACATGCACACTTCTGTGGCTCCCCAGCATGCTGTACCAATGCACTGATATAAACACTTCAAATTTCACCAAATACACTGAGACTTAGGTGATGTAGACAAACATAACAGGTAGTTAATGGATGCAAAGGGCCTTTGCCCTTCAGATCCCCGTGAAGCAGGAATAAGGTACACCTACACATCGGCTTTAAGAAAATACTAGTTGTATTTGAGACATCCTGATGAAGTGGTACAGAAACTCAAGCGAGCATGTGGCATGAGGCCCTGCAATAGCCTAAGCTGCTATGACAAAGGCGCCAATAGACACGAACAAAAGATTAAGTTATACATTATGCTGGAGGGGCTGTGAGACTGCTCTGGATGGGAATTGGACTGGGGGGTGCATTAAGAAGTTAGATAAAAATGTTCCAGTACGATTTAAAGTCTATTACAGTGAACGTGGTTGAAGTACAAAGTTACTACACCTACGAGAATGATAATGCATTCCTTAAAAATCCTTCTAATTGATATAAAAATTATATATGCCATGGTTCAATTAGAGTTTAACGGCCGGAGTCAAAACATGTTTCCCTAATCAATTATGAAAGTTACATGTTAAAGGCATTACTACTTATTGCTTTTAATAAGAGTTACAAGATATGCTAATTAGATTCTCATGAAGTTACTAGATTAATTAGTTCTCAGCGACCACGGGGTCGGTACTTTGCACCAACGGTATTTTATTACTCGTACAGGAATTTTCTCTCATCTATTTCCTGTAATGTTAATAATTATAATTATTATGAATTGTTGATCAGGCTTTATCATGAAGGTAAAACAAAGATATGCCTTGTGGCAACGAAAAGCACTATACTGACTTTCATAGCATAACTTGGGTGTGTGGCCTCCTGGGTGGCATGCAGCCGGTACCTTGTGTAGATAGTTCGTACCTTCTCCGCTAGGTGGTAATCGGGTCAACAATTGCAGTGGGGAAGCCATAGTCGGCGTCAAGTGTGAAGGATTATTAAAAACAAGGATATGCTTGAGTAGTAAATGTAGACTAATAATATAATATAATTTAATTGCATTGAACTAACTGAAAGATTTTAAAAATAAACATAGTAAACAAGTAAATATAGATGGCAAAATAATTGGTTTACCTGCTATACAAGTCGATTAAAAAGTGTTTCACCAACTCCCTTTGTTTAAGTTTGGTTTGCAGGTGTTATAACAAACATGCACATGTAATAATATGTCAACATAGCCCATAAGCCCAAAAATGCAGCTCTCAGATAGGTTTTGTCATCTCCCGAAAAACTTCTATCCTCTGTAATCTCCAAGCTGCATATGCATCTGGTAATGAAAAATGTATTTCTTAATATATTCTGATGAATACTGACGTAACTATACTCAGTGCCGAGTCGTATAACGGCCATTTTCAGCGATGCAGTCCTGTACTCTGAAGGCATCGACTCCAGACATGTTGGTTATACAGTACCTTTTATTCAGCAGTTAATACATGGAGGCACATAGTATGGCATACCTCAGTACTGCACCGTTAACACAAAGTAAAATACTTTGTTTCGTTCACACTGGTTACATCCATTTAATGAGAAATTATTACAGTGTGCTGAACACATGGTTACACAACTTAGAAACTGGCCAACCACACGTTTCGCCCTAACACTGGGGCACGGAGATAGCCGTATCCAAAAAATTGTCAATTTATGCAACCTTGTATCAGAGAAGTACAAGGGAGGGTTGGAGGAGGTGTGTGGGTGAAAGCGAAAACAAAATGGTTCCAGAATTATTAGACATTTTCAGAGTAACTTGGTTACAGCAAGAGTTGAGAGCCTCTCACGTGTACGTCCTTCCCAGCTGCGGCCCATAACGAACTGGGTGAGGCCGGATGTGGTCGCTAGGCACTAGTCACTGCGTGGGGTCGTAAATGGTGAAAATTAAAATTAATCCTACAAAGTACAAAAGCTCAACAGAGAAGATTACCTAATCAAAGTTTACACAAGATATTTACTGATGAATGATGATAGTGCNCGACGTCCTTCCCAGCTGCGGCCCATAACGAACTGGGTGAGGCCGGATGTGGTCGCTAGGCACTAGTCACTGCGTGGGGTCGTAAATGGTGAAAATTAAAATTAATCCTATAAAGTACAAAAGCTCAACAGAGAAGATTACCTAATCAAAGTTTACACAAGATATTTACTGATGAATGATGATAGTGCAATGTAAAACTCCATTGTACTATTAAATACTGAGTTTTCACAGAGAGAATGTTTGTCAGGCGACCATCGTTGGATAATTTCCGTGCGAAAATTGGAATAGCAGTTGGAGAAAACCAGCAAACTGTGTTTGCACCCGCAAAGTTCACCGTACAAGCAATGTAACTACAAGTTTTATAAAGAGTTTCTGTATAGTAAATTTTAATTGCTGAGTGCATCTAAGTAACTTGAGTATATCACTTTTTGTTTCAGCTTTGTCTTTCACATTCTAAAAGTAGTTTTTTTTTTTCATTTTTTTTTTCAAGTTTTCCTTTAAATATAATTTGCTGTTTATAGGACATCTGTGTGCTGTGTGGATTAGTATAATGCTGTTATATTCCCAAGTGATGTCGATTGCTAAAACTTGATGCAGTACAGCATCCTACTGCTCAAATACAGTTTGCCATGTAGGTCGTCCACCTCGACCGCACCAACGCATCTGTGTGAAAATAAAGGACCGATCAGTACAGTGCAGCATTATGCGCATCAGGGTGAATCAGTGTATTGTGGTCTAGTGTAGTAGAGTGAGTTGTAGTGCAGTACAGTGCAAAACATTTCCTTGTCCCTCTTCATCCTGCCAAAACAACATTAGGGATGGTTACATGACAAAATTTAGGAACTGTTACATGTCTTGACGTTGAAACTGTGATGTTTAGCAGTGCCTCTGTCACTTCCGTACGTAATTCATATAAGCATCTAAGATACATTATCATATGCATAACTTAACCGTAGACTTCGTTAACCTGTGTATCAAAATAGTAATGATATGAAATTCATTGTCAGATATAATCATACCAAAAAATAAAATTAGACTTTGTCAAAACGATATAGTAAATATTATGCAAACATTAAAATTATTAATGGCCAAAATACATTGTCTAATAACTTTTTACAATTCTAATTTTCTAGTTTGTTAATTAGTATTTGAAGAATGTAAATCATTCTGATGCTGAAGCCAATATAATATTTGCTATTCAAGTTAAAACCTCTTTCATAAAAAATTGTATAGAAGTCGTTTGCATGATTTGGCCTTTTAACATGGAGCACTCCTGTGTGATCTGGCACAGCCACTGCCATCACGCCATCTGCCCACAGTCGCTGCATCAGTGCGGCCCTTGGAACACGCACGTCGTGCGTCCTAATGTGTGTCCGAATCGTTCACTTGGGAATGGGTCATGACCCGATATGGAGTGCCTGTGGTGTCCCTAGAGACATTTGTGTAATTAGGTTAGGAATCAAGTGTTAGAATGTTTAGTAAATAGCGTTAGAATTTATCACCCAGGGGTAAATGTTCGTGAAATTCGCTCTTAGGGGATTGCGAAGTAATCGCAGAATAAAGGCAAGCCACTTGTATGTTTAATGAGGTGTAGCTTAGCAAGGGTAGGGTATTTGAAGTGTTCTATATAATTTCCCGAGTGCAGATGTGAGTCTAATAAAGCCAACTATTGATGTGGGAAATAATAAGTCTTTCTTTCAACCTGGCATTCCGGTCGTAGAGTGCCCCAAAACTTAGCAAACCTAAATTTCCCACATGCTCAGCCAGGCACCACATAATCATGTTTTGTAGTTAAATTAGTGCTTAATTAAAATATCTGTAACTCTCTACAGGATTAAGAAAACTCTCTCTGAACATTACAGTGTTTTATGTATATATGTTTCGAGTTCTCTGTTAATGAGGTCAGTTAATTAAATTACCTCGCGGAGTGGAGCGAGCTCTCGGCAAGGACGTCGCTAGCCCATGCCATCTCCGGCTGTCTGATTCCATGGGTCTTAGGTTCTGCAGTACGCCGCGTCGCGGGGGACTTTCATACTTTGTTCTGATAACTTCACAGCAATAGGTTAACATAATGTACTGGAACTTTTATTTAGTTTACTGACAGTCTACCCCACATTCGCAGCACCCCTCCGTCAGCTCAATTTACCCACTCTGGGCCTTTAATTATTTTTGCAAGTTTCCCAGCCAATCTTGGCCTTTTTTTGTACAGTGACGGTCGCTGGTATGCCTTGTGAGTCAGGTCCGCTTTAATTTGCATTGTATATAAGTAACTGTGTACACTGTTTGGCAATACAATTTACTTGAGTTAACCAAAATTTGTGAGTTCTCATTTCGTGTTGTATTTCGGGCCCTGGCTCTATCCAGGAAGTCATTGATGTCTCAAGGAGGCATCCTTCATTTATAAGGTAAAAGGTAGCACTAGGGCATACTGGGGAGCCTGAATACCCCATCTATTTGTTACGTTTTCCTGTAAATGTGTACCGTGTGTGTAAGGAGATACATCCACGCGGTCGTTCGGTCCTTGATCCTGAGAACTGTGACTTCGTGTTTACCCATTGAGTAGGCGCCCATTCTATTCAAAATAGGAATATTGTGTAATATTCTGATTTTTCTTAACATAGTCGCCGGATGACTTCCGCATTACTATCCCTGACTGCTTTGGTAACGTTACTTTGGCGTGTACGAAATATGATATAAAAAATATGCATGATGCAAGTGGCTCCTTGTCACAAGGGACAGCTGCTGCAGAATGCAAAGTTTCGCCTTGTTAACGACAAAGGAACGAATTAGGTGCTAGGTAAGCGCTCCATGTCATGGCGAGGAAAGAATTAGCGCGGGCGCAGGCTAAGTCGCTCCTTGTCATGACAAGGTTTGAACTGCGCCAGTTGGCACGGCACGCAGGCATGAGGCATCTGCACCTTATCACTCCGAGTAGCGAACAAGTATAGAGCAAAAGTATTTGTGAACTAGGTTACTTGAATTAAACTAACAGCTATGTATGTGCATATGCAACATTGTGCAATACAATTCACAAAGCATAGAGGTATAAATGTAATTGCTTCAAAACTGGTAAAAGTTATGACAATGAAAAGTGAAAGTACCTGATAATGAATTTGCAGAATTAAACTTTCACAACTGACCGCAATACCAGCAATCGTAAATTTCCCAAATAAATAAAAATGTTTATTTCCAGAACGAATTATGAAGCAAAGTTCAACAAAATGTACTTTATGACATAAATATAGCACCGAATTCGGCACTGCTGCAGAGTTTGGCACAGCAATAGACCTGCCATTCATTCTACCTGCGAGATTTATAACATAGCTGCTTGGAACGTTCTGTAGTACTTCGTGACATGGTCAAAGCACTTGCACCTGCGCACCGGGAGAGGAAGGACGAGCTGAAGCACGACCTGGGTGGAGCGGGAAGTTAACTGGGCGATACAGTTTCCAAGTTCGTTGGGAATGTACAGAGTTATCGTTCCTGATGGTGCCTTAACTTCCAAAGTTTATATATATATATATATATATATATATATAGGAAAAAAGTAATAACTTATAAACGTGTAATTTAACATAAAGTACTTGTTTTATTAAAAAATATGTTATCGAATTTCCTTTTTATATATTTGAAGTATTTCTAACGATGTATGTAAAAGCAATAACCTAACTTCAGTGTTGCCATCGCCATTCGTTCCCTGTACCAGTAGTAGCGTTTCCGAGAAGCGGCTATAATTTCTGTACGGTCGTGTTCAGTGCATTTTACGGTATTTTTATTGTAAAACTTTTACTGGTGAGTTACACAGTAATGTTTCAAACGTCGTCTATAATTTGCAGAGTGCGTTTTATTGTAACTTGTTGCAGTATGCGACTGCAACGAATTTTGGGTTGGTAGTTTAGTTGACTTGCTTATAGATACGTTGCATTATCTCTGCAGTTTATCTTTGAATGTCTTAAACATGCGAAATGCAGAAAGACATTACATTTTAAAACATTCGAATGTAACAAAACGAATCGATACTCGCAATATATAAAGTACTTTGACAAAGTCACCAAACTTCGGCCGATTCTCCATTCGAAATGAAAAACTATCGGCGGTATTGTGTGTGTTTAAATACACAAAACGCAAGAACATGCAAATAACGAAAACTTGTGGTGGTTAAAATTGTTCAAAAATAACATTTGGTTTATTCGAGTTCCCGACGTAAGGTCATTTCTTCAGCAAAAATGTAATGTCATTGCAGTTTACAGCTACATAAAGAAAGACATGAAAACAAGCAAAGCAAAACAAAACATTACACACACACACACTACACAGCCTTCTAATGAACTTCGAATGAACGAGTATCCAAAAAGAATAGTTTAGAAGGGTGTAATTCCATCCATTCGTACGTCAGAAGTTAAATGTTGCCAATGTTTTGGCAGACGGATGGATAGAACTAATGGCCGCCTAGATTAGCTGTTGGTCGTGTGATCGACGGACGAACGCGACGAGTGGTTGTAAATCCTGCCTAAAACACTTGTTTTATTTGTAATAAATGTGTTGTATTCATTTCACGCCGCTACCCCATTCCACCACATCATCCAAGTTATATTGCAAGTGCTTAATGTATTTAAATATGTTATAGTATTTTTGAGATGTTTGTTGCAAGGGTTAAGTGTTGGTTTTATGCAGATAATTTATTATGCAAAATGTTACAGCGCGCAGTTGCCGCCATTATGGTTTATTCTACTCAGGTTTGGAAGCATAATGCTTTTAGTTTTTGGCAACAAAATTTTTTGCCACTAGGTAAGCATTATTTCTTCAATTTTTTTACATTAAAAACAAAATAATTGCAATTCATTATAAATAAAATATAAAAACCTACTTTACTAAGTGAAATATTTCTCTTTTGCTATTCACATAGCTTAAATTTTTGATTGGAACACTACCTATCTAGCGGTAATAGTGTTTCAGAAGTTGGATTTGTCACCACGTTGCATCATACTCCGGGTGCACTTCACGTAGTTTTCAATAGCAGTAAGTAGTATACCAGAACCTAGTTTGTTTTCAGCACCTGGAGATGCCACTCCTCGAGGCATAACATTGCCTAAGGGAGTTTAATTTCACCGTAAATTCTTTGTCAGCATACATTTGTGCATTTTTACAGTGTTGCCTACCTAGTGAGCACGCAGCCAGGATCTGCCTAAATTGTCACCAAGCAGTGATGTAATAGTGTGTGCAATGTCAAATATAAGTCAGTTGTCATACTACGTGTTTTATTTCCAAGCACGGCCCTCGTGGCACAGGTCCCCCCACAGCAAAGACTATTTTCGAGCACCTTAATTCTGCACCGTTTCCAGTTAAAGAATATTCTACTACTGTTTAAGGTGTGTGGGTCAGCCTGAATAGGCCCACAACACTAAGCACGTAAGTACCAGGTAAGAGGGAAACCTGGCTGCAGCTTTATCTTGAGACGACTCAACTTTAATTTGTTCACAGAGGGAATGCGTATGTCCAGGCGAATGGCCCAGAGATCACCATCAACATCACCGTTGACTCCGCCTGATGACGGACTCTGGCACCTAGTCAACCCTTTCCAATAATTTTTCCGCTCTAAGTGTTCACCGTCCCGCAAAATTCAAATGCACCAGCCACGACGACGTTAAACTATCCAGTTTGGAACATTTTGAATCAGAGAATTGTATAATATGATCTAGTGGTCCAAGTGTTCTACAGACTTGAGCTAGCGCCCGAAACAATTTAATTTGAATAACCCTGAGAAACATTTGAAACATCCAAATTTTTTAAAATAAACAATAAAACTAAAATAAAAAATTTTAATTTACTCATTTTTGGAGATTTTAAGACTAGTGACATTTTTTCGTGGAGTTGTAAATTTAAATTTTATTTCGTTACACGAGACTTAAATTCAGCTATCATTAGAAGTGACACTTTCTAATTCATTTGAATTTTGAACCGACAGTAAGTCATTCGGGTATCTATTTGGAATTAATCTGAGTGCTTTATCCTTGTCCAGTGTTTCATGTTATACGTCTTATGAGCCTGAGCTCAGTAAAGCTTGAAATCTCTCTCTCAAAAAAAATTAAATATCTTTATTTCTCTCTCTTTAATAATTATTACTCTACAACAGTCTTTTAACTTATTTCACCATCTCTGAATTAAACGCCTACATCACTGTCACATACAAAATTTGATCAAAATCTTTTGAATGGTTCCAGAGATATGACATAGCACTTCTTAAAAATGGTCGCCATTTTGAAAGTAAGCATCTGGCATGGTCGAAAACTAAAAAAAGTTGGATGTACTTACTAAGTACTATAGTAGTACACAGTACGGAGTTGGGTGAAATTCAGTTCCCACGTTAAAAAGTTAGGGGGCAGGAGGGGGCACAGGAAAGTGATATCAGCCTTCTTTCTGTTTGAAAATTGGCTAAAAAATAAATGGCGTGTGGGGAGTGCACCCAGGGCAAGGCAACACCCTGCGAGTGACTGTCCAGCTGGGACCCGTAGGTGACCGTCATCCCCGGGAATGACAGAAATGAGACCCTAGAATAGAGCTGTGCTGGATTGCAAGGGCGGGGAAAATGGGAGTACCCCGCGAAAACCCGCCGGCAAGAGGCATCATAATTGGCTAAAAAAAAAAAAAAAAAAAAAAAAAAAAAAAAAAAAAAAAAAAAANAAAAAAAAAAAAAAGGATGGTGGTGTACAAATGCAATTAAAGTTACATTTGAACAATAGAAAAAATTATTATGCAAGGCCGAAAATAAAATTGTGTTAAAATGTAGAATTGCATGAGAATCCAAATCAAAACATATAACTATTTATGATTAACAATTTTAATTATGTTTCTGTACAAGAACTGGTGTAAAAGTGACTAATATATATTATTTGGTTTAATTGCACCCCCCCCCCCAAGATAGTT
>NQII01000715.1:842076-909765 GCA_002778355.1 Clitarchus hookeri
TTTTTTTTGGAACCCTAAATTATTATGCCTAATTTTAAAATTTTTCTTGTTTTAGTGTAACGTTTCTTATTTTTATGCATTTGCAGTTTTTATAATTTAATTTATATGACAACTATCTAAATTGTGTGAAGGCAGCCCAGTTCTAGTAGTACAGGCCAATGTCAGTGCGCACAAGAGGTTGGACTGAAGGAGACACAATGGGCACTTTCAAATGGCTCGGTGTTGGAAGCGAGTGGTCGTTATGAACATCTTAAAATTGCCCAAGTGCTATCCTCTTCTTTAATTTTAGCTATGAATTAGCTAAATTAGTATGTAGAATATGTTTACATCCAATAGCAGTGGAGAAGGTGATTGTCGAAGTAAATAGTTGGTCTTGCAGTTTAATATGAAAAATAATAAGTTTTTGTTTGTAATTTTATAATTTTTCAAATTTCAATTACAAATAAGAAAACCATGCTGGAAATGAAATAGTTTTGTTTTGCCACATTTGTTTTCTGGTTGACTTCCAAACAACGAATTCAAAAAAAGAAAGAAAAATCTGGTACTGGACTAACGAGGAGGTTCCGAAGATTGGTGTGAAAGTTATCAGCTACACTACACAGTTTTGTAATGATGCACGTTTCCGTAGCTCTATTGTGGAATCCTTGTCACCGTTTTATACTCAATCAAATAAAATATATTTAAATCAACATTTTATTTACTTTGCATTTAGTAATTTTGTCCACGATTGAAGACATAAAAAAAAAGGGTTGAAAGCAAAGCAGCTTGAAATTCTGCTGCATTAATGATGTAAAACATATCTGTATGCCAGGTTTCTGATATTTCTGTGTGTTGGCAAAAGATTCTTAATAGAAAGATTCACAGCTTCTTATTTAATTTTTTAAAGTGTAATGTAAAAACAATGTGTGGTGGGAATAAGCCGCTAGGCTACTAATTACATTTAAAAAGCAGACAGAAAACACAAGAACTCGCAGGACAATACACCACACCACACCACTCCACTCGCATCCGCACTGAAAATGTGTTTGTCCGACTTCTGTTTGTGTGTGTATCCAGGAGTACCGTCCTGTAAGTGTTTGTGTTTTCTAGCTCCTCTTTAAAATGTAATTACTTCAGACTGTACCAATTTGGTTGTTTTTAATGATACACTTATGTCAGATTTTCTGCAATCTGGGACACCCAACACCACATTAGTCCAAATATCACAGGTTTTACCGTACTTCAGTTTTAAACTAAACATCATGACAATAACATTCACTGAGAGAGAGAGGCGAATAATGGACATCTAACTGTATCAAAATAATTTGTGTGTTTTACATAGATTTCCTGCTGACCTGATTATGCCAATAATGCTATTAATTTTCCAATAATCAGAAGTTTCAAAAACTGGTATAAACCACGTGGAATAAAGAGTTTACAAAATTAAAACTGTTTTTCTTCTAAGAACGACAACATAAAAAATTACAATCTGGCCTGACTAACACTTTTATTTCACTGAATAAATAGCTACACCACCTCAATCATCCTTCAAATTTTCAACACGGCAATTAACAATCAACATAAACTGTAAAAAAAGAAATGTACAAAACACGTTGAAAACTTAATACATTTTATGCGAACGTTTAATTCCAGACATAATCTAGGGCATGGGGANGGCAATTAACAATCAACATAAACTGTAAAAAAAAAATGTACAAAACACGTTGAAAACTTAATACATTTTATGCGAACGTTTAATTCCAGACATAATCTAGGGCATGGGGATTGATGTTGGCATCACCTCGAAGCCAACACTTTCTTGGGCTACGTACACACCGACGGCAAACATCGCCACGCTNGATTGATGTTGGCATCACCTCGAAGCCAACACTTTCTTGGGCTACGTACACACCGACGGCAAACATCGCCACGCTCTTCAGAACTGACCTGTTGAGAGAGTAAAGGAAATTATCAGTACAACGCAGGACATGGCAGCACTGCTATCATTAACATTTATACATACATTTTTTGCACAAATTATTTGTACAGGCAGTTAACTGAGCACTTTTGAATTACCTGCTCAAGATTTACTTGTATGCACGTTGTGATTTCTTCCGCAGTTCGTAAAAATTTACATTGCCATGGGCCTTATAATTTTATTAATGCGCCAAATCAAGTCAAACTGTAAAATTACTACAACATCAAATGAAAATATTTTTGTTCCTACACTTGTAGCCATTAAGACAAAAACAAATATACCGTTTCTGTACAGCATTCACAAATTGTTTACCTCACTTTTAAAAATCAAAATCAACATTAAGACATTGGATTGTTTTCCCTCCGCCACTGCCAATATTACTAGTGGGTTCTTTGAATTCAAAACAAGCATTTAGTGCTATTTCTTCAAAATTGGACAGTAATGTCTCCTAAGCCCCCAGTAACTGAAATGCTAGCTATATCTGTAAACGAGTTGAGTGATTTGGGGCGGCTATTAACGAGGTCTACGGAGTGCCGAGGAGGGTGAAATGAGGTGAGAATGGAGCAGCACCGGAATGAAAGAGCAGAGTAAAAGGGAGATTCCCGAGAAAACTCGCCAACCAGCGGCATTGACAAGCACAATTACCACTTGCAAAAATCCGGGAGTGACTCGGCCGGGGATTTTGAACCCAGTTCACGTTGGTGGAAGGCAAGCAGTCTAACCACTCAGCCGCCGCGGCCCACAACTGCAAAACGACATGGCCGTATTACATTCTAGAATAAAACAATACGAGACAGAAATCTAACAGTGTAAAATTGAAATAGAAAGACACTATAGGTAGAAATGATAGATATAAATGGTGAGAGAAAACTGGTTTTACAAAAAATAAAATACTTGAATGCAACAAAACAGTAGTTTTTTTTATTAATTTTGTCCTGGTACTTTAGTTTGAGTCATACAGAAATTATCCTTAATGGTAACTTTATAAAATCTATACTTTGTTATGTTTCTACTCTAAATGCATAACTTGAATAAATCATAAGCCACTTATCACTTAGACAGCTACCATATTTTAAAATATAACATTTTATTCCTATTTTTTACTTTCAAAAAGTTGAGTTAGTCTTATTTTCCCATGCCAAAAATGTTGAGGTCGATATTTTCACTTGGAGTTCATTTGTGATGACCAATTTGTACACACACACAGCCCATTATACTCATTTGCATTGGATGAGGCAGAGTCGACAGCATATTTTCTATAAAGAACTGAAACATCTAATTGCGGCTTTCCGGGACTCTTGTCTCCACCCACGGACATTTAATCAGACTGCGAGGTGCCTCTCAACACATCTCCTGACTTCTGAAGAGCAGTCATAACAAAATCTTACTAATATAAATGCAACAGTCTGTGTGTATGTTTGTTACCACTCAGCTCGTATAACGGCTGAAAGTATTTTTATGAAATTTGGTATGTAGGTACTTTAGGTCCTGAAATAGGACATAGCATACTTTTTATCGCGGAAAATTTATGGTTCCTGTGGAATAACAACAAAACGTAATTCTGCAACGGCTGGGAACGTGACCGAAATATTATTTTCCTCTGGTGNCTGTGGAATAACAACAAAACGTAATTCTGCAACGGCTGGGAACGTGACCGAAATATTATTTTCCTCTGGTGTCAGTTTATCAGGCCGCCCAAGCTCCTCTGAAATGGCTTAACAACTACTATCAATCAATAACCTGGAACTAATATTTAACGTGATTAAGATACTCAGCGAAACGCAAATAGTAGTACCTAGGTACACTTATTTCTAAAACTACAACTTGATGAAACTCACGTTTTGATTTTCATACATTGATGCTGGAAAGCAGAAATGTGGTAACTGCGCGATAGTTGCACAGATACACTTCACAAACATTACCCTACTTCTTGGCTATCGGGTAAAAGATATTTCCATTCTTTTGGGTTGCTGTAATCCGTTAAAAACCTAGGCCAACATACTATAATTTTATAATTCCGTTTTTACATAAATTAATTGTCTTTCCTCAATTTATTTATTAGTGTATCTTGTAAAACTCAATTTTATCCAGGTGAAACCTGGCCGGTTTGTTAGTTTATAAATAAATTGCACGATCAAAATTACGAACGACTGCCTGTCATGATGGCTAGTTTGAGAGTCGAAAGGATAAACAAAAGTAGCATTAATGGATTCTGCACAGCTTACCTTGGTAATATTCAGGAAGGCATCATGTTAAAATAAATAGAACGTATTAAATAAAATAGTTAAAAATACAAGCAGTCCGCCACTTTGTTTACAACGGACGCCATGATTTTTGGTGACGTCATAATTCCTGCCATCACTGTGATGCTAAATTTTTGAACAGCTCAGTAGCCATTGTGTCTCTGCCGGTGTGAGTTGTGACGTCCCAATCCGACAGATTTGTGTGTGTTATATTCGCCTATGAATGAGTGCATCAGTGCATAATATTCGGCTATGAACGAGTGCTTCAGTGCGTAATATTCGCCTATGTGGCATTTTAGTAGATCATGGTGTTTCGTTCGAGTGAGATAAGGTTGAATTGGCAGAGGACCCGCCGCCTACCTAGGTGAGTTAATTGATATTCTTCCGGTGTGTTTTATGGTTCCTTTAATTCCCTAAAATCCTAATTTCGCAGGTTAGTTTAAAACTCTAAAATCCTACGTTAGTGTAAACCCTTACAATCCTACGTTAGTCTAAAAACATTAAAAAAACCTTGGTTAGTGTAAAACCCTACAATCCTAGGTTGGTTTAAAACCCTAAAAAAAAACTAGGTTGGTGTTAAACCCTACAATCCTAAGTTAGTTTAAAACCCTAAAAAAACCTAGGTTAGCGTAAAACCCTACAAACCTAGGTTAGTTTACAAATATAAAATAGTGATTCACCCATCGTGGGGTTAGGTGNGGTTAGCGTAAAACCCTACAAACCTAGGTTAGTTTACAAATATAAAATAGTGATTCACCCATCGTGGGGTTAGGTTCTGATAGGTTAGGTGGGCACATATTACAAAATTAGTCTGACGTTAATGCCCTTAGTATATGCGTGTTCTGCGTCATTAGTAGAGTGGAAATATATCATTTTCCGGGAATTTTTTTAAACACAAAAGTCACTAAACTTGATAATTACCAAAACACCTCAATTTAGCATTTGTNGGTTAGCGTAAAACCCTACAAACCTAGGTTAGTTTACAAATATAAAATAGTGATTCACCCATCGTGGGGTTAGGTGGGCACATATTACAAAATTAGTCTGACGTTAATGCCCTTAGTATATGCGTGTTCTGCGTCATTAGTAGAGTGGAAATATACCATTTTCCGGGAATTTTTTTAAACACAAAAGTCACTAAACTTGATAATTACCAAAACACCTCAATTTAGCATTTGTNCATTTTCCGGGAATTTTTTTAAACACAAAAGTCACTAAACTTGATAATTACCAAAACACCTCAATTTAGCATTTGTCCACCCAATTTAGACATATGTGCCCACCTAACCTTACTTAACCTAACCCGACGATGAACGAATAACATTTTAAATCTAACCTGTGATTATGTGGTTTTAATATATCCTAGTGTTGTTGGGTTTTAATCTAACCTAGGGTTGTAGGGTGTCAATCAAATCTATTAATTTAATCTAATCTAGGATTTTAGTGTTTTAAAGTAACAGTAACTATATGGAACACTCACCTACGTAGGTGGCAGGTACAGTTGCACAGTCCTTGGCCAATTCAACTACCGTCATGCACGACTTGCACCTTACCTCACTCGAAAAAACACCATGATATACTAAATCGTCCAGGTAACACCTGCCACATAGTCTGTGTATTTTTAGTGATTTTACCTCACAATTTCCCTGATCTTCATAGTCCTCCCCACTATCGTATTTGTGGTTTGTATCGATAATAAGTTATAGCCCCAAGTAAATTTGTGTTCTGTGTAATTAGTAGAGTGGAAACATACCACTTTCCGTGGTGTTTTCTTTTTATTTTCAGAAAAGCCCCTATCCTGAATAATTACCCAGTGCGTAATTGTAGGGAGTATGACACCACATGCTTACTACTCTCTGTGCGTGTGCTGTTCTCTGTGCTAATAGTAACGAGGCCGTAACCCCAAATATGACCTTTTGAGGTATTGCTGCCCCAAGACAGAAAAACCATACGAGGCTCACGTTTCGTGAATGATACACTAGACGTGAATTTCCGCTTATGTCTAACGAGTTCCCTTCAACATCATGACTATTCTATTTAACCCAATGAGCAATAATGTTGCATCATGTACGATTAACTACAAAAACGACGATCTATTGCGAAAAGCTACTATAAAACTTAACCTAAATACAACAAACAGATGAAAATTTTACTTGCCATCTAAAAGGATCATATATAATGTTTACTACAAAAGATCCCATCGTACCGCTACCCATTCTTGCAGACTTTGCGTTTGTCCTGTTCAGTTCTCTTCACTTGAAACGTGCAAATATTGACATGGCCCTAGANCCATTCTTGCAGACTTTGCGTTTGTCCTGTTCAGTTCTCTTCACTTGAAACGTGCAAATATTGACATGGCCCTAGCGAAAGCCTGTGCAGCCAGAAAAAGGAAAGGTATATCGTGAACAACCTCCTTGTTTGTATTTTTTTTGGCAACAATAAAAATAAAATTAAAAATTACGGCAGAAAAATCCACAAAAAGAAACATACAATAACAAAAAAAAAACGTGCTAGCAATTCAACAGGCTTATTCTGTACCACCAGCGCCAGCAACGAAAGCGACAAAACACTGTACATCCAATACAACATCCCGAGACTTATGTAGATATGGCAAGGCCGAAAAGGAGACAAGTACCATTATGCCTGTGCAGAAATTAATTGATTTACGTCTTCGGTGTGGTGAGTCCGACAGTGATGGTAGCACGTCCCTGGGAGTTGAGCAACTTTAAAAAATACCAAGGTTCCAGTATGCTATATTATGCTATTCAGAATTATATGAATTACGAACAAAGATGAGGGCTCGGCGACGCGACACTCATGAACTCCCTACGTCCGTCAAGTCGTGACTAATGAGTTAGATCATGATAGCCAGGCACCAGCAAGGGATCTCCCGCCAACTCGGATAGGGAAATTTACATACACAAAAGACACAACGAGTATACTGTATAGCATAATTAAACATTCAAGAGACACTGAAATAAATTGCAAAAATATTCTGAGAAGTTGGATTCTGTATCTAAATTTTCTGGGTCCGCTTGGATATTAATAGTTTTTTCTTATCCCTTTTGTTACTAAGGCCGGAAAGGGCCCACCAGGCACACCAAAGGCATAAGTTTAAGATCGCCAAAAGACATATCAAAATGAATTTGAATTACATTAACACGAGAGAACAAAGAAAGCGAATTTACATTTGTCAAGTTGGGAAGGTGGAAGCTGGAACTGATAGAATTTATGCTTGTCTAGATGATGTGAACCAGGCGTTCACTGGTACCTTTGTGCCCACTGTGACTGCCGCAGTAGTGTCCTCCACTCCAGATGCACCACACCAGCAGGCATGTTGGCAAGAGTGATAGTGTATTCAGTGTTATGTAATCAATCAGCGTTCGTCAATGTCGTTTATTCAGTGCTATGTAATTAATCAGAGTTCATAAATATAATTACATCAGTGCGACATAATTGATTGGAGTGCATCAGTATAGTTTATTCATGGTTATATGTATTTATTCAGTGTCATAATCATCAAGTGTATTTGTTCCATGTGTGAAAATTGCACCAGTGTCATTAATTATTCAGAGCTTAATAATTTAATCATTATTATTTATTGGTTCAGTGTATCTATTCAGTATTTATTTATATCATATGTATCGTGTTTAAAGACAGTCTTCACATACCCAGTCAGCCAGGGACATGTGACATTACTAAGTTGGAAATACAGTGGCTGCTGCGATGCAAATATTTAATATTACCCTGATTTATTGTGTATTTGTGAAATAGTAATTGTGTTTTATTATGTAAGTTGTATAGGGTAATTGTGTTTGATTATGTTAATCTAAGGTATATCATTTTCTCACATCTCACTAGCATTTTTAAGTTGCATTTAAGATTCATTTTTCCACCGCTTGGCGTCGCAGCGCTCAGGTAGCGGGAGCCGGCGCAATTCTCAGCCTAGTACGCTTCATCACTTCAACACGGGCGGACGTGGTAATTCTCTCGCTTCACAAGCACCTCAGTGCCAGCCCCTGAGGCTGCAACCTCACTCAGTAATCGTATCATCACATCATCCACGAAATAACTTGTATTTTATATTACATCACTCTGAGGGGAGAGCAGCGTCACGCACCTTAATTAATCGTAATCTATTAGCGTGTTATATTGTACGATCACGCGGTCACCACATGTCTGTTCGGTTAAGTGTTCAATAAAATAATCATCATTCATATAACCAATAGTGCGTTCATTAATCCGGGCGTGCGCAGCCGCCATACAGCTCGCATTTTCCTATTATCTGATGGTGTGTTACCTCGAGTCCCCTAGGGTGATTACCCACCACCCGATCTCATTGCTCAACACTGAGCTGGCGCCCGGCACTTTCACAGCTCGAGGGAAACAGCGCACCCAACCGCCTCCCTTCGACAAGGGATGTACCGAGCGTACGCCATAGATAATGTGTATTCACTACTATTATTTACATTCTATATATACAAATTAAACAGTCATCAATGAAAAATTTAGAAAAGAATTATGAGTGTGCACACACTTTGAATGCAAGTGATTTCACTGCCACTTTAACTAGAGGGGATTTTAAGGAGATAACACATCCCCTGGTAACACATTAAACATACTTTATGGGTTGGTGATTGAATTAACACTGCATGCACAAACATAGAAGATTTCTCGTGTCGGGGGAAAGTTTCAGCGGTTCGGGAACCATTTTATGATAAATTTCCCGAATGAATCTCTGGGGCTCGTGCAAGAAATGCACGAACGTGTATACACGATGCAGAAGTGGAACTGTAGTGGTCTTACTCGCTAGCAGAGTTGTGCGGCCGACATCAAAAAATGTTAAAAATTACAGTCATTCTCTACAACTCTAGGCTACGAGGTTCTGGTAAAAAAAAAAATGGCATACGGTCGGTCATTTTTATCACTAAATTTACCATTATCATAGCTAATTATGGAGGTTGTACAAAATGCAAGAATACTAAACAAAAATCTTTGGCTGCATATACTTAGTAACATTAAATGTTACATACAGGCAGGCTTTCATTTTAGATTACTTACTTATAATTCTGATGCCTATTTATAAATGTTATACAAAAATTCTAATATATGCTACATAACTATTGGCTATGATATGCTTGGTAAAAAAATATCGCAAATAGACCGGCACTTATTTTAGCCCACTTAATTTGTTTTGTCGAATTTCAAATGTAAGGGTACACAAATACAAAAATGCTCTACATAAACTATTGGTTACAGAATCTTGGTAATGTAAAACAAATCACATATGAACTTTCACTAATTTNCTGATGCCTATTTATAAATGTTATACAAAAATTCTAATATATGCTACATAACTATTGGCTATGATATGCTTGGTAAAAAAATATCGCAAATAGACCGGCACTTATTTTAGCCCACTTAATTTGTTTTGTCGAATTTCAAATGTAAGGGTACACAAATACCAAAATGCTCTACATAAACTATTGGTTACAGAATCTTGGTAATGTAAAACAAATCACATATGAACTTTCACTAATTTNAAAATGCTCTACATAAACTATTGGTTACAGAATCTTGGTAATGTAAAACAAATCACATATGAACTTTCACTAATTTATTATCACTGTAATTATTATTATTATTATTATTATATTCAGTTGTATTAGGTTATAAAAAATGTACATCTACTCTCCGTGTTATTGTATACAGGATTCTAGGTTTTAGATTATAGAATGATTGTAATATCTTTATTTTATGTTGATCGTTTATTTGACCATTCGAAGAGTTTTGACTGGGTGGACCCGTACTTTTACGTTGTGTATTTATCTGCGATAGTTTCGTTTGTTGAATTTCATCGTCTGTGGAACCCTTCCTGTCTAAGGTCTGTGGTGTGCCGGTTGTTGTGTAAGGGAGAGTAACGCTTTCTGTGTGAAATCAGTAAAAGGTAACAACATAAAAACTTTTAAGGTATTTTTCCATTTTCATTTGCTTGTGGCTATAGTAACCGTTGTCTTGCAGTATTCACCTCATTTGTTTTTGCGGGAATTTTTTCTATCTCTGTGTTCGCGTCATTAGAGTCTTGTCTACTGCTGTGGTTTGTTTTGCGATTTTCTGCCTTTCGCTCCGCAGTTTTGTGAATATGAATCTCATCCTGCAGTGAGAACTCTTTAAATCAATGTAAACCAAAATTTTGAAGTTTTTATTTTGCTGGAGTTTACGTTTACCGTTGTGTATGAAAACTCGGGCCGTGTCACGATTGGCACGGAGAGCGCTAGCTCGTACTCTTGCTGTCATGACGTCAGAGAACGCTCTGTGGTCGTATCAATTCGTTGGAGAGAGAGCACGAAGTTGTGTACTTGCTTGCTCTCTCTCCCACACACTGATCACGCGCCATATTCGTTTACCTTATCGTCGTGTTTGAATAAAGTTATTGCAGCTCTCCGAAACGAAATCTCGCTTTTTTTTTTTTTTTTACCTGTAAGTGAATAATTTCAACTGTTAACAACAAAATAACTTTCGTAACACGTATTTTTAAAAATCTAAATACGGATATCTGACAAATAGTCTCGTTTTTTTTTGTAACTTTGCTGCAACATGACGTTAATGTGTAAAACAAAAATAATATTTTATGCGCTAATAATTAATCAGATAGTGTTATAATTATTGGTGAATTATTTTGAACACCTATGATTACGATTTTATCTTGACATGATTTCCCGCCTTTCGGCATCAGCTGTCTACAGTACGTCGGAGAGAAACGAAAGTGTGTTTGTACGTAAGAGTACTCTCTCGAAAGAGTATTTATTAAATTGAGTCACTGCCTCATTTTGTTTTGTGAATGTCTTCCCGCATATTATTTCTGTAAAATGAATTTTACTTTTCGCATAAATAAATAAAAAATTTATATCTCCGATGTGTATTAGGGTAAAAGTAAATTATTTTTAACTTCCTATTTAGTATAATTTTGTGACATCAAGAAGGTGTGCGGTAAAATTAAAGATGGGTCATTTCAGCTATTTTCTGTATCTCTTTTAAATTGAGGCCATGTCTCAATTTGAAAAACGTTTTTTTGAAGTACACTTTCACACAAACTGGCAAGAGCACTTCTTCGTGCTCTCGTATGCTATCACTCTGTGAAATTGAGACAACTTCTGTCCGATGGCATGCAGACAGCTGATGCCAAAAGGTGTGAATTCATGTTGTAGACTATTCACGGTAAATTGAGCACTTTTGACCCTCTCATTTGGAATAATCGTCAATAAATATATTTTATTGTAACATGAGACGTTAACGTCAGAGTTCGGTGGAATATACACACTGTGTTTATTTCTTACATGGCAATATTTATTTAAAAAAANCTTTTGACCCTCTCATTTGGAATAATCGTCAATAAATATATTTTATTGTAACCTGAGACGTTAACGTCAGAGTTCGGTGGAATATACACACTGTGTTTATTTCTTACATGGCAATATTTATTTAAAAAAATAGCCAGGGCCTCAAATGTGCTCACTTTACTGTGAACAGCCTATACACTAAAATAATTTATATATGTTAGTAAAATTCACAAATAATTAAAGCACTACTAGAGTAATTGTATGCGCATGATAAATATTATTTTTTGTTTTATATATTACCATCATGTTGCAGCAAAGTGACAAAAACTGATAAATCGTTGTTTAACTTCATAAACACATGTTACGTATGTTATTTTGTTGACTATAGCCGTTGAAATTATTCTCTTACTAGTGTCCTAATTGGACAATTCTGTATCAGCATCAGGCTGTGTCTTAATTGCTGCAGAGAGCGCTCTCTCGTGCTCTTTCCCTTGTGACCATGTTTTAATGATGTTGTAACACTCTCTGGGGGTCTCAATTCGTCTGAGAGAGCTGGAAAGAGTGAGAGCACAGATACAACACGAAATTGTGCTCTGGCGGGCACGATCTCGCACTCTTACGATGCACCGTATTTGTTTACATTATTTTATGGAATGAATAATGTTATAGTATATTTCTGGGGCAAAACCATGCCACATTTTACCTGTGAGTTTTTTTCGCCCCCTTCACTTTGCTGTAACAAAATGGAAATGTATAAAACAAAAATAATAGTATTTTATGCTGTAACAATTATTCTTGTAGTGCTATACTTATAAATTTTTTGAAGACATATTAATTACTTTAAATAGCTTTGACCATGATTTTAGCTTAACGTGATTTCACACCGTTTAACATCAGCTGATTGCATGATGTCGGAGAGAAACGACATTTAGGTTGCCTCAATTTCACAGAAGCAGAGCGTGAGATTCTATTGGTAGGTTATGTAAAACAGTATTTATTAACTTGAGATGCGTCCTCAGATAAATTAATTGCTTGTGTCTGTAATGTACTTATGGTCTGTTATCACCTTGAGCACGAGTAACAGTTGCAATTTAATTTGACAATTGTCCTGGTTTTGGATACTTACGTGTTCATCCACACTTGCATAAAAGAATTATGAGGTGAGTTGGTAAGTGAGAGAATGTATTGCCAGTGGAGTGAATTAGGTGTGTTACTGAATGGAGTGAGTGGGTGGAGTGAAGATATTTGGGCATCTCTTAACATTAAGGTATCTCTTAACATTGAGGTCTTGAGAACTGATGAGCATGAAGCAAGGTAAGTATGGAGCAGCGCCGGAATGCACAGAGGGGGGGGGGGTAGGAGATCCTCGAGAAAACCCGTCGATCACCGCCATTGTCCGGCACGATTCCGATGTGCGAAAAACCAGGAGCGACAGCGTCGGGAATCAAGCTCAGTATGCCAATGTTGGAGGCAAGTAGTCTAACCACTACACCGCCAAGGCCCTTAAAAGAATTATCACTTTTTGTAGTGTAGTGTGAATATTGTGATATCACCATTAATTTTGTGTTCAGTGAATTTAGTAATGTTGATTCATACCATTCTCCAAGATTTTTCTTTCGGAACATAAGCGATTCTTAAAAATTACCTCTGGCGGCACTGGAAAGCATACTGGTGATGTGCGCAGCTAATGTTGAATATCCACAGGCTAGTCACAGTGGCGTTTGTCAACACTGCAGTACTTCCAATGGGATGCACGTCATCCCCTGGCACATTAGTACCACGGTGGTGTAGCGGTCAGACTACTCTCCTTCCACCAAGACGAAGCTGGTTCGATTCTCTGCGGGGTTGCTCCCAGATTTTTGCACGCGGGAATCATGCTGGATGATGCTGCTGGTCAATGGGCTTTCTTGGGGATGCCCCATTTTCCCTGCCCTTGCATTCTGCGCTGCTCCATACTCACCTCGCTTAACCCTAGTCAGCTTTGAAGACCTCACTAAGAGCCGCCCAAATCACACCACTCCACATTATAAATTCTGTTTCTGAGCCCAGCAATGTAGCTAAAAGTGGCTTTTTCACACTTCTGTATATCCTAGTATACCGGTCTGAGACATACAAAACTATTATAGGGACTTGCACTGGAATTTTCTTCAGATATCACAGCGATAAAATGATAGGGTGACTGCCTAAAGTCCAATAGGTACGCGCAGCCCGACGAGAACACTGCACGCCAGTTCTTGGAGTGATAGGGCACTGGCACGCACGTCCATGTTGCCCCGTACACACAAAAATTCTCCTAGTAGGTAGCGTCCTTAAGAACCAACCAAATTTCTCAACTTGTAACACATTGTCGTAGACCGCATGGTAGGTTTAAGCAACTCTCGAGGTGCTTTGAAACCTCTTATCCTGGAAGTGAATTGTGTCTCACAGTATTATAATACCCACAGTATTATTTATTGAGATTTTGTTTGTTTAGGCAGAAGAAAACATGCCTAAAGAAAAGAAAGTCAAGTCCGATTCTTCGTCAGACTCTGGACCAGAAGATGTGAGTATCCTTATGTATCATATGCCTAATTCATTCCTCAGATAACTAGATTAAATGAATAGAACTTTCTCCATTAGATTCTTTTGGAAAGCATGGGTTTATGTAATATCAGTGTTCACCTGTAATGTAATATAGTTTGAAAGAAAAAAACGAAGCTCTGGTGCGCGTCACACGTATAACTTTTTAAGCGTGTTTGTGGTTCCGTTGTGTCGCACGAGGGCACAATACATATTGTGATTGTAACTAGTAGAGAGAGAATATATTGTCGTATGGTTGATTAAGTATGGAGAGGAAACATATCGACACTGGTGTCTGAAAAGTTTTAATGCAGCAATTTCACAGTAAATATTATTGTGCGCCATTAGAGAGAATATGTATCATAAATAAAACGTGACCCTGCTAGCACAGTAAGGCATAGGACACTTACTAGACCATTAAGGCTCCTAATATCTTAGGTGCAATATACACCGAACATTACAAGGCACCGTTCAGTGATACAATAACGAAAAATATCCTCTCAAAAGCCACTAAATGGAAAACTGCATACTTGTTAATGGACTTTCCAGTGTTGAATCTCCCTGCACAATACCCCTCTTCTCTTATAACAGACACACAGAAATTGCAACCCAACATCTTAAGACACGTCTATATGTGGTAGCAATGTGTTAGCTAAGATAGGGTTTTGAAACGTGAAGATTAGTCATTTGCATAGCTCTCTTCATGAAATATTGAAATGGTAATATGGGTATGGAATGAGTAAGTCGATATTACTTCGTAATTAAAAACACCAAATTCTGGGCGTTACAATGAAATAAAACCATTAATTCCACACAAGACTCATTGGATTTTACTGAAACTCTGTTAAATTCTGACCGTGGATAAAGTAAGTCACTATTCGTAATAAGAATTTGGTTGCTTGCAAAATTGTACTCAAAGTAACTGTTAATTATTACTGATAGTTTATAATTTAACTTGTGAAACACACGAGCAAAACATGCAAGAGTTAATCTACATGAAAACAAAAAAATCTGTTTATAAATTATATCACTGATTGGATTCATGACCGGCAATGGTAGAACATGACATGATATTGGACTAACGGGCAGAAAATGCACATTTCCACTGCAATCTAATATTCTCAAAAACTCGCACAGTTCACTTTTAGAACAATCATATGGGCAAGTAAAGCTTCACTGCCACGAGGAATCAAACTTTATCCAGTCTGCTAAATTAATAGGACATGTAGGAGAGTAGCATTTTGAAATGCCTGTAGTCTTGCTCTAGAAATCAAATTTCGAATTAGCAATTCCAAAAGAAATACTTTGTAACGTTGGCCACGCCAGTTACACAGCCGACTATAAGTTGCAGACTTGCACTCGACTAGCTCAGGACGGAGGAACACGAGACTCTGTACAATGGACGCCAATTAATTATGAAATAAAGTAAAGTTCCGGTGTATTTTGTTACATACTTTTATTTACTATTTACGTGACTGTTCACATACGAAGTTCATATATGCAGAGTACGAACCATTCACAGGTAAATAGACTATTGCAGAACAGAGCCACAGTCGTTTACGACTTATTCATGTTATAAAACTTGCCCGATGAAATAACCAATGCAGCGACCTCCCACACCGGCGTAGAAATAATCTCGTAAGTTCAAGTTTGCCGATGTGGGGGTTAGCGTCACACCCGACGTGGCCTAGGCGAGCAGGCAACTGCTCGGTATCAACTGAACTGAGTGGCGACTGACTTCCAACTGCCCTGAAGGGCGACTGCCTTCCAACTGACTTAGCCGCCGACTGACCTGAAGTGACTTGAAGGGTGACAGCACACGAGTCTTTGTGCTGCCTCTCACCCCCCCTCTCCTGAGATAAGGGCCTGGCCACGCACGCTCTCTACGCGTTATCGAAACTGCGTCGTACAAACAAACTGTCGGCGCAGTGTGAAAGTTTCTAAATAATGCTGACGCTTAACAAAAACTCAAACGTTCGAAAGGAAACTGCAAACGTCCGTCCGATAAACAAACTATCACGGGAAACGAACCACCGCGGCTTTAATTTTGAAACCCGATAAAAATATTATGAAGCTTATCAAAGCGAAAGAAAAACGAAGCACGTGTCCCGAAAATTAAGAATATTGTGTCATTACAACTTACTCTAGGGATTCTTCATTTTCCCATGTCAAAAAACATAAATACCATCTTTTGAACTCAAAATTACTAAGATGCAATAATAAAATTATTAATTTCGACATTGCCCTTCATGATGAAGCACCGCATAGACAAAGATTTTTTAACAGGAAAGCGGAAGTTGCGTACTTTAGAATTATTCTATTGTGATAATTAAGTTCACAATCTCAATATTAAAACGTAATTTTAAATCTTCCGCCGAAGAAATTACAAATTAACTAACACATGCATAGACAAAGCAAGAAGTCAGACTAACATGCGCTAGAGAGATATTTACAAAACAGAGTTTAAAATAGTTAACTCAGATAAAATGCTAATGAAAATATGCTATTTAAAGTAATGAAATAAATAACATAACAAAGCTGCGGCAAATATAAACAAAACAAACTTCTGAAAACACAACTGTCGTAAAATGTGAACAAACCGCTGTAAATAAATAAAGAAAAAATTCTTTTACAATAATTAGTAGAATTTTGAGAGAGAAAAATCATATTGTCACTTATTTCACTTTTGCCTTGAGTCCTGAATTCTGTTCAAGTTATTTTTTAAGTATTCCTTTCCCACATTTCTGAATAAATTACTGTATAACATTACTATACCATTTCGCCATTCCTTAAAAAAATAAACTAAATCTTGAAAGAAAAAAATATACAAGTTTACCAAATCTGTAATAAAACTTAAGGGTATTAAAGAAATTGTTTATTATATTAATGTTTTATTTGGTTCTGTTTTGTTTCTAACCTTTGGTTTACATATTTCACAATGGGTTGAGTATACTGAATTTTTAAATTTTTTTTCAAGTAATTTAATTTGTATTAATGTAATTTTAATTATTTTTCTTTAAGTTCTTAAAATGGTTTTGTATTGTGTTTCTTTCATGCAGTGCAGTGTTCTCGCATTTCCTCAAGGAATAGTGGTTTTCATGTGTTCTTGGGTGGCAATTTTCAATGATAATGTCTGTGACTAAGCAAGGAATTCTGGTTCCGTCGTCTGCCAAAGAAAAACTTTGGGGTCTTTGCTACGTTCGGCCCAGCCTAACGTTAGAGTGATGCAGAATTAAAATTTCATATGGCTGAATCACCACAGTGTAGGTTTCGTACCCCAAGATTTACAGATTGTTTAATGGTGGGGATGTTTACAGAAGAAATCCCCAAATGCCACGTTCGTCTAAAATGATAGTTTAATTTTGGAGTGCGACAAAGTGTGTCTTCATTGTACCGCAATGACGGCATCATTATGATGTCTACCCAATGTAACCATCTGTCGTCTATTTGTGTGTTAAATGTTGATTTTGTGCAAGGAAACGTTTTTATAAAACTTGAAATCACAAAATTTAAACTAATTTTGAAAAATTATGAATTAGATTGGTGATTAGTTGGACCTAGGAGTCCAGTTTCGTGCTTAAATGAACTGACCTATGGTGGACTCAAAAATGCTAGTGATACAATTGTTTTAATATTCTATGTTTTTGGTTAAACATAGTCCATCATCAATTTGCGAGATTTTCTATAAAACCTGCCATCAGGGGCTCTATTCTCTAATTTGATCTTGCTTGATGACAGTAAACGTGATCATCTTTATCAGAGATGGCTGTAACGTTGGTTACTCGTAACTATCTTCATGTATTCTGAAATCAATATCTTTATTGATATTTTTGTGTAAAGATGTGCGTTTGGGCAATGCAGTGGGCTGTGTTACAAAATTAACTAACTGCTTGTTCAGTTATATTTTTCCATTATTACAGAATGCAGTATCAGAAATTTTAGTTTTATTGTGAATTTTTAATTATGAGTGAGATTTATTTCTTAATACATTTTTAATAATATTTCTAAAATAAATTTACTTATTTCTATGGATACAAGATTTCAGGTGGTACTAGTTCATTTTGAGCATCATGGGATAGCGGCACTGACTCGTGGCCGGAACAGTCACTTCGTAGTTCGTTAAAGCGAGAGTATCACCAGCGAATTATAAAATATACTACTTAAATGTATTCCAGACAGAGTTTATTTTTGCGAAAATATAACAGAATAAAATATTGGTCTTGTTTAGTGTATTTTAAAATGTTTTCTTTTCTGCAAGACGTATTTGTAGAATAAACTTCAATATATGGGCCATTTTCTTTCACTTATTGTTCATAGACACCTTGTTCAGTAGTCTATATAAAGACAGTCATGAGGCATTTGAAAGACCTTCATGGAGATGCTGAGTTACAGAATACCATTTTGCCACGTAAAGTTAGTTTTAAAAGTTAGAGAATAGGTCCCCCAGATCATTTTAAAGGCTGAATTGAATATTGCTGTTTAATATGATTAATGCTCCTCATTAGTTATTTGAATATGAAATAAAATTATAATTTAATAGTAAATCAGGGACATTATAAAAAAAAAATTCAGGAATCAGTGAATACTATTAAAACATAAAAATGACTTCTTATTTGTCTACGTATGTGTTCTGATTTGTTTCAGCCAGTCATGCCGATGGTTTTGTCCCTTCGAATGGTAAGAATTTGTATGTGTTCTGCTGTACTTCTGTATCCTCCCCACCTCTTGTCATACTCGCAACTCTCTTCCTTTCTCCATGCACATGAGAAAATATTTGCAGTCCTTCACAGTTCACACGTCTGTACTTACACTTTAATCTTATAATTGGATGAAAGTAAAAAGTGGTGGCTGAAGATGTTTTTTGTAACCCTTCCTGGGAAGAAAATTGTATTCCTAGAACAGCCATTTACCAAGTTAGGTGTATAAGTGCAAACATTGATTTTGCAGACAATATTTGAGACTGTCTCGCACACCATGTTTCTAGTCTGCGCGAAATGGAGCCTTCAAGGAGTTTATAACAAAGTGCGCGCAAGATGCTGGATGATTGGCGATGGCCGGTGTGTTTCAGAGGGAGCCGCCCCCAAAGAAGAGCAAGAGCAACACTTCTGCCCCGAAGAAGCAGGACGATGAGGAGCCGTCGTGGCAGCTGGAGAACAAGCGCTACGTGAAAGTTAGAGAGTTCAGGGGCAGAGTTTTTGTTGACATACGGGAGTATTACGAAGCAGATGGCGAGCTCAAGCCCGGGAAGAAAGGTGATTTTTTTTTTTTTTTAGATTCCTTGACGATACTCAGGTGTCGATCACGAGCTTAATATGCAAAAATAGAACCCTTTTTACTCTTTTTTAACTACCCATGATAAGAGGTTCACTCTCTAACTCACTGTTGTATTTTGTGCTGTATTTTATCTTCTTCTTTTTTTTAGTAACATAAGCAAAGGTATCTGTATCGCTGTCACTAAGAGCGCCCAAATAGCACTGCAAACTATTTTTAAGAGTAATCGTGGTACGATGTTACAGGGTAATCTATATTGTAAGATGGCATTCAAACTTTGCTACACCTGCAGAAGCTTTACTTTGCTCTGCTGCTCCACTAAGGGAGTAAGGTTCCCCTGAGCAGGTTAGTGTTGATAGGGGAACCCCAAAGAAACCGGGAAGCTCTGCAGGGCAGATGTATAAAGTTATGCACACTGCGCTTCAGTGCCTAGCCGTCTATAACCAATTAATAATAACCACATCCTCGGAGTTTCCGTAAGATGCTACTTGCCATTGCCACGCTGGCACGGTGCGTGCACATTATTTCGTGACAAAGAGGTGTGGTATATCCCCTTCAATTATACAGTATATATACTTAGTACAATTTACGCGCTGCTGTGTTTATAACAATTTTGACTGTGGGGATATAATTTTATTCAATTACTGTATATTTGCAAATTTGTATGTCTAGTGGTTAGGGGTGGGTCAAAAGAAGTCCAATATTTGTCAGAATCTTTTGTGGCCATCCCTAACCAATGACCCTAGCGTGGTAACGGAGAGAAATCAGGTTCTGGTGTGTGTGGAAATGTCTGGGAATTTTTATAAGGATACTGCTAGCCATCCTGTTGCTTTAGTTTGACATCCTCTTCCTTCCTCCCCTCAAAATAACACATTCATGCATGAGAGCAGGGTTGCTATAAAGTCCAGCTAAGTTACCCTTCTCACGTACTCGCCAATACTTGGTTGGAGGATGTTGTAAAACATTGCTGTATTTGGTTTGTTCACGTGGTATGTCCTTTCTATGACTTATGCTCTTTCTGCGCTCTTGCTCTTTGCCGTTGATGTCACCGGGAGCAGTTTTTTTTTTGTTTGTTCGGATGGTAGGAGTGCTGTTCTTTCTGCTCTTGCTCACTGAGGTACAGCGAAAGAGTAAAAACGTTCCCATCCACAAAACATAAAACAGTTATGCTGCGTTTTTCGTACTTTGGGAAATCGGGTTAAACGTTTTTGGAACAATTAATCTTTAGACATATCATAAAACGTAGTGGTCTTCCTGCAAGTAGTGCAGAAGGATATTTTGTCACCAATAAAATTGAAGGTCACTGGCATTGTTAATTAAAGCTACTTATGCATATTAAACTCATTTATTGACTCCTTAGTCATCAGATGGCATATTTGCATTAAATAACGTCCATTCAATAAATATCTCTAACCTCTCGTATTCTTGTCATTTTCCAAACATAACTTTTGCTTTTTGTCATTTGTGTCGTCAAGTCAAGAGCAGCTGCTGTTTGCTCCTTGTATGTTCCTTGGCAAAATGTTGCATGCTCTAGAGAGCAGAAGTAGCGGAAAGAGGATACCACACGAACAAACCTACTAATTCAGCTCGTGCACTGTTGAGTCGTTGCTTACGCTGTTTGGTTTTCAGGGATCAGCTTGTCGGCATCTCAGTGGCAAAAGTTGAAGAACGTTATGAGTGAAGTTGATGATGCTGTAAAAGAAAGGTGTTAAGTTCTTTTTAAATGGTTCCCAGGAAGTAATGGGATGCTGAAGAAATTGTGCTAATATTTGTGTTGTTCAGGTCTGTGTATGTGTGAAGACTTGTAAGTGTGTTTTTTTTTTTTTTTTTTTGTTTTAATGATAGAAACCCGTAAGGAGCAGGTATCTTATTCCCTAGAAGTAATTGCTTTCTGCAACAACAGTACTGATGTCCTTTCCATTTTTATTCAGAATTCAAGGAAAAGGGTTGTATGCATTTTATATTTAATTTTCTTTGTGGAATTTTTTAATGTATCTCATTTTCACAGTTTTAGTAAGTCCAGTTTTTCCTCATTTTCATGTTTTGTAAATATGTACTAAAAGTGGAAATAAATACATGCATACATGAAAAGGGTTCTGTATTGTGCACAGTTCTTCTACATTCAACATGCTCTACCCAATACCGTATGCAGGACCAATCTACATAAAAAACCATTCATCAGGGTGTCTACTGAAACGTGGAATTATGAGGGATATTTTTTGCCGTCTGTAAGTCGAATTGAGTGACATCGCACAAAATAAAGAAATACATAATTACTACATGTCCATGTCATTTTCAAAACAATTTGTATATTTTCCTTAATTCCAACTGAGTATGATTCATTGTTGCATTCTTAATAAGAGTGAAAGAAAAGTGAAAGTAAATTGATCAGCACAAGCATATTTGGATAGTTTACAAAGAGTACTATTAGTAAGTCTGCTTAGCATTTTACCTCTTTTTTTTCTTTTAAACACAAGTCTTACCTTATACATAACTGTTATGTATGCGATAAGACATTCTGGAACTATCATGGAATTTTTTTTCACAATGCCCAACAGACACCATTTTGAAGTGTGATTTGTTGTTGAATTTAATTTCATGAAAAAATGTTTTATAGGTGTGACTGTAGCATTTTCACTACATGTTTTATTCTGCAGTATATAATGTAGTAACTGTATATTTAATGTGGCATTTTAGTTATGATTGTTTTATTTTACATTTATCAAATAATGAACTTTGAAAATGTGAAAGAAAGCCTCAAAATTTGTAAAATTGATTTGTGACATCGGGTTGCCGACTGTGATGCCACAGTCTAGTAAGGTTTTGACGTGTCTGTCAGCGACACGGGTGATTCAACTAACTGACCGGGCCCCGGCCAGTATGTAATGCAGGGCGCATGGCTTGACGGCAAGGCACAAAGTCACGGATGGAACACAGCCACCGGTTTATCTGTGCTGGAGGTGGCCCGGAATGGCTGCTGCTGCTGACTGGAACAAGTGCCCCGATCTGGGGCGACAGTGGGTCTGGCGGTGAGCCTGGAGGGGGCTGCTGGTCTGGAGACACTGGAACCAGGGATTTGCGATCTCTAGTGGAAACGGGCCGTTCTGACGGAAGTCTGTGACAATCGAGTGTGGTCAGCTGGCGGTTTTGATCGAGGGCTGAAATGGGTGGAAGGGAGCTGGAAAGTGAGGCCTCTCCAGTTGGCGGACAGTTTTAAGCTCATTCCCGGGAGGTTTTGCAGCAACGTGCTGTTGGGGAAAAGTTACCGCTCCTTTGGGTGTATGGCATACAGGTAAGTACAAACATCTGTCTCACGAGAGGAGAGCAGGCGACGATGTTCCCTAGCTAGGGGTAGAACGAGGCCAAGCCGACCAGAGTTGTACCCAATTACTCCAACTGGCGACAATTCAACGAGGTGGTTGGAGCTGTGGGTCTACCCGGGAAGTCTGACAATGACTTCGGGTGTATGTCCAAAGGTGGGCAGTTCTCCAGAACCAGTCCATCAATCCTACCGGTATCAGTTCAGCAAGGTGGATGGAGTGAATCGGCTTGACTAGCTGACCGACAGTCCTTGGATTGTGTTAGTGGTTGTGGCTCTGCTTTACTGCGCACCAGGTGAACAGTCCGGGGTGGCCGTTGACTGGATGTGTTTAACAACGTGTGTGCGCCTGGTTAAGGGAGCCCGCAGTCCTACTCAAGGTTCGGTAATTGGTTTGTCAAAGATGTGGTCGTCTGCTTTATCCTGGTGGGCTGATGTCTACAGAGGATAAAGTCACATTCACCCTAGAATTAGCACTCGGAGGTTTGAGAGAAAACATGTTCATTCCGTGGGGAATAGACACTGTGGTCCCGTTGTACCTCCTAACTAATCAGGAACTGAAAGGGGGTAAACTACATAACCAGGTGAAGGGGACCTGGGTCTAACCTGAACAAGAGCAGATGTGGCTAGGTAGCTGTTGCAACTACTGTCCCTAACTATCTCGATGCCGTCCAGAAGGCTAGGCTGTTCAGAAGACTTCATTGGGTGTTGCTGGTGCAGGTCTTGAAGAGCTTCTGGGAGGTCATGAAGATGTTTGGGTCAGTAGAGAGCCCCAGCACATGAGGTGTTGGAGCGAGTTGCTGGAGATTAACGCAGAAGTAAAACTGGAGAACAACTGACGTTCCTTGGTGCATGGTCATATATTCTACCTTCCTACTGGCTCGTCTGTGGTGCAGGGGTGCTGGCGCGAGCTCCTTCTGAGCGGAGTTTTGCTCTCTAGCGCAATCCCTTGAACTGTGTACCTCTGTAATGCTTGGCGGACCTCATTCACACGTAAGGGGATAGTGTGGCGTCTGACATGAGGGTGAACAATCTTGGCTGGCGTGTCCGTAGGTGCTCCTGCAACTAGGGGTTTACTTGTAGGCTCTCATAGAAAGTCATTTCGGGGTTCAACCCCCACCTCGATAAACATGATGCTACATACAGATGAGGCGAAATTGTGTTTATATCTATGTCAAATAAGCATAGTGCGTCAATATGACATAATTTCAAGGCAATTTCTTGCCAACTCATCAGGCAACCCTCAGCACGTGAAATATTACATATAAACATGGTGCACAGTCGAATACCACTAGCAGTGGCAGTATGATTTATTTATTTATCCACCAACTGATTCCCTCTGTAAGCAATTTGCTTGTGGAATATGGGTGTCATCTGTTGGATATAAAGATAAATAAATTACAATATAATATACTAATGCTGCCATCATGCTTTCTCAGCATTTATTGTGCTGTGATTGCGCTCCCTATCAAGGTTTACACCATTCAAAGTTGTAGCGTGAAGTTTCATGAACTCATTATAACTATCTGCCGTTCAATAGTATCAATGTAGTTGGTTTTGTATGCAATGCAAAAGAGGAAACAACAAAATTTCTAANCGCAAAAAAGGAAACAACAAAATTTCTAAAACTTAATTTGTGGGAAAGCAATGCATTAACATATAGGGGCATAAATAGGACCTGGGGGAAAAGCGGTAAAATAGAAATACTGTGAATGTAAAAATGGGGTTCTACTAAGTACAGTGAATATTATTATTATTATTATGACTACACTTTTCAAGGGGAGACAGTAAAATAAGTGTAGTGCAAATTGAGGGAAAGTCTTGAATTAATCAAAATTACCTTGTCATTTTTTTTGTTGCCTTGAACAAACACTCCCTATAAGAAAAATTGTATTTAACTTTAAAATTATGTAAAAATAAAGAATTTCTAATTAACATAATTAAATTCACCACAAGTTGAAGCTGCTCTGTAAGTAGATACTCAAGATTAGAATATAAATACATTATTTCCTTAATATAATTATGTTAATAATGCACTATTATCTATGGGTTCTGCGATCTTTAATGCAGCAGTTTCTATATCTGCTTGGTAGGTACAGCAGAAGAAGAATATTTTGTAATTCCACTTACTGTGTCTTTGAAGAATCGGCACCTACGCTGGTAAACGTTAAGTGCAGTAAATAGTGTGTGCTGCAATGTGAAATTCTTTTAATTTTATGTTTCTCAACAAACCTTAATGTAACTTTCTTACAAAAAAGTTTAGAAGTGTGTTGACTTGTAATATACCAAAACTCTGCATTGTACCGCAGTCTATAACACTCTTATTTTTTTGTAACGTTAGAACAATACGGTAGTAACCTGTTTACAGTTGCAGCTGACACCCACCAGTATGTGTGAGAGCGCCACAAATGTACGAGTAATAAGGCATGCAGAAATGACAGGGTGGAAAGCAAATACCCCATTATCGAACTACGCGGTTCGACATCTCCTGAGAGATGGGTCCATACCACCTCCCCCCTGGGGAATAATAATTCCGTCCTTGGACACCTTTTTCCTGTGGCAAGCAATTTGTAATAGTAGTGACCAATCTGTTTACGAGATAGGTGGGAAAATGCACAGTAGTTCACGGTAACTGAAAATCTGTGCCACACTTGAGAGTAACTTCTTTCCAAACTGTAGGGTTTCCAAAATCATCTTGACAGATAACGGGAAACAGTTCAGAGGACAGTGCTAAAGACAGAGGTGTAAACAGTCTTGTGTAATGTCACACTGTCAGTAGACCTTTGAGGTGTAGGGTCGTGTGATGCGTGTGTTCATGGTGTCGGCACATGTGTAGAATGCACTTAGGACTGGCTGATGGTCGAAGATGACACTGGGAATAAAGGACTTTGTTAGCAGTTAAGTTTTTTTGTTTTTATTTTACAGTGCACTCCTCGGGCACGTTTTTGTATATTAGTTTAGTATATTTTCCGTACATTTCGATCTCGCTTCATTCTACATGCACGTGGTCTCCAGGGGGCACCACTACCAGCATGGGGTTGTGTCCCTGCTTCCAAGTGCCATTGGGCAGTCTCTACTTAAAGCTAAGACCGGTAGGACGTGTGCTGCATTACCTGTGGCTGTGGGGGTTCTCAACTTTCTGACCTGGTAATTCTGTTTCGTAATTATTCTGGAAAATCTTTTAATATCATCCCCGAGCCTGGCCAATGGAAGGGCTCCTAATTAAATCATATCTCCTTAGGGCATTTGTCGCCTGTGTAACATAAACTACATTGGGCTGGTTCAGATAAGGCCTCTTGTAATAATAATTTACGTGCATATTGTAATTTTAATGTGTATTATATGTCGGCTGGCTCTGGATCCAACATACATGTAGTGGACATTAATTCCTAAGTTTTGGTGACCCAGCCTCCCCGTATTTATGTTTAGTGTGCTACGTGGTCTACAAAGGGACAGGATAGAGGTAGTGTATTGAAGTCAATCGACTTGCCACACTGCGACATAATAGCTTTGGTAAGAGTATCTGCTCCCCATGCGATCGTATGCGAAGTAACAAGACTAGCTTCCTAGTATTATGTACACACAGTTCAGCTTCCACCTATCCCTTCACCAGTTGTTGCCGATACCAATATGGTGCCCTACCACATGGGGCAAACTATGATTAACACCTCAATAATGTGAATGCAGTGAACTGTATAAGGGGAACAGACTGGTGTGTGCATGTGAACCGATTTCTTTTCTTGCTGATCTCAAAAAGAGTAAATGTAAACACCTGTTTGATTCCGAGAAAATTGTAGCACTAGCGCAGTGAAGGGTACAGGCCTGCACTTGTGCTGTATCTTGCTCCCATTCCAAACACCAGGGCACAATGCTGTTGGCAAGGATGGTAAAATGTGCATGTGTGAGGACACCAATGGGAATAGTAGGCTGGGCTTCAGCTGAGCGCCCGAACCACATGGGCAGTGCTTAGTGTCAGCATGCATTACCCTGACAGATGAAGCCTCATATTGTGTGAGGTGTCCCTGCAGTAAGCATAGTAACTTTGCCGCTAGGTAATGCTCTACTTTCATGTGCGTTTTCTTCGATTCTGAAGTGAGCTTCTACCTGCGCACCAACTCGGATGCACCAGTACCGAAGCCAGACACGCCATGTGTGCTAAGGGATACCGGTCAGGCTTCACCGCACCTCCTCCAAGACGACCAGCTACCATTTTTCCGCAACCATGCATGCTGACAACACCCTCCTGGGGCACATCTTGGTGAGCGATGGGGACCTGCTGCACATAGCAATGGGTGTCGATTGTCAACTGAGGGCAGACCTGGTCGATAGATCAGCAATGCACCACATCATCGTAGCCCACCAGTTGATTGCGGAACCTGTGCTGCTCCGCCTCGCCGCTAAGGGCTTGCTGGCGGCAGTCTAGGGGCAAACACCAGTGCTGTCAAGATTCTGGACCTGGTTACCACAACCTCTGCCCTTCTGGTAGTGTGACTGTGAGAGGGTGTGATCCTGGGACAACCTGGGCTGTGTGAACAACAACCTACATTGAGGTTAGCAAGGTGCGAATCCATGTCGACAGTGCTGGCCCACATACTGCATATGACAACAAGACCCATCTCCCCACCCACTCAGGAGGGCAGTGTCGCTGGACGAATTTGATCTTGGAGTTCTGCCCAAGTACATATCAGTGTTTCAATCTGTGCTGGACCAATACCCCGATATGTGTACGGTCTCGAACTCATTAGGATGGACCACCATTATTTAGAAAAAGAACCCTAAAGTGTCGAATGCCCCAGTTTATGTGAGACCCATCAACTATGTTGGTCCAACAAGGTAGGCATCCTGGATCAAGTTATGGACATGCTGATTGAGCCTAGTGAGATCCAATATAATCTACCATGCAGTTGTAGCAGTCAAAAATTATGGTACACTCAGGTTCTGTGTTAACTTCAAGTACGTGAAAAACTGACTATGATGTGCCTCCACCATTGCTATACTTCTTGAACACATTGACAGGGCTGGGGCTGGTTAAATTTATTTCCGTGCTGACAAGTCCAGGTATTGGTAAATCCCTGTGAAAACGGAGAACAGGCCTAAGAGACATTCAATACACCAGACAATCTATGGCTTGAGTTATGTTCTATGCCCTTCAGCATGCCTGATTCCCCCCACGACATTCCCAGCACTCTTGATGCAGGTACTGGACAGGTAAATGCCTATTCACCACAGAGTATCTCAACGACGTGACGATATGGTCCGAGTCATGGGAAGAGTATGCCCACCACCTGGCACTTATGACCGAGACACTCAAAACCCAAGCCATATTTGTGCCCCCTCATAAGAACCATGTTGGTGTGACTGAACTTTCGCACCTGGGCACATTGTGAATTCGCAGGGGAGTAGACTGTCTCGATAGAACAAGAAACAACTGCCCCACACATGCAAACAATGTTCCGTAAGGCCAGTGAGCTGGCTAACTAACTATATCCCAGACTTCGCCACTGCCGCAGCTCCCCTCACTAAACTACTGTTGCCCAAGTGCTGGCACCGTTGGTCGGATGTGGCCCAAAGAACCTTTGACGAACTGGATTGCAGGTTCCACGAATGCTACCTACTCGCCTGCCCCGACTTCCCACACCGCTTCTGTGTGCAGACTGACACAAGCCAGGAGGGCTTGGGTGTGGTGTTTTACCAGCTGTACGTTCAGGGTGAAAGTCTCGTTGACTATGCCGGCACGAAATGTGGGAAGGCTGAGACACACTGTGTCATAATCGAGTGTGAGTGACCCGTTATAGTGTGGGTTCTGCTGCTTTACCGCCACCACCTGGAGAGCAGTGAGTTTACCATGAGAATGGATAACCATTGCTTGCTTTGGTTGGTGAAAGCACAGGGTGGAAGATGGAAGACCAATTTATCTGGTGGGCCCTGTTGTTCCACTCGCAAAACATGTTGAGCACATTCCTAACAATATAATGAGCTAGCTGACAGCTGTCCTGCCATCTGAACACCGACCTTCAGGAATGCGAAACACCACATGGGGGCGACATGCTTCCCACATCCCATTGCCATTAGCAAGTTGACCAGCCCATGGAAGTGTAGAGTATGATGGCTCAGGTTAACCCCAGCCAATTCTTCGATGAAATATGATGCGAGGTCCTTAATGTGCAGGCGATGGAAGAGTTCACGCAGATCAGGTGAACAGCATGCTATTCTGGGAACCTAGACCATCACAAGTCTGTTGCAGGCCACCCCTCATCCCGTAGCAGTTACCACCCACACCATGATGACACCTCTTTGGGTCACCCAGACACCAATGAGACGAGGCACGCCATGGGCGAACATTTACACTGACCTTGGATTGACAAGAATGTTGCGCAAAACCCACCATTGCAGTGGCACAGAGAAGCAGTGCCCCAGAGAACCCGCCCAATGGTTTCACACAGTCGCTCTTGATGTTATGGGCCCCTACCCTAGAACCACCAGGGGCAGATTGTCCATCGTTGTCGTGACCGATCTCTTTACCCGTTGGGTGGAGGCATCCTGCCATCAGTAACACCCAAACCAGCACTAGTGCTAACATGCGGGAGTCTGAATTTTTCCCCAAAGGGGGTATCTAAGGGTGCTTCTGGTCAATAATAGCAGTGTGTGGCCTGAACTTAGCACATAGACTGCTCGCTGGCATGTGAAATACTACATCACCCTTATTTACCACTCACAGGAGAACCCGACTAAGCACCAGAACAAGAAAGTGAAGGCCCAGTTATGGGTGCACATCGAAGAGGATCACGTTAAGTAGGACACACAACTTCCATGGACACTGTTTTGTTTATGCAAGTGTGCCTTTTCCTCGACTGGGTTGTTGCCTTTGCATTTGTCACTAGTGCGGGACCTGCCAAGGCAGGGTCAGCTAGAGGTTCGAGATCAGGAGGAGACAGAAGAAAGTCCCATATACTGCAAGGAGAGGATGCAGCATGAGAAGGACTCAGCATGTGATCAATATGCAGTGTATATGGTAAGACATATGCCCCTCCCCACCCAGGTTACTACCCAGGCAATGTGTGTGCATGTGCACACCCACTGTCAGCAGGCCAGTAAGAGATTTAGTTTTGTGTGGGATTAGCCCACAGTTGGATGATACCTGGGACCATAGTAGACCATGTGGGCGCTTCATCCTACTTTGTTCGGCTTGGTGGTGGCAGGCCACAAAAATCCACTGCGACGAATTTTGTGCGGAATATGACCCTGATCGTGACCACACCGGGCCGGATGCTCACCCTAGAGGATGATTTGGACTTAGTCATAGTGTTTGCGACCCCTACACATACTGTACCATAGAACCTACTTCCGACAGCATTAGGTAGTCTCTCCTTGAAGATCAAGCAAGAGGACACATTGAGTGACCGAGACTTCCCATACTAGTGTTTGGCATACTCCGTGGCCTACAATGGGGCAGATGATAGTGTATAGGTAGCAATCGACTTACTACATGGCGACGTTATGGCTGTGGTAGGTTTCTTCTCACTACGTGGCTATGCATGAAACCACAGCATGGTGCTCAGGGATTATACTACACTGATTTACCATCTCTGCACCATCTCTATAAAAAGATGACACATTTCGGGTTGTGACACGGTCGAGAAGGTGAAATTAATATCCCAAGGGTACCAACTAACCAGTTAAAGGGATCTACTCGGGTTAGCACGAGACTCTTGAGGTAGGCCAGTGCTAATGGACCCTGCGCCTCGTGTATTGACGAGGTCGTGCATGATGACTAATGTCGTCAGTTAGGTAGGTGACTTTACAACCACACACTCCTGAGCTGGGTTTATGGTGGCTCCCCAGTATAATATTCCAATGCACTGACAGAAAAACCACTTCAATTACATGAAAATATCACTCTGGCTTATGTGACGTAGGTTATGTGGCAGGTACTTGCTGTTTAGAAGGCGCCATCACCCTGAAGTTCTCCGTGAAACGGGAATAAGGTACGCGTACACATCGGTTTCAAGAAAATACCAGTTGTATTTGAGAAGACCAGATAAGATGGTACATAAAAGTGAAGCGAGCATGTGTCGTAAGGCCCCGCAGTAAGTCTGCTTCGGAAGGGTGGCGTACTCGGGGGTGCATGAAGTAATTGAATAAAAGTTTCTGTAGAAAATTAAAGTCTATTACAGTGAAGTAATCGAAGTAAAATAGCTGTTTCACCCCCGAACTGCGTAACGCGACCTTCCCTGATGCCTGCTCTTGCCTGACTAAGGAGGGGGTGGTGTGGTAGAGACTTTGGTGGCTGTCTACCGCCCTCGACAATAATTGGATTGCACGAGATGAAATGTATAACCTTTGAGAATACATGAAAAATTGCATTTTGTTAAATACTGTAAACAGTGATGGGAGAAAAAGTAATAAAAATTATGTTCCAATAATTTTTATGGAATTTTCAAATAAATTCATAGTGAGTCTTTTTACTGCCTGGAAGGCATAAACACACAAAGAACACTTGTAAACGCTGTGAAAAGTGATTATACATTTTTAAATGTCTTTTTAATTTATATTTAGAATACGTTAATTTTCACAAGAATTTTGGTGTTGCTCGGTTAGAGTTTGTGTCCCACCGCCGGAGTCAATACA
This sequence comes from Clitarchus hookeri, assembly GCA_002778355.1. NCBI lineage: Eukaryota > Metazoa > Arthropoda > Insecta > Phasmatodea > Phasmatidae > Clitarchus > Clitarchus hookeri. The sequence goes on from NQII01000715.1 coordinate 873,394, forward strand.
CATGTTTCTAATACAATATTTATGTCAGGTATTGCTGCTGTGTTCCTGTAATGAATGCTACACAATACATAAATTGGATTTCTTAAAAGTTACGGAATTATTTGGATCCCGTCGACCACTTGGTCGGCACTTTGCACTTGTATTTCTCTGTTATTTGTGTACGGATCTCACCACATTGATTTGTCGTACAGTTAAAAATTATGGTGGTAATTATGAAATGCATGTTTGGATGTTTAATGATGCTGTAACGTAATTATGCCTTGTGGTACTAAAATTTATTACACTGACTTCGACAGCATACCTTAGGCGTGTGACCTCCAGCTTAGTGACGTGCAGTTGGTGTTTGGTGTGGGTGGTTCCTACCTGCCCTGCTAGATGGTGTGTGTGGGTCAAGGGCTTTGGGGAAAGCCGTGGATGGCATAAAAGAAAGATGCAGTCAATAATTTAAAACTACGAGTAGGCATAAATAATACACAGTAGGACACACAGCTTGCTGACTTTTTTTTGTTTGTGCAGGCATGTTAATGTAGCCACCAGGGAAATGCCAGCTGCCCTAGCCCAGGGTAGAGAACTGCCCTGGCCTGGGGAATTGCAGTCAGAGCTGGAACAGCAGCCTGAAGAAAGGGAATAATGGCTGGAGGTGGCATGTAGGCATCAGCAGCACTACCAGCTGACCATCATGCCGACCACCAGCTGAGCATCTACTAAGCATCGACCCCACAATATAGTATATTCAAGGAACTACTCCCTCTCTGATGAACCAAAGAACATCTGTACCGACCTATAACTGACGTAGATTGGACTGTATTCAGAATGATGGCATCCAGATTGTACAACCCACCTTGTGCATGGGGAAGAGTGCAGACAAATCAAGGTACACCAAGACGACCTATGGTAGGTGGAGATTGGCCCATGTGAAACTACATCAAGATACGATGCTGGAACACTGATGCCAGGCTTCCCTGCAACTGACGAGACCTGCACGACACCAACCCTACACCGAGGAGAGGATGCACACTTACGAACACCACAGACCGTCCTCGACCGGTCCTTCAACTTGCTGTCCCTGGTGCTGTGGTGTGAAGCCGATGGAAGACGCAACTCTCTTAAAGATGTCAGAGGAAGATCTGGGGTACAAGACAACAATGTCAGTAAGAGGTTACTGGAGACACAAGGAGTCAGTGCAGGAAGCACCCTTTCACGTCACAATGGAAGAGCCTCCATAGGTGTTGCTCAGATGGCAAAGAGACAGAGCTCCATGCCACCGCCTGTGGGAGATCCTCGGCTCTCACCTGCACCCGAGCCATCTGAAGACATCCTCGAAAGCTCAGGTGTGACAACAGGTGCTGGGAAGATTCTTTTTAATTCTATTGCTTTTATGCCATCCTCTCCTGGTGCCTTCTTAGGCTTCATATTGCGGATGGCAAGTTTAATTTCTTGTGACTGCATGGGTTCTGGTTCGTGCTCATTGGGGAGTCTATGCTTGATTTTCATTTCGCGGAGGATTTGTGAGGCGAAATTTCTATCACAGGGTACCTGATTTGGCTGGAAAGTAGTTTCCAGCAAATTGGCGAAGGCTTATGCTTTCGCTTCAGGTGTGAAAACAATCCATGTGTCCGTTCATAGTGACGAAACTTTATCTGCTTTATTTAAAATACATTTATTTAGTTAGTTCCCATATGTTATTTGCATTTTTATTTAATTTCGCGATTTTCGTGTTTCAGACACTGGCTCTCCATAAGGCCACTTCGCGAGATCAGAGCCCGTGATTCGTTTATGCGGGCTTTAATATAGTGATTTTTGTGGTGTGAATATTGCCGCCTTAAGTTGTTTTTTCTATTTGATAATATCCCGTATGTATTGTGGGAATGTTTATAATTTTTTTGGGATGTTCTTCTCTGGAATGTTCTCGGTCGTGCATTGTTGTATGGCTTCAGTAAAGACGGAAATTGCTTCGTCTATACGTTCGGTTACGGTTAAAGAACTATCATTTATTTGTGGTAAGTTATTATCTATAAAGGTCTTAAATGCAGGGCAACCTGCATTTTTAAAATCTCTTAATTTCTTCGGGGCATTACCTTCGGTGCCTAGGGCTAGAAAATCTATGTGTACTGGGTAGTGATCTGAAGTGAGATCTTGTTCTACCCTAGGTCGAACACAGTATTTAACTGTTTATTTATTACTATATCCAGCACATCTGGGTGCTGGTTTAAATTTGGGGGTTATAGGTCGACTCTTGAGGCACCATAATCTGTTCGTTTCTGTTGGCCTGGTGCCTCTGTAACGGTATGCCATTGGCTGTACTTGTTCTTGAATTTCCAATTGGGATGTTTTCTATTAATATCTCCAATGGAATAAATGGTTTGTCCTTCATTATTTATTAAAGTATGTAGGACTGCTGCTGCAAGTGTCTGCATTGGCGGGGCATAAACTGACAGCAGTTTTGTTTTTCCTTGCCCTAGTTTTAGTTATATGCCAACAGCTTCCAGTGCTGGAAAATCTGGAATCATTATTTCGTGGTAGATTGAGTGGTGTAGAATAATAGCTACTCCGTCCCCTCTCCCTCTGATTAATGGCCTGTCACATCGTGAATGGCATATTCTGGAATGGAAAACTTGTCAGCTTACTTAAAATGTGTCTTGTGTACTGCTGCGATTTTTACGTTACTATAAGACAAATAATCAATAAATTCGTCCTTCTGCTTGACAATTCTCACTGCTGATGAGTAGTCCTGGATCGAGCTGGTGTGTACACGAATGCTGTCTGGTCTGCAGCAGACAGCACGCCATGACAGCATCATGTGTGCATCCAATGCTCATTTCAGGGTGAGGTACCGGGCTATGTATTTGCCTTGGTGGTGTACACTGTGAAAAGCTTTATTTGCTGCTTTTGAAATGCAAACTGCTGCGAGACGCCATTTCATGGCACTTTTGTGCCCTGAGGGGGCTGTGGCAATTCCAGGCTCTGAAGGAGCATTATTGCATCATTTGACAATGCATTCGTCCGCTTGCTCTGTTCTGCTGCTAGGTTATGCGTGTTAGTCTCTACTGTATGCTTCAGCGACTTTTGCTGTACATCCATGGCAGCCGCGGGGTCTGCCATGATTTCGCTCTTTCTTTGTCTCCTACATAGTGGGGGGATGGTGAAGGAAAAGCACAAATAAGCCTATTTGTGGCCCTATAAATACACAAGTGTGTCCGTCCAGTGCCAGGCACCTCCTACCCTAAGCCCCTTCTACAAAGGACAAGGCCATGGAGGTCTGGGTGGCTGGAATTTCACTTTTAATTCTAATTTGTGTGAAGAATCTGAAAGAAAAACAGATGGGACAGGAACTTAACTTTCGTTTGTGCTGTAGTTCTAAAAAGAAAAGCCGCTCTAGTTAGCCCTCCACTTGACCTGGTAGTTAAAAAAAAGAACCACTCGGCAGTGTTACAGTCTCAAAGAAAATGTCCAGCGTCATTATAAGTATTAAATTGAGTTTTGTCCACCGGAAGTGAGTCATAATGTTAGGCAGCCACGACAATTGTAGAAGATATTGTAGGGGCGACTTTATCATACTTTATTTCTGAGTGAGATTTTCTTATCATCACGAAGATACTGATGACAGTCATGATGTATGACGCCGTATCAAATACTGATGACATCCTTCCTGTGCAGCCACAGAGCCGCTAGGTACCAGCTTTGTTTGTCACAGACTAAGAAATTAAGTTTACTACTCCTCTGAAGTAACTTTCCTATAATTTTATTTTGCACTTTTCACCGTAACCTAGTGGTAATGGGAATTGCCCTACTGGCCTAGCTGGCATTAACATCAATTATTTTAGATGCAAATTTAAGAAATTTCCATTGACTTAAATTTATATTGACTTTATTCTATTAGAAAATTTTGTCACTTATTTTATTTAAATAATTATTTTAATATTTTTTGTACAGCAGTTAATTAGTGAAATGCCATCCAATGTGTGTTTTAAGTGAGACGGACTTTTGACCTTGAACTTCGTTAACTAATATTCATTTTCTTTTACCATATCCTAACATTTCAAGTTTTTTTTTATTTCCACTCCATAAAACAATTCTGTAAGGAGGGTGATATTTCAAAGTTAAAATCTCAGAGGCAGCATTTAATCCTTTTTATCAACATTACAATTTACTGTCAGCACACTTTCCTTTTCATTGCATTTTCAATAAATATTATGAAAGTTATTTTTATTGGATATGTTTTGTAGTTTGTTGCGTTAATGTTTTTTCTGAGTGAATTCTGTATGTTGATTTAAAGTGTTTGGTTGGGTTTTTCAAAGCCTGTGTTATGTCTTGTGTGTTTTTAAAACTAGCACTTAAAACTAGCTCTATTTACACTTACACACCTGTCTAAACGGTTTCGAATAATTTTCTCATCGCAATCAACTGCGTTTGAACTAATAAAAATTACACAATAAATTTCATTGAGTTTTGCCAATTACAAACGGCCGATCACCGAACATGAATCACATTTGGCGCACTCGTACCAACCAGAAATAGAAGGAGCTGATACCGGACAAGTGAGTAGTGGAATGGATTGGGGACTTCCTCAGGGGGTGAAGACAGAGGGTGTAAGTGGGGAAGGCAATATCGAAGGATGGAGAGATTATGTCAGGGGTGCCGCAGGGAAGCGTACTGGGCCCTCTTTCGTTTACCATAATGTTAAATGACATAGGTTTGGAGATTAGGGGAAAAATAAGATTGTTTCCAGATGATTGTGTATTGTATGCTGTGAAAAGGGGGAGGGGAGAACTTGCAGGCAGACATTGACAGAATATGGCTGTGGACCGTGGAGAATAAAATTATGATAAATGTAAGAAAATATAAGGTAGTGAGGTTTGCAAGGAATAAGGTGATAAGCAGGGACACGTCCAGATGGGTGTGGGAGGGGGTAGAAGAAGCAGCGGAATATAAGTATCTAGGGATTGTATTGCAGGGAGACCTCAGATAGAAAAAAACAGGTAGAGAGGGTGGTTGCAAAGGGAAGAAGGTCTTTGGATATGTTGGGAAGGGTGCTGAATGTGGTCAGCGGTGAGGTGAACGAGAAGGCACATGGCACAATGGTACGACCGACGTTAGAATATGCGGCAGCAGTATGGGACCCATACATGGAGATGGAGGTAGAGAGCTAGAGAAGGTGCAAAGAAGGGCAGCAAGGTGGGTGAAGGGTAAGTGGAGAAGACAGGGGCAGGATGCTGAGGATGAAGGGGATTATAGACCATCAGTGATGATGCAAGAAATGGGATGGAGCTCGTTGAAGGATAGGAGAAAAGTTGAAAGACTGGTCAGGATGTAGATGGTGGTAAATGGTGAGGGAGGGTGGGGAAGTTTAAAGGGGTCTGTAGATGGAAAGAAAACAACAAGGAGAAGCTTCAGAGGGCGGGGAGGGGAACGGAGCGAGGTAGGCAGTCTATGCTTGTGAGGTGTGTGAGGGAGTGGAATATGTTGCGGAGGAATTGGTATCTGTGAGGGCGGTTAGAAGGGTCAGGAAGGGCATGGAAGAGGAGTTTGGTCAGGTTGGGGAGAGGTGATAGAGTTCGCCACCGGGCTGTATCCTAATTGTGGGCGGTGGTTAATATATTCGACTTCGTTTAGCTTTGTTTGCATGCCACGGAGGAATATCGTGGAAGTAGAACTTTAGCGGAACTTGAGAAAAGTTTGAAGTAAGCGTGAATCGATTATAGCCAGCATAATCAGTTGTAAATCTGCTATAGTTGGCGCGCATGTGCGTGTAAGCAGGCAATCAGAGGCTGGAGTGGGCCGGCAGAGATTAGCAGTGGCGATAGCGCTGCTGCCTGCCATGATAAGACTGACGAAGGAGGCAGATAAGGAATGCAGCGAGAGAGAGGCGCAGAAGGCCGGCAGGATGCAAGGCAGGCGAGGCACTCTGTACCACGACAGGAACACACGCGCGGCCAACCTCAACGACATCAAGCTGAGGAAGAAGTACTCCAGCAGCACCTTCTACCACACGCTGCCCGCCATCACCAAGATGCTCGTCGTCGTGAGTAGTACCCCCGCGGTTACTCTCTGACTTCCCCGAGCCCCTGCTCTAGTTACACGTCCAGGCCAGTCCTCCACCTCGTGCAAACTTAGGTTAACTCTATTCAGGTTCGAAAAAAAACTACATTTTATATGGAAGAGTTTGGCACAAGGAAAATTTCCGCCGTTATGCACGCAGTGTTTCCAAATGTAACTTTTAATTAAAATGTTAAGCTACATGAATAATAGAAGAGAAAGTTTTTACTTAGTTATGTAGTTATTTTATAGTTGATTTATGGAAGTAACCTTATCTAATACGAAATTTTGAAAATTACGTCAAAGGGACAACGCACCGCATTCGTGAGCTCTCAGTTTAATGATATTTTGGCATGAGATCTATTTCTTACTAGGCATTACCAACACGCCTATTTTCTCTCTGTTTTTATTCATATTATTTAAAAACGAAGTATTATAATTTATATATGAAATAAACAAGTCATGCATGGTGTTATTTTTCAATGATTTGATTCAAAAAGTGCGAAGATGATGTCAACAGACCAATAGACTATACTTGCAGTGGCGTTACAACTAGGAGTAGGGTTATAGACATTCGGAAGGGAAAACATAACATGTCATGGAGACATTTCATTATGTTTTCTTTGTTATAACAACTGCTCTTATGAACATTTTCCACATGTTTGTACATGCAAACACACACACACATATATATATATATATATATATATATATATATATATATATATATATATANCATATTCAACAAATTTAATTTGGTAGCACTGCACTACGACTTTTCAAAGACGAGCCGTTTTAACCTCCAATGTGAACAAAGTTACGACTTTATAAAGATAACTTACAGAAAAATAGAGCAGATTTAATACTGCGAGTTTCGTGTAAACTTCAGATTGAATCGGCATTCAGAAAAATCATGTGACAGAAGCGCTTTTCTAGTTTTCAGTTGCCTTCATTGAGTGGGCACACACAGAGCAGGCAATTTAAAAACGCCGTCAATAGAAAAGTTTGTTTGAACTGATAAAACAGATAACTCATAAGCCAGATACAGTTATCGCTACTTGTCATAACAGAGATTGCGGAAGAGCTCATCCTTATAGTTTGATGACAATGGTCATTTTTCCTTGTTATTTCATTATTTTTAAAAAGTGAAATCTTTTTTTTTTAATTGACCAAGACGGAAATGATTTTTTCCCGTTCTTTGCGTTCTCTGTTGTGATTGTTTCCCATTCCTTTCTTCTTTTTTTTTTTTTTGTCATTTTGTAACCGAGCGAGACGCCACAGTAACATTCAGGAAGACGTGGGTTTGAATCCCGATNGAAATCTTTTTTTTTTAATTGACCAAGACGGAAATGATTTTTTCCCGTTCTTTGCGTTCTCTGTTGTGATTGTTTCCCATTCCTTTCTTCTTTTTTTTTTTTTGTCATTTTGTAACCGAGCGAGACGCCACAGTAACATTCAGGAAGACGTGGGTTTGAATCCCGATCCGGCCATCCTGACTTCGGTTTCTGGTCAGCTACATGACTCATTCCTAAGTAAGGGTTGTCGGGGGAACAGAAATAGAAAGGAGCTGAGCTCTCTTGCACGCCCTAGCAGGTAGGCACACACTTCAAGATTGCTGTCTTGGTTGTCATACTCTCGTCGTGTCGCCAAGTGTTGCGTGTTCCCTCGTCCTGGGTCCTCCCTACGTCACGAGATGTCGATAGTAACGGCGAGATGTCGATAGTAACAACGAGATGTCGATATTAACAGCGAGATGTCGATAGTACAGAGCAATCGTGCAGTGTCACCCCAGAACCAGTTATTCCCAACATCTCAGCAGATTGCTGCGTTTGTTGTCGCTTATCAATCTCCACTGTTTGCTAAGTACGTTTTGGCAACAACCTGTGGCCGCGTTTCTGCAGCTTCTCTCCCCGAGACAATCCTAACAGTGCGCATTACGAACCAATACCGGCGGCGGAACAAACTCTTCAACTCAGGAGGGAAACTTTATCTCGTCTTCTTCTAAGAGATAAAAGCTTTAGGATTATCCGAGCTTATCTAATGGGGAAATGTATTAATTCCGACTAAAAAAACTTTGATTAAAATTTTCAATGTACACATATTGTAAGATAAAACAGTTAAGGCGCCGCTGAAGCCACACCCACACAGTCTGGCACCCCATGTGGCTGCATGTTCCGCATGGGCCTTAATCCGTTCCTAAGCAGAAATACGTTTTGGCTAAGGTGTAAACCAGATGGCAATCAGTCAAGTAGAATAAGAGCCAACGAGTGAGTGCTGGTAAAATTGGGTGGTCATGTAGTGGTTAGACTACCCGCCTCCCGCATGTGGAAATAGTTCTGGACGATGCTGCTGGTTTTCTCGGGGATATCCCGTTTCCCCCCGCCCTTTTCATTCCGGCGCTGCCCCATACCTCACTACACCCTCATTGGCTCTAAAAACCTCGATGCCAAGAGCCGTCCGAAACGCTTCATCACTCAGTTGAACCAAAAATGAGGTACTTTTATGTAAAGCAAGTATAATACGCTTGTGATACTTGGCATGCACACATAGGCAACAACCACACACGCCATTCATGGGGTGATTTGTCATAGGTTTGGTTCAACAAGTGTGAAGAAACCCGCGAATAGACTACACGCATCTTGCCGGGCACGAGTGGTCGGTGGGTTGCGTCCAGACGGCGGCAGGCGCAGCTCCTGGCAGATGCTGCAGCCTAGTGCCTGGGTTCCTATTCTGTAAAGTTTAGCTTGCTTGAAGAAACTCACTGCGAACATCTTTACGATAACGGCAGCTAGAACGACAATTACGAGTAACTGTCTTTACGTGGTATTCTGCAACACATATATTTATCTTTGTCTTTGTGATGACACATAGGTTTATCTATGTCACGGGCTCTGTTCGGATATCGACAATCCGCTTGTTGAATAATATTTTTTTTCTGTTATTAAAGTGTGCGGTACATCACATATTCCGTAAATATAATGCTTTTATAATAATTAATGGTAGTTGTTTCTTAATACATTTCCGAATAATACTTTTAAAATAAATTTACTTCATTCTATTATACAAGTTTGAAGATGGTCCTAGTTACATTTGAGCCTCACGACAAAGCAGCACTAAACATGTATCGAGTTATTATAGAGGGTACCACTAACTAGAAATAAAATATAAATTTTAAATGTATTACAGACACCTTATACATTTTAGAATCTAATACTTATTTTACATGGAGCATTTCATTGGACATATTTCTTTATGGAGCGTGTTTGCCTGAGTAAACCTCAATAAGCATGGCCATTTTCTTCCCCTTTTCATTCATAAAGACACCTTGCTTTCCTGTCTGTATAAAGACAGTCGCGAGTCATTCGAAAGCTCTTCATGGCGCCATTTTGAGTTGCAGAATACATTTCGCCTCGTAAGGTTACCTACGTGGTAACTGTCTTCATAGACTATTCGCGGTTTATTCACACTTTTTGAATCAAACCTTTTAAAAAACACCTCAAGCGTATCGTCTGATTGTTTCCTAAATATGCAATGTATCACAATCGTTTTATACTTGTGTTAATAAAAATTACCTTAATTTTGGTAAAATTGCACTTTTTTCTTATATCTTATCTATATATTATAATATTTCAATTATAAATAATATGAATTAAAACCGATAAAAATTGGCGCGTCTGTAATACCTAGTAAGAAGTAATTTTTTATACAAAATATTATTACACTGAGTGCGCACGAATGCGGTGCGTTGTCCGGATGGTGTAATTTTCTGGACTCGGTTAAGCTTTGTTTGCACGAGGCGGAGGAATATCCCGAAAGCATAACTTCAGCAGGGCTTCAGAGAAGCTGGAAGTCATCGGGAATGGACTGTGCATACAAATAGTAACCGGTTGTAGAATACGGGCCCTGGTGTTTAGTAGCTCGCAAGAAGCGGTTAAGTTGAGCTGGTCAGGAACTGGCCTCTAGCTACTTTCCTTGTGTAAACTGGTCAGGTGAGTGACTCATTCGGGTTACAACTAACATTCCAGTGACTGCAATGACGAGCCACCACAAAAAAAAATGTTTGGTTTTATTAGCACAGTGGCCTTCCCACTTTACGCCGATTCTTGGTATCTTACGAACCACTTGATTCGTTTAAACGTGGATGCCAGCAGTTGTCTGACAGTAACAATCACGCTAGTTAGCACGCACGGTTTCAAGAGGTAGTATTGTGTGCTAATCCATGTCTTTTTTTTTTTAAGCAATGTCAGGTCTCCTGAGCGAAAAACAAAGTATAAAATCCGTATGTCTGTATCGAGATAACGAGGTTTGGAGGTATTATTCCGTTTCAAAATATAAGAATAGAGATACTCTAAATGCAGCCTATGAGAACATTGCGTGGGATATTAGCAATCCAAATTTTACTGTAAAAGAGGTGCCAAAGTTAATAGAAATATGCACTCTTCAAACTTTAGGTTAACAAAATGACGCTGACAATAAAAACTTCTTTCAACATTCCCGCACGTGAGAACTAACGACGTGAGTTGCTATAGAAAGGCACGTAACTGACCCAGTCGAGCAAGCTACTCGCCTTCAAGCAGCCATAGGCTGTTCATGGTAAAGTGAACACTTTTGGGGCCTTCGTTAATTTTTCCTTTCAGCTATTTTTTGTTATTTAACCATATTTAAAAATAAATATTGCTATGTAAGTAATAAACACAGTGTGTATATTCCACCGCACTCAGTAGTTAACGTCTAGGGTTAAAATAAAATATATTTATCGACTATTATTCCAAATGAGAGGGCTTTCAAAACTGCTCACTTTACAGTGAATAACCTACAGTATAGTGAAATCAAATTGATAAAATAATGCGCAGAATACCAAAACGCGTCGAGCGAGTCGGGAGAGTTCATTGTCACTGCACGAAGGGGTGTGGATTGTTCAGTTTAGTAGCAACAGCGGCCGAGTACGGTTTAGCGAGAGCTGCTCCGCGTGAGCATATCACCTGTCGAAAAAACGTAAGTCGCGCCTACGGTATTTAATAGCGCAGCACCAGAAAGCGATGTTATCAGTTTGGTATGTCTAGCGCCAGCAGTGTCATGTGGTTTCCCCTCCCTTCAGTGGCGAGAGTTCGGGAGAGCCCTCCCCTACACTGCATCCCCTACACTGCCTCCCCTACACTGCATTCCCTGCGTTTCCTGCCTCAATGCTGCTCCAAGATTATTTGCTCATTATAACTTTTCTATAGCACAACCCCATATACGATTCTAGCTAGCTACTAAAGGGGCCGAGCGACTGCATAGGTTATAGCAGCAAACTGCAACGGTCGAGTTACTGACCCACTGGCCAGGCAAACTACTTAAGGCGTGTATAGGCTATTCACGGTAAAGTGAGCACTTTTGAAAGCCCTCTCATTTGGAATAATAGTCAATAAATATTTTTTTACTTTAGCCTTAGGCGTTAACTTCCGGGTGCAGTGGAATATGAACATTGAGTTTGTTACTTAAATGGCAATATTTATTTGAAAAGGGGTGAATAGGATATAAAAAATGACTGAAAGGAAAAAGTAGCTAGGGCCTCAAAAGTGCTCACTTGATCCTGAACAGCCTATAAACCAGGATGAAGGCAGCTAAACAACGACACAAGCGACAGGAGAAGGCGGATTGCGTAGACGGCACGCAAGATCCAGATGAAGCATCCACAAGGTTCTCACAGCAGCTGGGTACAGCTCAGGTGGAGAACAACATAAAACGCATTAGAAAAGGGCAGAACAGACAAAAAAAATTTTAATGACGACAAGGAAGGTAAAACATACAAACGATCACAAAAAACCCTAAATTAAATACAAAAGATATCAAAATCTTAACAGCTGTGTCTGCTGGAAAATTAATCACATCAGGTAGGCCCATGTTTGAAGCACTGTTTCAGATGAAAAATATGGGCTTTCCTAAAGTCTAAATTATAATCCGCATATTTTAGTAATACTGTGCTGGAGCCTTAAATCTTAGCAACTGAAAAGGGGATACAAAACTTTAGATAAACATGCTGCCGAAATCACAGGCTCGAAATACAAAATGGCAGTGATTACGACGTCTAAGTGACGTCACAGCATCAAAGGAATTAAATTCAATAAATTTGAAGTGAAATTTGATTTTGTGAAAGCGCCTTTGTCCCACTTTGCCAATATTTTGTTTTACAGGCAGAGCTTTCGGCAGCAGCGGTTTTGTTCATGACGACGACTCTCTGTGAGGACACGGCGAACTGGTACGGCTGGGTTTATCCCACAGGGTCACTGGTCACAGCTGCGCTCAACATGGGCACATACCTGCTCTTTGTACTGGGCCTTGCAGAGCTCAATCCAAAGCCGTGGGTTTTAACTGTGAGTCCCGAATGTTGTGATACATTTTCTCTTATAGCTTGTACACGGCTAACTGAGCACTTTTGAAATCAACCTCTAAATAAATTCACTTCCCTTACCTTATGGGAGCCGCAGTGGTGTAGTGGTTAGACCACCAAGGCGAACCGGGTTCGATTCCCAGCAAGGTCACCCCCATATTTTCGCATGTGGTAATAGTTTCGGACGATGCGGCTGGTTCGGCAGGTTTTCTCGGGGGTATCCCGTTTCCCCCGCTCCTGCATTCCGACGCCGCTCCGTACCTCGCCTCACCCTCATCGGCTCTCTAGACCTCGATGTCAAGGGGATTGGTGCACGGTAAGAATAAGCTGCTACTCGTCAGAATAAGCTGCAAGTTGGCCCAAACGTCCAGTAAGCGCATCCTTATTTCTACCGTAAGCGCAGTTCACTTGTATATATCACAGAACGTGCAAATCCAAAAATCAGTGGCGAGGCGAGACAGCTGCCAGAAGGGTAGGGTGTCGCTCTGCGGCCTGACATCTAGCATTTTTCCCTGGAACTTCGTAAGACACTGTTCCTCTCTGTGTTTTTTTCTTACTACCGTGTTCTCTTCCAAGCACATTTTCTGTTGTCGGTATGTTTTTTTTGCTTCTCTCTTCTCTGCGTTTTTCCTTCCCACTTCCATCTTGGGCATTCTCCGGGCCGTGGGTAAACTACAGCGCTGTATGAGGCCAAAAGGGAAAATGATGCTCTGAACACTCGAAAAATGCGTAACCATATCTCGCCGTTATTGAGAAACTGCTTGTGTAACCTTATTGACATTTCGCAGGCAAACGTGCTGATTATTTCTCGTCACCATTGATTGACCCGTTAGTTTCAAGAAAACACTCAAGGCAATAGGAATAATAAAATGAAGTAAATGTGTGCGGTTAAGTCTTAAAAAATTATAGCGGGAAAAGTAAGATGAGTAAACAAAGTTTTGTTTTAAGAGATAGATGGTTGGTACCAGCGGAAAAAATGTGGAGAAAGAAATGAAATTTTACACGTGTCGAAATGTGAGATTAGACTTCTTAGAGATTAGTTCACTTAATTTGTATATTTATTTCAGTTTCGCAATGTAACTAAGCATGAAAGAAATTGAGCATAAAACTCACATTATCTTTCATTTAATATAAGATGAATTGGGAATTTAACTAAATTATTATAACGAAATTAATAGGTTGTGGGACGACACGAAATGTGGAATGAAGTTCAAATACACAGAAACTCTTGCGAAACAAGCACAGTAAATCGCAATATAAAAGTAAATTACACCCAATAAATATCAGGCTTGTTAAAACGTACTGTGCTGTATGCTACAATGAATGAAAAATTAAAAGCTACAAATTACAAGTTACAAATTACTAATTCTAATAATTCCCGTAACACTGTGTCTTTGGTGAAACTTGCAAAATTCGGCGGTATGTTTCAAGCAAAATATATATATTTTTTGTTTATGTAAATATGTTTGTGTCGTCTAAACAATATAGGATGTTATGAGCTAGGTGGCGAAAAATTCAAGAAGTAAACAAAGAGATCAAGGCTTTGTCAAATATACTAGGCTACATCGTATTACATACCATATCCTAGTGTACTTTGCTATGGTTCATATCCTAGCGTACTTTGCTAGGGTTTTCCTGTGACAGTAGCCTGTAAATAAGTAACGCAGGCTCGAGAAAGTACAGGACATGATGTCTGTCGTGCTGTCAGAAAATACGGGAATTTCGCAGGAGAGTACTCGTCGCATCATCAGAACGTATGTGTAACCGCGTGAGCTCTGTTTAGAGTATTTTTTAATGCAATGAAGAATGGCCACAATAAAGCAAAATCGTAATATATATATATATATTTACAATAAAAACATACAGTAGTGTGTGGCACATTTATGCGCTCTGTCGTTCTATTAAATGCAATTATTTTGAGGAGCCTCAAAATTATCTCTATCCAATAAATTCAATTTAGCTTGCCTCCACTTATATAACTTAATTCATATATACATGATAATGTTTGGAAGGAAAAAAAGTTTTGCATAACCCAGTAACATATTTATGAAAAAAAGATTTAAAAAATTATTACGAGTGTAAATTTGAAAACGATTAATCATATAAAGTACAGTTAACAAACAAGTGAAGAATTTTTTGGGAATAAAATTGTATTTTCTTCTTATTCGTATTTTCAAACATTGTATAGTAAAATATTTTATTATTTAGGGCACTTCTAAAACTAGTTTAGGGGTCAATATCCTCTTTATAATTTCACCAATTCATGCGAATTCATCTTCTATCGCCTTCGCTGCCTATATATATAGTGTCTCATTTACTATATTGTAATGTTACTCATCGCCACAGTTTTGTGAATATAGGTTTTAGTAACATATTTCTCTATGAAGACATCAATTTTGAAGCCTAGCACTCCTCTTTTCTGTTTTTCATCCATGACACGTTAATAAACTTGACTAAACAAGGAAACATTTTTTATTTTTCACACACAGAAATTAGGTTATTTTCAAAAATACCGAGGGAGCTTTGAATTGGTAAAATAAGGGTAAATTGGAGTTCTGTAAGTGTTCGTTTTTTTATTTCCCACTGTAATGTATAGGATTGCACACACAAGCAGACTTCGATGTGTAGATCAGTGTGTAAGGGAGAGTACACTAATGAGAATATTATTTTTATCTTGGTCCAAATTAACTATCACCACTAACATTGAATGCCTGGCATGGGGTTTGAACTTGCTCGGTTCCACAGGACAGTAACGATTCTAACGGAAACGTGACACAATTTACACCAGTCTTATCAACGATGAAATTCTCTGTAAACTCAATTACAACCAGTCTCAGTAGACTGAAAATAACATGCATAAAACACTGGAAGGATACAATCGAAAAATGCTACTAGCTACAAGAAATAAAGCAAGTGACTTGCGGAGACCTTTGAAAAATGATTGAGGTTTGATTTCCATAAAAAAAAAAAGCTTTGATTCTAACACCATAATATGAAATAGGATCTGTGCAAATGTTATTGGAAAAATCATTGCAAGTTTTAAAATTATCCTTGCCTAGTGCGGCCACAACTATAACTGAAGCCGTCCTCGTAAATGTGTCTACTATTAAATTCAAAAATAATTAATGTCTTTAAAAGATATCTTAATTTCTTGCAAAAATTAAATTAATCCGAAAAATATTTAACTTCAAACTAGCTTAGGAGATTAATGAAAACTCTGCAGGGGTGCCGGAGCATCTTCAATACTCAACGGTCCAAGATGGCGTCACCTTTGCCGAACGTAGTTTTCGAAAATCATTAATTAATATTCCTGATGACGTATGTGCGGTTGAAATTCTCAAAACTACTTAGCTGAAAATACTAAGTTGCAGCAACGTCTTGCAGACTTCTCGTCAGCTGGTATCACTTGCCATTGACCTTGATGTCTTGTCTTAATAGTATCTTCCCCCACAAGGCTCTCGGGGCCTGGGGTACGCTGATACATTTCATACCGTACCACACGCAACATCGCGGCAGCTCAAACTGGAATTTAATCACAAACCCACGTGCAGATTATTATCTTGAAGTATTATGTAGCGCACCTTCGACCCATCGGACAGTCTTCATAAACTGTCCGTACTTGGCCGGTATTAATAAAGCTAATTAAATTTCCTACCAGGACGCCGACCCGCTTGTCATCGACCTGCCTGGCGGAAATAAAATGGCTAGAAGCCGCCAAAATACATAATTATCGACGCTTTCAAACGTCGCGCCAATCACGAGAGGGCTGCATCATTTATCACGTGAAAAAAAAAAATGTTAAGCTTACGTAGCATCTGTACCTCATTTTAAAATACACTTCAGTCGTTATTTTCTTATACTAAAACCTTTCCATCCTCTAACTACAAGAATATTCCAAAAAATTCAACTCATCACAAAACCAAAATATCTAATCATATAATCAATAAACAACTAAGGAATCTAAATGTCTGGCATTCTATTTGCACTACACCAGGTACACCTCCCCAAGAAATTGCGTGATTTTGGCTGCACACATTACAACCAATGAAATAAATTATCTTTTTTTCGATGGGTTTTGATGTCACATCCAGTAAAAAAAAACTCTGATGCAGTTTTTCTTGCCTGTGTCGTCTTTGTAGTTGAAAAAAACATACCCAATGCACACACACAACGAAGCAGTGACGTAGGTAACATTTCCTCATGGAGGTGGACAAAGGGTCACTAGTGGTGACAACTCTCTATATATACACACACACACACATAATGTTCCAGACCTCCCGTACCAGCCTTTTTCTCAAAAACAGCGCGTCCGAGCTTTTTCGGGTAAAATCCGTTAAAGGCAAACCCTTAAGGACCAATTGAATGGTGAACCCTGCATTGCCTAGAATCTGCTGTAAACTGAAGGAAACTAAGGTTACTTCAGAATTCCAAATGTGAAGATGGTACAAAATTAGTATCGATGAATTGGGGCTCGTAAAACTGGACAATATTTGTCTGGAAAGTCTTTTGATATGTGCCACCGATTCGATTATATAAAAAAATCTTCCTGGCGCTGACAATATGATGTTCGTAAAAATACCTTTTTAATGTTGTAGTGAGGAAATAAATGTTTGCTTACACTTACAGTTTGAAATAAACACAATTTGTGAAATTTAACAATACAAAAATTCATGGTTTTTAAATTAGAAATAATGTTTGTATATATTACTACAAAAGAACACATCTGCTTGGTTTATAGTCGCTGTAATAGGTGCAAGAAATTATTTCCTCCCTATTCTAAGCACTCGCGTGCCCGTCTTCGTGAACTTAAGGGTACGCCGAAATATCTCTTCAGCTGTAGAGACCAATATGCTACTATAATTCGGTATTTTAGTTCAGCATCTCTCGTATAGGGGGCACTGTTGGTGCACAGCGTATTTAATGTGTCCCTCTCTCCCCAAGAGAAAATCAAGGGGAACTATATCTGGTGACGCATGGCCACCAAGGAAAAATGGGCCAGGCATCCATCTTGTTGCAACCACATTAACAACCGTGTTGCTAGTGGAACATCTTGTAGCAGCTCCGTCAGTGCGTGTTGCATAAATTCAGATTACTGCTCGCCATTTAATTGTTCGTCATCCATGAGTTCACACCAGGTATTTATACTTCAAATGTGCTGGTTGTCTTGCTGACATAACCAATGAGAGTTTTCTGCTGACCAATAGTGAGCATTGTGTATATTTACATCCCCATTTGATTTGAAAGTGTCCTCGTCAGTCCACAGTACGATAGTCGGGAAGTTCAGATTTTGATTTAAAAACCAGTTGCCGAAGGAGATTCTTGTCTGTAAATCATCTTCTCTTAATGCCTGATGGACATGAATGTGGTATGGATGTAAACCACAGCTGTGAAGGATTCTCCAGATGGAACTTCTGCTCACCCCGGAATCTCGTGCTATTCTTCGAGTGGAAAGATGTGGGTCCAAATTTATCGTAGCAAGAATATCTGCACTTCTATCGTCTCTAACATGTATTCTGACTTAATTGCTACGATAGAGGGTCGGTTGCACCTCGCCACTATTGAGGATCCATGCCTCTCCAATCTCTGAAAAAAAATGTCGTGACTGGCATGAACGATCTTGGCGGCTCCCTGCATAAACCTGCTCTGCTTGTCGGTAATTCTGGCGACATTCGCCGAGCACCATAACAATTTCAAATGCCTCTTCGCAGGAGTACGCCATTACTGCACGAATAAAATAGACAAAGCAAAACCCACGCTAAAAACCTTTCACAGTGCACATACCTCCAAAATGCACATTGTTCGACATGAGGAATGGCACAAATTGAGGGGAAATGCAAATATCGATGCTTTTTACCCGAAAAAGCTCGGAAGCACTGTTTTCGAGGAAAAGGGCTGGTACAATAGGTCTGGGACATTATGTGTGTGTGTGTGTGTGTGTCTATATATATATATATATATATATATATATATATATATATATATATATATATATANTATATAATTTTCCCTCTCAGTTTTGTAGTACTTAGATTTTCAAATAAGTGTACTTCATATTAAAAACCATTCAAGATTTCTTTTACTGAGGTATTAGTATAAGTGACGAATTTAAAGCTTGTGAGGCTGTAAGTACTTAAAAAATGAGAGCCCTCACGAAGGAAACTCAAAATTTTGGACAAAATATTGGCTTGTGTTATACAGGATGAGTACAAAATAATACCCCAACTTTGAAGGTCTATAATATCAAATCCTAAATGTTCAATGTGACCACCATGAGCAGCTCGAACAACATCTATGCAATAATCAAACTCGTTCCACACTCTTATGTACGGTGTTACGGTTACGGTTCGGTTGGTGTTCGTAACGCTCCATTTGAGGCGGTGACGGGGGAAGCGAGCTTACATTCGACACATCAATGTGAAGGGGACGGTCTGATGTTTCCATTATGTGCCGAGAGATGACACTGGCAGCGTCTGTCGTCGCACTATGAGCGTGTGTTTTGTTTAGTGCGCATCACGATGGGGAAAGAACAACAGAAGTCGTTCTGTGTTATTCAGTTTTAAAATATGAATTGGTTATGACTATTCAACGTGAATTCCGTCGCAAATACTGAAGTCGTCCTCCTGATAGATGGAGTATCGTACTATGTTTTCGTCAGTTCCGTAACACAAGGTGCATTTGCAAAGGCAAACGTTCCGGGCGGCCGTGTGTGTCCGAAGAGAATGTGCAACAGATTCAACAAGCGGTCGTTCGCTGTCCGAGAAAATCAACCCGACAAGCTATCTGGAAAATGCAAATCCCTCAATCGACGGTATGGACAGTGTTGCGAAAGCGTTTGCTGTACAAACCATTCAAGTTGCAGCTTGTACAGACTCTTACCGAAAGGGATAAAGAAATGAGATGTGATTTCTGCGCTTTCGTTCTTGCCCAGAACGAGGTAGACGATACCTTCATGTTTAAGCTGGTTTTTTTAGCGATGAAGCATGACGTGGTCGAGGTGAGCCATGGCTGGTTGGGTGTAGAATTGCCCGCGCCATAACCCAATGGAGAGTAGGTGATGTGGGGTCGTTCGGTTGACGGTCCAGGGGGCTCTGGGTGCCTCCGTCAGTTTGGAGATGATGTTGTCACGCACTCGATAATACACTACTTACACATCATGACGAGACTGTAGGCCATCTCTTACTCCCTCCTGAAATATAATATAAAATTGTGGGAGGTACTACAAGGGGTGTAGCATCCTACATGTCCCAGAGGACAATGAATCAACACTCATTGAACTTTTTAAAGCTGTTTACTCACTGTGCTTGATTACATGTGAATAATGAAAGAAAACGTACCCAGCACTTACAGCAGGCCAGTGACCTTTGCATGAAAATGATCGTGGTGTTATGCCGATACGCGGCAGCGTTGAGCTGTCTGGTGAGAGTGCAGGTGGTTCTCCCCTAGGTACAGAAAAAAAAAGATATCAAATGATCTGGTTAATTAAATTTCAATTGTAATGAAGTCATATCAGCCTAAATGATGGTACCGAGAGGGCTCGCGGAGCGGACGACCACACTGCAGTTCTGGCTCGAGTCCTGAGATGAACTGGACGAGTGGCATCTGCTTCCATCCCAAGTGACGAGAACCGACGTCAAACACTGAATTGTAAAACATGACATAAGCACTATGTAACATGGTTGCAATAATGCAAAATTGTATAAATTAAATTAAATACATTGGTGACACCCCCGTTGATTAACAAATGTCTGTTAAGGTTAATATTGTGAAGTTGATGGTGAGTGTCACCACACTAAATTAATGTTACTGTGATGGAGGCCTTTATAGGCAATCACCCTTTATGAAAATATAATTGATCATTTATAAATAAGCATTAAATACACTATTATGCTTTCTCATGAAAAGTATCTGTACTTCATTTCCCGTTATGTGTTTGTATTTCATTGGCTACAGTGTTGCCAGGTGTCTGTCTCCTGAAGGGATGGCCGAGTCCACCTGGGAAAAGGGGTGTGGTTTGCGATGCTTGATTGCTCTTAATACAATAAAACACAACCCTGACTGTAGCTGTGAATGAAATGACGTTGTTTGATGTGTTTAGAAAAATGCTGCGCACTATTGGTTACACTTTGGGGCACTTATTTATTTAAAGAGGTACCAGTTGTAATAAGTAGTAGGGCGGTCTGTTGAGTCACGAAATACCTGTTGTCAAGAAGGTGCAAGATCCGATCTTGTAAACCTGCACTATGCACTCTTGGCCTGATCTGGTTGGTGCAGTCCGGTGCAGCTGGTGCAGTTGATGTGACTACAGCAGTCAGTTGGCACCAGGAGCTCGTGGACACATGGTTCATGTAAAGCGACGTTCCTTACTAATTGTAAGGTGAACTGGTGCAATGTGCTGATATGGCGTCAGGAGCCACCACATTAATCCACCGAACACGAGCGCGCTTCCCCAAAAGTGAATGTGTTTTGCGCTGTATCCAAAGATACTGTTTTCGGCCGTTTATTTTTTCATTAGCCCACTGTTACTGGAATTCCTTATTTGGACATGATTACAGAGTGGTTGTTTCCTCAGTTAGAAGAGGAGGTGGGGGACTTCATTTCCCAGCAGGATGGTGTGCCACCTCATTGGCACCTACTTGTTCGCATATACCTGAGAACGAGATGTTGCCACAATGCTGGGTTGGGTGAAGTGCAACTGGTGACCAGGCTCTTCATCGCTGGCCCCAGGAAGAAGCCCGGATATTACACCGTGCGATTGTTTCTATGGAGGTACACAACGGATCAAGTGTTTCGTTCACTATTGTCGGCTAACATTGACGACCTCAAAATGAGAATTACGGACACCATCCAAACCACAACACCGGACATTCTGACAAGAGTATGGAACAAGTTTGATTATCGCGTAGATGTCGTTTGAGCTGCTCGTGGTGGTCACATTGAACATTTATGAAGATAAGGTAAACAAAATTCACAGTTCCACAGTTCATTTGATTGGTCAACCAAGGTTGCAGGTTGTTTGGTTTCGATATTATAGACATTCAAAGTTGGGGTTATCTTTTATACTCATTCTGTATATACCAACAATTTTTTCACTTCAAAATAATATGTACAAAACTGAATGTTGCACGAATATGCATTTATTATATAAGTATAATAAAATACTTTTGAGAAGGGACATGTCAGCTATGTCTCCTCCCATAACTACTATGTCACTGCATTCAAGAAATGTTAATTAGGAAATGATTATTTCCTTATATTAATGTTTCTATAGCTGAATGATTTCAGCATGGTTAGTTTGAATACATTTTTATATGCATGATTAAAGAATCATGTGAAAATAGTTTTAACTGAATAGTTGTAAGTATGGTAATAAACTTCAATATACCTGTCGAACAGTGTGGAATGCTTTGAAAAAAAAAGGAAAAAAATCGATGATTTGGTTATTTTTCATGTTAATAGTACAACTAAAATAGATAGTATTAATCAGCTTTGAAGAAGATATTTGTATTTGTTTCTGTTAAGCCGATAAACTATTACCTAATTTAGATGTGATTTACTAATCCAGGATGTGTGTTTGACTGTGGTTGAAGCCGTGGGAATGATAATCGTCTCAATCCTAACCATGGTGCAGTGCAGCAGTAAGGACACGCAACACATCATACTTGGGGTGAGTAGTGAATTCATAGCAGAGGAGATTTAATACTATCAATGTAACACCATTCTTATGCCGTTCTGAAATGCACTGCTATTCTTATTACAGTTTTTGCACACCTTTAACCATACTGGGGAATTCGAACGATCCATAAATGCATGTCATTCATTAAAGGTTATACAGTGGCAGTTTAAAATCAAACTGAAACAGCAGCTTTTTCATCGCCTATCAGAGGTTGAAATTCAGTCAACTACTGAGCAGTAAGTAAAACATGCCTTGATGCATCTCGTCCTCGTCAACATCAGGGTTCAGAAGAATACAGAACAAAACAGGTTCGTTTCTTTCAGCCAAAAAAAAAAAAAAAAANGCAGCTACACTTTCTCTGTCGGTGCAGGTCATAGATTAAAGATGACACATCTTTAGTCTATAATGCAGTTAAACAGGCAGAGTTGAAAGAAATTATATTTGTGCGGCTTTCAGCATCAATTCGTTGCACATATGACAACCCTTATTTTTTTTGTGACAGATATTTCTTTATTACAAGAGTACAAAGTAAATTTTTTAAATTAATTTTTGTTACGATAAATTTCATAGAATTCGTCAATCATATCATTAGCCTCTAATTTGCAACATCATGTCTGCAGTATTCGAAATGCCTCTCAAACATTACCCTAAAATTTTATATATTTTGTTCAGCAAATTTAACGTAAAATATTTCCCGAAGTATCTAAGTAAATTCATAATAATTTTAAACGTTAATTTTAAATGATATCTTCAACAAAAAAGACAACATGGAACATTAAAGTTTACAATAACTATACATTGCTTTAAAACATGTTTTATTCCTTATTTTCATTAATAAAATTCCTTAAACCATTACCTACATGAATGCTACAGAGTTTCATCTCTTTATGTTTCCTCAATTAATCAATAAACCAGTGACAAATTTAAAATCCTCGCAGTTTTATTTACACGACAACAACAGTTACACATCTTTAAAGGCTGGTGTGATCTTGAGCCACTTAAAAACTGGCTGTGTAGCTACACAGGGTTAAAAGAAACGACAAAGTGGCTGTCGGCATATTCTAAACTTCTCCGGTTCATCCACCGGTGTACAACGGACGCTCGAAAATTACTATTTTGGTTGAGTCCCTTTGAAACGATTAATCCACCAGTTCAATTAGGTGGATCTGGTGGAAATGGACCAAAACATCCACCGATGAAATTTTGAATGCTTTCTCTGAAAAATTAAATTTATCACGCCCACAACTCATAATATTCAAGAGTTATAAAATATATCAAAATAATTCGGACGTCAAGTTTTATAAATGGGAAATGAAAACTTTACCATTTGTGTGTAATGGTATTAACATGTGTCTGGAAGCAGACGAAAATACTGCTAAAAGTCAACCAGATGTTCGAAAAATTCCTCAACCGTGCATCAACAACTGATGGATTAATGGATGAATGGAAGGGGCTCTACTGCTCTTGGTGGAAACAAAAAAAAAGCTTCAATTAATTATAGAAGTATTGTAGTTATTTGACTGGTTAAGCAAAGAAAGTAAATAACTCGGGGTGGTTATGTAGCATGGCCACCCTCTACTCCTCCGACTCCAAATTAATTTTTTAACATAGCATGCCGGGCGGACACCAGGTGGGCGAAATGTTCTACAAAAAAAATTAACTGAAATATTACTCAACAAAAGAAAAAAATTACATTTCAGTGACTTCCAAAACCTTCACACTGGAGAAGGCTCGGAGAGATTCCCCCTCTTGCTAAAAGAGCCGGACGTTGAACAGGAGTGTTCCGGGGGCGTGCCCGAGATCACGTCAGGGGCGTGGGTAGTGCTCCGGCTATACCACACGCTTGGTAATCTGAGTGCTAGAATCTCAGGCCTTGTGGTAGGACATGCTCTGTGCGATCTGCAATATCAGATCGGGGCTCTGCCTGGTGCGGCCTGTGTACAGGTCGGGGCAAACGGGTTTGGTCAATTCAGAAAGCGCTGGTCATGTCTGCGATGAGAGGGCGTGATCCCTCTTCCCCGCCTACTGGGAGGCCGGGGTGCGGTATGGCCTCGCGGCTAAGAGCGCCCCGTTAACAAATAAGACCACGACTCTGTCGTGTTTAACAGTAACCTGTCAAACTGTGTACGAAAATTTTGAATATTACACAATTAAAATCAAAAAATAACATTTGCAGAACAAATATGTTACACACTCAACAATAAACGAAAGTCAAACCTTAATATATATCAATTTAAAAATAAAATTTAGGAATTTCTTAAAACTGGCTTGAAAACTTTTCATATGTATTATACTTACCTACTTGGCGAGTCTGCCAAGTGTGCATTCTCGTGCAACTAGCTTGTAGTTAATAGTATTTGTTCAAGAATTAATTTGAGATGTATGCCATGCTCGGAACTGCCTAATATTCATGTCCTCTACATGACACTCATCTGCTGCACGCAAACACACACACACACACACACAGAGTGTTGAAATGGGACCAATGGGAGCAATGCACTTCGAGGCTTAGCATCGCGACACCGTTGTGTCCCATGTTGCCCCCAAGTATTTGAAGTAACTGGCGTCTCCTGGTCGTCGGCCGTCTGGGAATACACAATCCGACCCCGGCAGAAGTCTCAATGAGAGGAGCACCCCTTTGTTACCCTTGGGGAAAATGAAAGTGGGTGCACCAATAACGAGAGTAGTTGGGCTAGCTGGCATCCGTACCGACACACCTCGCTGCTAGTGGACGCCACAGTGTCTCGAAGAGCAGGTGGTAATTGAACAACACACCCAAAATGGCCGTGGGAGTGTGCAGTGATATTAAACCACTTTAATATTTATTTTCCTAAAAATTCCGAGCATTAATCAGCAGTCTATTTTGAAAATGTTCTTCAGTTTAGTATTTATAAAGGCATATATAATTGTATATTTATATTCAAGAGCTATGCTTGCTATGCTTTAACAGTTTTAATGTTAAAAAAAGTGGATGTTTTTATTTCAGTTAAATTTTTTTTTTGGGATTATATGTTCGGTTTTCATGTTTGTGTTATTTTAGTATATACATTGTGAAAAAAACAATCACACCCAAACACTTATCAGATGACAATGCTGTTTATGTTGCAGCCACTAGGACTAGTAGGCACAGTATTGCTGATGGGCAGTGGCGCTGCTTCTTATATCATGTACCGGCGTCGGGACGATGAGGAGTTTCCAGATAGTAGTACCACAGATGGTGACAACCCACAACCTCCCAGGAAATCGTATTTCATCTGAATACCACATACTCAGAATCAGACTGATTCATCGAAAGCGCATCGATAGTGATTTAATAAATGTATTTTGATAGAATAAAAAATTTTCCACTAAAGATTTTATTGGTATTTAATTTCTGTCATCGGCTGCATTATTATTTACCTTCTGCCAGCAGAAAAGGAAATTAACGAATCTCCATATCACGACAATGCTGATCAGTTACCAATAATAAGAAGTGCTGAATCAGCCTCTGGGTTAGAGGCGACAGTCGGGAAGCACACAAGTACATTTGTAACTCAAGTGTATAACAATAGATCATTAACCTGTTAAATTGTTTGCCGAAGCAAGTCGAAGTATGTTTTATGGTACTGCCATTGTTATGGTCCATACCGTATAAGAAGGCCACTTTCTGACAGTCAGTGAGTGGCAATTGACTAATACGAAACAAACAAAGTGCCATTTAGAAAATCCTGTATCAGCTGATGCACGAACGAACAAAAGTTAATATTATGTTGGCTATTCTGAGTGCACTGCCAACGCACATCAGACAAGCAGAAAATACGCGATAAGAAAGAGTTCCAAGTTTAATTAATACATTTTATTTTATGTGATCACAAAACAGTGGTTGTTAGTGTTAAAAACTAAACTTCGTGATAATGTAGTTATGATTAGGTGATCAAAATGAAATGTACAATAGAACGATACGACGTGGAAAAGTTTTCTGAAGTTGTGCTAACTTCAGAAAGCTTTTTCACGTCTTATAATCCACCTCAAACCTTGCTTTCAACACGTCCATGATATTAATTCCAAAATCATACAGAAATATTATATAATATTGTTGAATTATTTTTTCTAATAATTTGACGAAACGACACGAATTTTAAATGTATTTTCAGCCCGTAACATAAGAATTATCAATTTTAAAATATACTCCATCTTTTGACCATAAAGAGAGTTACTCAAAACTTCGTCGTGACGTGCTGCGCGCTATCTATCGGATATTCTGCGAGCTATTACCTGCCAGAAATGAATCTCTTTCCTGTGTGATATATAACGAATTTACAAACATTTGCCAATAGTTATATTTTTCCACGAGCTCTGCATAATTTTTAAAGTAACATTTATTTCATATACAACGATTTGGAGTACAAGTCACTTATATTCGGCCGGTAATCGTTCGTCTACCAAAATTATACGCCATGTTGTTCTCTCGAAACCCATCTCCTTGATTCCGTAGACACGCGTGAATAGTTTTTAAGCAATTCTAACGTTATTCCACGTCACATATTTCCAACTCGAATATATTAGCTATAACGTCCAAAGTGTAATAATAGATACAACAGACCGTCTCGCCAATTTTAACCCAAATTCACTATCTCGGACAAATTAAAAAAGAGTTATCAAATATCTAACATTTTATATTTTTACTTTTATAACCTACTTATATTTTTAGACAGATGTCAGTCTTAAAATATCTTAAAATTTGTTTAGCATTACAGTACAATGAGAATTGGATTAGCTGACAGCGTGTTGATAAAAAATACAGCCCCGGCGTGACGGACCAGCTGATGGCGGAAGGATACGTAGTCAGATGTAAACAGTGGCGCTACTTTCGCCGAGCTGTCAAAAAGTGGCCTTCTTATATGGTACAGAATATAGGACACAGAGTAAAATGCAAATTCTTACTCTGTTATGTTGGTGGTATTGTAATAACCTGGCCAGCAGTTTTCTTTAATAGTGACGGGCCTTTGTTTTTTCGGCACTATTATTAATGTGTCGCATATTAACAGTTATTTCATATTACATATACATTTGAGTGAATATAAACTATAACCATAAAGACAAAACACTCCTATGCAACCAGTTGTAAGCATATATTTGTGAAAATACAGATAACATTATCAATCAGGCATGAAGGCCGCTTATACAAAGAAGACACTGATATCAAAATCAAATTTTAAATGTGCATATCCAACATGTTTTTATACAATATCAAAATATATGTGTGATTCTGTATTACATATTTACACTATGTGACCATAGTACCTAAGTGCTGTGTTTAAATATACTATCATTTTTAAATGCCGAAGTTATAAGACCATGGAACCTTACTACATGTATCTTTGGTTAAGGATCCTTTTTCTCTATTCGAGTTACAAGGGCCTGGCGACACTTCCTACTGATGTGCAGGGCAGGCAGTCTCAGCACTAGCAGACGATGCTGCATAGTGAGTGGGTATATATAGAGTGTTTGGGAATTCAATACATCAATTTTAAGGGATAGTAGGCCAAACCAGGATGGTGTTTTTTTACATAGGAACATGTGACCTGTAACTTTTCCATACTGTGCTACAGGCACCGAAAGCACCACGCACAATTTGAACATGGCATGGGTCCTCTCAACGAAACGACGGTGCTGGTGTAATCCAAGACAACGAATGTGTGGCAGAGTGTGTGTCATTGCAGCGAGCAGTGAGCCCTACAGTTGGTGCTGGTTGATCTGTTGGACGAGCGAATGCAATCATGTTGGTACCAGCGACATAGGTGTTGACGTGTGCGGATTATGTGGACATGTTAGTCTTCTATGGCAAGGCACAAGGCAGTGCTGCTGTGGTGGCAAGGTGTTACCAGAGCTGTACATCCACTGCAAGGGCCAGCACCACAAACATACCAAGTTTAAAAAGTGTATGGTATGTTCGGTGCCTGTAGCATAGTAGGGAAATGTTTCCGACCACATGTTCTTATATGAAAATGATCGTCTTAGTGTGGCCTACCATCCTTTATAATTAATGTATTGAATTGGGGCCGATTAGTTCAAATATATTTATTATAAATATAGCCAATTAAAGGTAAATTATATATAGTTTTTAATATATTGAGAAAATTTAGCTAAAAAATCTTGTTATATAGAATATAGAATTTAATATCATAATTTTATTAATTCCGCATTACATTGCAAAAATATTAATCTTATTAAAAGGCCTCTAAAATATACCAAAAAAAAAAANATTTTATTAATTCCGCATTACATTGCAAAAATATTAATCTTATTAAAAGGCCTCTAAAATATACCAAAAAAAAAAAGGGTGTGTTTACTTATGTTCGCGAGTGTTACAAGTTTTGGCGTGACTAAAATAAAATTTTATGATGTATGAAGAAATAAATTATGTTAGTAGGAAAAACGATAACATGACCGAAAAAAGACATTAAATACATTTAATAAAGGTTTGATTAAAGAACATAATTAAATTACCTGCAATTCGCCAAAAGANTTTTATTAATTCCGCATTACATTGCAAAAATATTAATCTTATTAAAAGGCCTCTAAAATATACCAAAAAAAAAAAAGGGTGTGTTTACTTATGTTCGCGAGTGTTACAAGTTTTGGCGTGACTAAAATAAAATTTTATGATGTATGAAGAAATAAATTATGTTAGTAGGAAAAACGATAACATGACAGAAAAAAGACATTAAATACATTTAATAAAGGTTTGATTAAAGAACATAATTAAATTACCTGCAATTCGCCAAAAGANGAAAAAAGACATTAAATACATTTAATAAAGGTTTGATTAAAGAACATAATTAAATTACCTGCAATTCGCCAAAAGAAGTATAACTTAATAAATCAATACTTCATAAAATTAACCTCAAATATTTAAAAACTCTTAAAATTATTTTTATACAATTTTTCTCACATACAATTTTTTTACGGCACAATACGAGTAAAATTAATAAATAAGATATATATATATATATACACACAATGAATTACTAATATAAATGAAATGTTTTTCAATTTCTTGTTACATGAATTGATTTTCTGTCGGTTTTAAATATAACCACGTGCTATAATGTGTATATTGCATTTGTATATAGCTAGATGATACGTGCATGCGTGCTGGGTCATACCCCTGTCTCATTCACTGTCGAATTTTGTTACACTGATCGCGCAACTATATGTGCATGTGCAATGGGTCATACTCCTACCACATTCACTGCCGAATTTCGTTACTCTGTGCGCGCGCAACTATACGCGCATGTGCATGGGTCATACCCTTACCACATTCACTGTCATGCACACGCAACTATCTATGAATAAGTGTACCCCTACCACATTCACTGTCGAATTTACTTACACTGTGCGCGCGCAACTTCCGTTGCACACTAAACTTTTAATCTCAACGTGCCAAAATAAGTATAAATTCACTTGACGTGAACCACACGTCCACGAGCTCCTTGTACTCACTCTGACCGCCGCAGTCCAATCAACCACACCAGTTTCCCTGGGCCACACCAACCACATCAGGCCAACAGTGCGTAGAGCAGGTTGACAAGAACGGAACTTGCACCTTCTTGCCAACAAGGATTACCTAACTTAAGAGACCACCCTACTTATATATATATATTAAAAAAGGAAGGTAACTCTTTTAATAAAAAGGTAGGTGATCCAAAACTGTGTTTACCCCAAAACTACAGCCTTTGAGCGCACTATAAATTATTCGTTACGTGGTAGCAGCTCGCGCCGTGACATACGACGTGACGCATCACCAGGTGGCATCGAACTGGCCTGTAGGTCGAAGCTGAAGTACTTAGTGCCCCATAATGTAACCAGTAGTGCGCAGTATTTTTCCAAACACATCAAACAACGTCATTTTAATTCACAGATACAGTCAGGGGTTTGTTTTATTTTATTAAGAGCAATCGAACATGGCTACCCACACCCCTTTGCTCAGGTGGTCTCGTCCATCCCTTCAGGAGACAGCCACCTGGCAACACTGTAGCAAGTGAATTACAAACGCATCACAGGAAGTGAAATGCAGACACTTTCCACAAGAAACCATTTTAGTGTACTTAATGTTTAGTTATAAAAGAGCAGTTGTGTTTTCATAAAGGGTGATTGCCTATAAAGGCCTACATCATCTTAACGTGCCATTTAGTGTGGTGACACTCCCCATCAACTTTACAACATCAACATTAACATACATTATAATCAACGAGGATGTCACGAACGTGTTTCATTCAATTTATACATTTTTTCACCCCTGCCATAATATTACGTAGTGTTCATGTCATGTTTTCAATTCGGCGTTTGACGTCGGTTCTCGTCACTTGTGACAGAAGCCGGTGTCACTCTGGAAGTTCGACTTAGCACTCGGGCCAAAACAGCAGTGTTGGTCGCGCACTCCGCGAGCCCTTTCTGTACCATCATTTAGGCTGTTATCTTTTCTCTGCAGTAGTTAATTAATTATCTGGAACCTTTGCTTTATTTTTTATTTCTTTTAAGTACCAAGGAGAGAACCACCCGCACCTCACCAGAGAGTTTAATGCTACTGCGTATCCACTTAAAACCACGCTCATTTTCACTCAAAGGTCACCGGCAAGCCATAAGTGCTGGGTCCATTTTCTTTCACCATTCACATGTAATAAAGCACAGTGAATAAACAGCTTCACAAAGTTCAATGTGCATTGAATGGAACAAGCAACAAGAAGAGGCAGACGCTACACAGATGTTACTCCTACATAAGATACGCAACCCGGCAGGAACAAAAGCNGGCAGAAACAAAAGCCAGTGGAGTATTACAACAAAGGAAAATTACAGACTTTTTTCGGTAGGATTGTACTACTGAACATATACATAATAGTACTGTAATCAATTGTGTTATTTTATCAACATAATAAACAGAAATCTAAAATATTTAATATCAAATACATACTGTGCTGTACATACTTCTATTGATTGCTACATTTTTAAAATACAGTGTTAAATAGTGTATACATCATTATCGCTAGTATCTGTTGTGTCTTTGTCAAGGAGGGGAGTGNTTTTAAAATACAGTGTTAAATAGTGTATACATCATTATCGCTAGTATCTGTTGTGTCTTTGTCAAGGAGGGGAGTGGGGATTTATATTATCCGTCTATTTTCTCAAACGTCACGGTGACAGTCCCGAGACTGACGGATAATGGAGACTCCACTGTATGTTCAAATTCAGTCAAACACAAATTCTCATGGAACAAGCAGTCTGATAAACAGAGCAATAAAGCTATATGACATTTTACCTATACAACTGACTATCTATAAACATGTGACAAAATTTAAATAAAAGTTATTAGAAATTTTATTAGAAGAATATGTTGCATAAATGAGCATGACACTCAAGAATGGATATTTCAGCAAATTATCATGTGCAAACAAAGTCAAAAGTTTAATGTAGACTGACAAATTGTCACATCTGTAGTTTCCCTTTCAAAACTTAATGTTTTTTTTGTGTGCAATGTGAAACACAAATCCATGTAGAGTAATTTGTCATGTTAATACATTAAGCACCAAATGTAGACTGACAAAATGGTTCATCAGTATGTTTTCTATCTTTTGACTTTAGTTTCATTTATCTGTTTTATTATACTTGTGTAATGTGAAACATTATGTTATGATAAGTGTATTGCCATGTACATACCTTGTCCTTTTAATTATACTTTTTTTATTTGTTTAGTTTACTAGTGTATTGTGAAACACCATACTATGTAAAGTTTGTTGTCATGTGAACACATTGTTAATGCATTGTGGACATACAAATATTTCGTTTATGTAAAGCCAATGTATTATCTGTATGATTATATATTTATTCAACGAAAACAGCAAAATAATTGCACTATACAATACTATGTATAAGTGTAATGCTTATATCCATGAATCAGTAGCTCCGGACGCCTTCTATTAACAAACAAATAAATAAATGAAATTATCTCGAAACACCCATGCGAGAGCAGCTGCCAACAACAGCACTGCATCCTGAGTAGCAACAAGGCGCTGAACAACATAAGGCTGCGGCACCATGGCGCTACTGTCTGTTCCTGCTGTGCCTGATGATGCGAGGCCCTCAGGCAGTCTCTGCAGAGGGGCTGGCGTTTAAAGCAGGACGATGTCCTGCCCCTTTTAGACCATCTGCCACATAATACATCCTCATACACAACCACGAGCAGGACAGGTGCAAGTAGCCGCACGCATTAGTGCCATGTAGTACAGTACGAGTAAGAATAGTGTAGTGGAACCATCCCTCCTCGCCACTTAGGCCTGTCGAAACAAAGCAGAGTGGTATAAAAAGTTCCAATCATGCAATGCAGGGTGTTATATAATTTATATAAATAATTGCTGTGGACTCAATAACATTTTTAATCGCATCAGAAATGCTCTATAAGATATTTAAAGTCATTATTTAAGTGCTTGTGTTGCGATCTCATGACATCACACTTTTTAAATTTTTTATTGTTGTTATTAATTTATTNTCATTATTTAAGTGCTTGTGTTGCGATCTCATGACATCACACTTTTTAAATTTTTTATTGTTGTTATTAATTTATTTTGCCAGTTACTTAGAACTGATAAATAAACAAATTTAACATTATTACATCTACCCAAAACAGTAAAAATAAGTACAAATAAGATGATGTGTGTTCCCACATTATCTAGCATACCAGATTAACATATAAATTTGCCTTTCACCATAACTCAATGAGATTGAGTTAGTGAGGNAGGCCAGTTACTTAGAACTGATAAATAAACAAATTTAACATTATTACATCTACCCAAAACAGTAAAAATAAGTACAAATAAGATGATGTGTGATCCCACATTATCTAGCATACCAGATTAACATATAAATTTGCCTTTCACCATAACTCAATGAGATTGAGTTAGTGAGGGTAGTGTGGTCGATGGCTCGTGGGTCCCTGAAGTCCTCTGTCGGGGTGTGGTGTGTGTAGATGATGACGACCAGTAACTCGATATAGATAGTGGCTTTCACTATTATGTTGGTGGGCCTGTAAGCCACCTCATAAGCTTTTACTTATGTTTTACTACAAGTGGGTGTAGCACCATAAATACACACAGGGGTAAAAAAAATAAAAGCCAGCATTTCCTCAAGGTGTATACTTGTTCCTTGACGTACATGCACACACGTGCTATCACATGCCAAATGTATGCGGACCTGGCCCTCGGTCTGCCGGTGACCAATGTGGAACAAAAATTGCCTAAGCCATGTATGAGTTAAGTTGTGAATACGCGTAATGCGTTAAGCCCTGATGGAATTTCAGGGTGGGATAATGGTCAACCCCTCGGCACAAAAGAATTAAAAATGTTCCAGTATGTTAAGATTGCTATTAAAATGAAAACGATTGCAGCAAACATTGAAGGTGCCGAGAGGGTCCGCGTGGAGCGAAAACCCCATGCTGCCAGCTGGCCCGAGTGCTGAAGTCAGACTAACATCATAACGTCGGCTTTCGCTATGGGGGGGCCGAAGCCGGCACCAAAAATGAGAGAAAAATTATATTGACCACCATACAACTAAACAAAGTAGTACATGGAATTATACAGCAAGGGTAGGCAGTCTGCTGTAATGAAGAAACACAAATGCACTTTTACAGAATAAAATTATTTCAAGTTAATAAAATTAACAGAATTAATGTTTTTAAAACTGCAATACTATTTCCGGTAGACTTCGCCGATGGCCGAGTGTAAGTGTTACTACCTGGCTGGGTTGAATGTGTCCATCCCTTAAAAGGGGTGTGGGTAGTCACACTTGCTTTAGAATTTAACAATATAATTGTATTAAATTGCTTGTCTACATTGTTTTTAAGACTTTTGATGCCGTTGGGCTTTAATTTCCCATTGTTTAACTACACTTGGGGTCACGAAGCTTTATGTCCTTGGCCAGTAAGGCGGTCGATGTTAAGTCGTTGGGAACGACTTGGGCATCGCAGCGTGAGCTGCGCGGACGTTCCCTTCAAAGTATGGTACACCTTACGGCTATGGCATTTGGAGGGGCACAGTGTTGGACCGCTTGTTATCTCCCTCTAAGAGTTACCTCTTGAGTCATGTAATACATAAGGGCGAAGTGGGTGCTTTCCATTGTCACCAGCACATTTTATCATGCTCGTTGCTGGGGGTTCGTTTCGGCCTGGTGTCGGCTAGTTGGTGTAAGTGACTGTGGAGGTGCAAGTGGTCACAAAAGCACACGTGGTTGCCCGTTTTGCGTAATATATTTACTCCTTATTTGTAAGGTAAAAATAGAAGCAATTATGTTACACTATAAAATGAAAATTACTTTTGAAACATTATTGTCATGAACATTTTAATTTTTGTATTTTACAGTTTTTGAAAAGTTTGATATTTTAATCTGTACCCTAAGCTGGTGTATATGCTCTAAACTACATAGTCTAGGCATATACTTGTGATTGAAAGAAACGAACATATTGTTAAATGCTACTTTTCAATTCATTCCTCCATGCAGTATAGTAGAGCAGAAGTGGGACAGTGCCTAGGTCTATGTTTACAGTATGTAGTAATGATTAGAAAGATTACGAGGATAAATCGTCGAGGTCGAGTGGGTTCAGTGAAGTGAACGAAAATGACATCGTGTGGACGGGCGTTTGTTAAAGAACATTAGATTTATGTAGTTTTTTGGAAGGTGGTGTTCGACAATAATCATGGCGTTTGAGCGCTCTTACGGAAAATGTCATTCCGCAGGCATGAATCAGACTGTCGTAGTTTGTTCTCAAGATCTTTATTTCTGTTAAGATATGTGTATGAATTTGTAATCAGTTTGTTTACAAATTTTCCATCTCTCTTGATCGGTAAAGGATTTTCTATTCTTTGAACATATGAGCTGATATATTCCGTAGTTTCGCATATTCAGGATTCTCAGAAAAGTTAAATGTCACTTGCTCAAACGAGAGGTTTCTTTTTTCGGAGATACGGAGTAAGTTTTGGTTAATGTTAATGTGCACCGCACTTCAATATGGAAGGTAATATCGAAAGAGAATGCAGTGCTCTTGGAGGGTTATTTCAGCAGATCATAGCGGATATGAAGGTATGTTCATTATGTTTTAACTTACGTAGCGCAGTGTTTAAGAATACTAGTCATCTGTCTCTTGTAAAAATTGTACGCATTCTAAACGCTAGATTCGTGTGTAAATTTTGGTATTTGTTTTGATATGTGATCAATTGGTGATTGTAGGTAATTTCTTAACCTAGGGTCTGCAGATGTTTGAATTATTTATCTATTAATTATATTATTATGTGCTGTATTTCTACAACGGAATGAATGCTCTTATTGTCTACGGAATTAAGTTAATTTTCTTGTGCAGATTTTGTAACCAGTTCAGGTCATGAAAGTTAAAGTTAACTACCATATTTATTCTCATTACCAAAATGTCTTTCACCTGGGAGATTATATAGGCATCTTGCCCATGTGTGCATTACATGTTTTCTTTAGCGATGGATCGTAAAATATCTACTACCCCAATTGTTACAGTAAGGGGTTGTGTGACGTGTTTTGGGTAATTACCTTGACTAGAGGCTTATCTCAAGGAATCTTTTTCAATACAAAATAATGGTTCGTTTTGATTTTAATATACATACCAAAACATAATCCTATGTTCGCAGTAGTCAATTTCCTATACAAGATAATCACGATACACCATCCTTTTATGTGATGGGAAATCAATAAAGAATCACATAGGAATAAATAGATTTACTAAGTTAACCTTGTGGTTTATGGCAAAATCAACTAACATTAAGTATAGACGAAACAAAATTCATGCAAATTGCAACAAACAGTATCTTCATACAAAAAATTATTTGTTTAACAGGTATGTTTCAGATGAAACAAGTCCCACAAGTTAAAATTCCTAGGTTGGTACATTGATGAAACGTTAAATTGGAAAAATCATGTCTGCTGGTTATACAGAAACTTGGTGCAACTTGTTTTTCATTAAAAAAATATTGTCTTATTATTAGGTCCAAAAGCTGCAAAATGGTTTATTTTTCGTACTTTCATTCTATTATGTCTTATTGAGTCATGTTCTGTGGTAATGCTGGAAACACATTAGGGCGACAGACTCAACGCAATGGGTATGATGTGAATAAAATAATTTTCCAGTTAATGAGAATTGAGACTTCTGTGGTGCCAGTGCAACAAGATTTCCTATGAGAAAATATTTCTTATTATGGTAATTATCCAGTTTGGGGGTTTTTCTGTCAACCCCCCCCCC
>NQII01000715.1:924602-964337 GCA_002778355.1 Clitarchus hookeri
GGGGGGGGGGCTGTGCTACACGTGAATGAGGTGGGCACAAATGCAATCGGCCGTGTGGAATGATATAAAGGAGTGAAAATTCTCATAACGTTCCTGTGTTGTAATTAACTGTTTTTGAGAGGATGCAAAACTTAAAAAAATGTTTGAAAAATGTGTGGAAATTTAGTTGGATTTTAGGCATAAGCTAAAAGCAAGGTAGAACTGGATACCAAAGATATAAGATACTAAATCAAACTAGGGAACTTCTGTATGTGAAAGAAGTTCATATAAAAATAATTTTTTACTGTCCAGAGTTGGTAAAAGTTTAGTGATCACTACATGCATACACACACACACACACACACACACACATCTTTAAAATGAGCCATAAAAAAGCTCTTTAGCACCAAAAAAAATGCAAATTCAACCATTTTTACAATTTTCAAAATTCATAAAACAATTTATTGTAGCAAGACATCTGGAAATTTGCTCAGAACATGTAAACAAAAGTAGTTGAAAATGTAAATAGTTGTGTAGGAAAAATATTAATTCTATTGTTTGACCTGGAATGTTCCCTTATTCATACATGGTTAAGCAAAACGAATATGCCATTCAACGTGTTGGGTTGTGTTGAACATTTTGTGCTGCCCAGTTTGTATTAACCAAGGGAAGATAGCACGGATGACCTGCATCAAAGTGAGCAGCTGCAGGCGTGCATGGGTTGGCGCTCGCATGTGTGGATGACCCGAGCAGCCGTGACCCCTAGTTGACATCTCAAGAAAGGGACAGTGAGCAGTTATCAGAGAGCATTAAATCATTTGTGATGAGGGATCAGTCGAGTGTAATTAAGAATGTGCACTGGTGCCTCAATCAGCAAGGCAACTAAAGCGTGGTTAGGAGGACCGGGGATCCTTGTTTGGATACATCGGTTGGACAGTTATGGGTCCGCAATAAGAAACGCTCAGTCGCTATCTGAGTTTTATACAAGCCACCTAACGTGTCTTACAAAGAATTTGTCAACATAGAGCTAACAATTCAACGTTTATTACAAAAATACGACAATATTACTTGGGGTGACTTGAACGTTACTATGCTTAAACCAAACAGTGCAGATACAAAATTCTTAAACGACATAATATAAACATATGGGTTTAGTAAAATAATGTCACAGACTAGAATATCGCCTACCACAGAAATGTTATTAGACTTAATAATTGTTAAAGAAAAAAGAAAATTAGTTTCTTTTGGTCAAAACGACCTGCTGTTTTCACCGATCATAATTTAACATATCTAACCTACGAATTCCTGGTTAGTACTGCTGTTCAGAAGTACAAACTAATTCGCAGCTACAATAATTTTGATGTATACTCCTTCACTCAAGAACTGTGCCAGATAACGTGGAGCAGCGTTTTCAGATCTTAAACAATCAATGACAAAGTGAAGCACTTTAATGACACTATTGAAACTCCATTCGACAAAATGCACCATTAGTGCGTGTCAAAAGGAAAAAAAAACAAAACACACTCTGGTTAACACCTGGGCTAAGAGAGTAAATGAAAATAAGGGACGGGTCTAAGAAACTCTACCTGAAAACCGGAACGGAAGACCATTTACACTAACATAAAACATTGAGAAACCTTGTGAAATACTTTGTGCGAAAGTGTAAACTTTCTTTTTTTCATAAACTGTACTGAAAAAACCACAAAAAACCCAATGACCCTGTGGAGGGACCCAAAGTCATTTGAGACAGTGCTTTGTAACTCCGCAGTCCTAGTCAAGCTGCAATACGCAGAAAAAATTAACAATTATTTTATAGAGAATTCTAACCTTTTTTCTTCTAGTTCACAAAACATTGTTTACAGTGTTCGGGAAGATGGCTTAAAGTTGATACTTGTTAGAGATTCCGAAATCTACAAAATAATCCACAGCATTAATTCCAATCCGGTGGGACGCAATGGTAAATATATCCACATGATCAAACTACATACACCATGCTGCATACCAGCGTTGTCGATTATAATGTTTTTCACTGGAAATCTCAGTCTATCCTTTGTAACGTTGCCCCATGTCTGGGCCACCATGTTTGTAACGTGGCAGCCTTCAGAAGTGCCGACTGGAAATTACAGTTTGGTTCGCTCAATCGGTAGAGACATGAAAAAAAAAAAAGCGCCAAATAAATATAAAATAAAATCAAGTCTCGGATTTACTCTTTACTTTTATTTAACATTCACGTGAAACAGTTTACATACAATCCTCAAGTATGCAGAGTCACAAACAGTCAGTTTCACCAGACAAACAAACAAAGAGCAGCACCGCAGTAGTTAATTAATTATGTATCATTAATCACGTAATTTAAAGCTTGCGTAGCAAGAGGAAAATTCAAAGGCAGCGACCTCCCACACTGACAGTAATAATTCAGCAGGATAAAGTTTTCTGGTGCGGATATTTGCCACGCTCGATGCGTCTTTTCCGAGTACTGGTTGACTACTGATTCTGTATACCGCTAGAGGGCGGTAGGCACACCCGGGTATT
This sequence comes from Clitarchus hookeri, assembly GCA_002778355.1. Lineage (NCBI taxonomy): Eukaryota > Metazoa > Arthropoda > Insecta > Phasmatodea > Phasmatidae > Clitarchus > Clitarchus hookeri. Next base: position 927,114 of record NQII01000715.1, read on the forward strand.
TGTCGTCCCATGCCTACCCCCACTCCTTGCCCCAGGGTGTCAAAAATGTGACCAAATAAGGGCATGGCATGGGCCGGAATACCTCTCCCCACGCTATGTCGAACTGTGTAGTAGTGAAAACATAATCTATGTTCCAGAAGGAAAAACTGTTTACTGATGTTGGAAAACTTCTATCGACAAATGCTGACGCAAACAAAAACTAAGATTTCAGAAAAGGCAAACATATGCCAGATAGACAAACTACCACGGCATTAACTTTGAATCCTGATAAAATATTACAAAGCCTCGCAAAACGAAAGAAACTAGTATCCCGATAATTATTAAAACTGCGTCATTACACCTTCACAGTGGAAATTTGCGCAAGTACTTCCGCTACCAAAAGTCGCAGAACCTAATGATTACAAAGACCTGCGCCCCATTAGTATTTTGCCCTCTCTCTCTAAAATCATTGGAAAAACTTGTGCACTCAAGCAGTTTTGGGAAGCTCTTGACAAACAAAATTTTTTTGTACGCCAATCAATCAGGATTTCGTAAAGGCCACATCGCTTACATTACTTTGTGTGATGTAACGAACAATGCATTTAAAGCAATTGCCAAATAAAAAGTAATATTGGTAATTTTTTTAGTTTTTTCCAAGGCATTTGATACCCTAGATCATGAAATTCTGCTGTCGCGACTCGCTGAATTTTGCATCTCGCAGAGAACTCTCAAATGGTTCTGGGCTTGCCTGAGTAATCGCAAACAGCAGGTCAAGTTAGAAATAGCCACAGGCACGTCAAGGTCGAAGGAGAGGCTTGTACAGACAGTGTGCCGCAGGGAAGTATCCTGGCCCCTATTCTCTTCTCAGTTTATGTTGCGGAATTACCGAAGTGTTTTAAGTACATTTCATGCCGTCAGTACGCTGATGATACACGGTTACACATTGAAACTGATCCAACTGAGTTCCAAAGCACGATAGTAAAAATAAATTTAGATCTCGAGCAATTACACAATTGGTGTATTGAAAATAAACTTACGCTTAATGCAAGCAAATGTAATTATATGATCATCAATACAAACATGTTAAAAAAAAAAAGTTAACAACTGCCAAATTAAAATTAATGGAAGTGCAATCCCCAAATGTGAAAAATACCGAAATCTTGGTGTTATTTTCTATTCAAATCTCTCTTGAAACGCACACATTTTCTCTCCCCTTCAAACCGGCTACTACAAACTCAAGCACCTCCATAAATTCAAACGTATTCTACCGGCTCACCCAAAACTAAAGCTTTGTGATAGCCTTCTTTTATCCCCTTTCAACTACTGCTCGGGACTGTTCTGCAATTCAGGATGCAAAAACTACAAAATGCCTATATAAGATACGGTTATAATCTAACAAGAAGGAACTACGTTGCAGAGTCATTTGCAAAAACTGGACACACTTGCTACACAGCTTGAATCAGTAATTCTTAATAATACCAGACATATAACTAACTTCCAAATACCACGTCACACCAGCGCAACAGACAAGCGATCATTCAGCTACGTAGCCAGTCGTGTCTGGTACAACCTGCCTGCAAACCTTAAATTAATTAAATCTATTTCAGTTTTCAAAAGAAAATACAAAGAAATTTTGCTGACAGGCCAAAAAAAAAAAGTGGCTATATTAAGACAAAAATTATTTTTAAAAAAAAACTTGTCAACATTCAAAACAGCGACCTAGCTTTTATTATTTCTTATTAATTGTTTTGGATTNAGCTTTTATTATTTCTTATTAATTGTTTTGGATTTTATGGTATTAGTGTCTTATACTTTAATTTGCAACAGGAGGCATGCTTTTTAAATCTCTTCTCTCAGGAACCAGATATGTTTTTATGTTTAATCTTATTACTTATTATGTAATCATTGATGTAATGAGCTTTTTTTTGTGGTATCGTTTGTATGTACAATTAGTGTATCATAATGACTTGCAAACATCAGATACCCTTCCTTTTTTTTTTTTTTTTTCAGCCTAATTTTTTATGTATAATTGTTATTAAACATGTAGTTATTTACGTACTAAGTATGTAGTTTGCTTAATTTTTTAGGTTATGTTTCTATACTGACTATAGTTTATAGTGTAGGTGTCTAAATAACTGTACACGTCAAATTGTAAAACTGCAGCGGTGCTGAATTTTGTGCGTGTTTAAATAAGTAAATAAATAAAATAATTGTTAGTATATACAGTAAGCTTCAGTGGGAAGTTGAACAGTTTTTGTGTGACATATTTATTTGTCAGTTATTAGGAAAGAGTGGTTTGTTGTTAATTATTATTTAGGGACTCCCATGTTTATGCACATAGACATTTTGTTGAATAGTGGTTTTGAAATTGATGTTGGACATTTTGTATATTGTGCTTGTACCGTGTTGCAGAATGGTACTCCGTTATGGGAAGACCTTGTTACCAAAGCAACCAAGTTGCATACCTGCTTACGGTAAGTTGGCACCCGTGCTCTGTCATAAATTATTTTATTTTTGCTTGTATTAGGTAAAAATATATGTTAATGTTTGCCTACCTGACGCTTGAACTGCGTTGCTGTATGTTTGAAATACAGGTTTTTTTAAAAATGAAATTATTGAACGTTCTCTCGATATGTTTGCCTATGAAAAGGAAATGTATCTCGGATGAAGGAATGGTACTATTCAAAAAGGGTTGCTACAGGACCAGAAATCCTGGAAAAGTCAGGAAATTTGAAATTGTCAGGGGAACAGGTGGCAGATCCTGGAAATTGAAGCCTGTAATACCTACAGCTACAGTAAAATATAATGTAGGATTAATTTTTCTATATGGCCAAATATTCTCAATAGCAGTCCAGTTATAAATAGACTCGCTGTACAAAATTGTACTCTTTGTACTGTATATGTTCCGGAACTGCGAGTTCTGTGAATTTCATTTCTATCACATTTCATAACTAAGGCTTTTTTTGTAGAACGTTTTTATTAAATTCTGAAAAAGACTGGAAATTTCTTTTGTTGGCTGGAAAACTAGGAAAGTTTGATGCTGATATTTTGTAGCAATTTCATGAATACGAAAAATATTATTTAGGGACCCTCCAACATTGTTACAAATTGTTTTTTCAAAGTGGCGTTGTCCTAAAAATCACTGCATGGACACGCAATCAAAACTCAGCTTGTATTAATTATAGTAAAGGGAAAAACGTCTATGTGTGCGTCTGTCTTGTCTGCGTCTGTCTTGTCTGCATCTGTCTTGTCTGCATCTGTGTGTCTGTCTTGTCTGTGTCTCTATCATGTCTGTGTGTCTGTCTTGTCTGCGTCTCTGTCGTGTATGTCTGTGTCTCTGCGTCTGTCTTGTCTGTATGTGTGTGCCTTGTCTGTGTATTGTCTTTATCTCTCTCTTTCTTTGACTATTTTTATGACCATTGCGGAGTTATCTTCTTTTACGTTCAGAAAGTTATAATTTATTTTGGTTCCGTTCAGATGTTCATTTTGACATTTTGTTTGCTGTTTGCAAAATTTGATGTTGTTAATCAAGTCAACATTTTGTGTGGTGAATAGGTGAAATGTAATTGCATAGGATTTTATAATTTGAAATTATTGTGATACTAATTATAATCTGGTGAGGGAAGGTACTATTATTCAAGATTGGCACTGTTAGTGTTCAAGTACTCTAGAACATTTTTTTTACCCACCAGTTGTACACTTTCGTGTAATGTACACATATTTTCTTTGGTCCCACGTGATGCTCATACAGAATTTTACATTGCTTTATTAAACAGGTCACACATAGTAATAGTTTTTTAGAATTGGTCTGAGTTACTTTACACATGCTTAAAAATTAAGTGGGAACAGTTTAAATCATATGCTATGAAGTTTGAAAGATCCCTCATTTGTTTGATATGCCTACTTTTTTTATTATACCTTGTTGCTGCACTGACGACCACCGGGTGCCAATACGTGCATTGAAACTAAATATTTGCTACCAACTTACCTTCTCAGCTGATACAGTAAGGTTTACAGTGGCATCACTGGCAAACACACAGTGATTTGGGAGTGTTTTCCAGCCAGGAAATTGTTGCTTAACACTTATTTGATAAATATTTTTGTTACATTCCCTGTCCATTTCACTCTTGGTACAGAACAAAATAACTAGATCATAATTTTCCACCTTATAATTATTTTTTCTCATTCTATTTATAATTTTGCAATTTTTTTGTCATAAAAATCACTGTTCTGTAAAAAATTTAATTTTACCCATGTAGCATTTAAAAAAAATCCACATTTTGCTCTATAGTTGGAACTTTTATTCTGTCTCTAAATGACTGCCGCGATGATTTAGACAACTCTCACACTCTCACTCTCGCCTTACCTGCGAGCAACACCCAGCGTGTAATTCTCTGACATTGCAATTTAGAAACAAAATTTACTTTAGTTTCTTGATGAAATAGAGGAAAGTTGAGATGCATTCAAAAAATGTAGAAACTTTTATAAAAATGTGTTACCACAGAGTTTTAAATAAACTGTTAATACAAATGGCAGAAATTTAATGGTTTACCTGTTGCAAACAAACTTTAGCTGCTATGTTCACTGCCCAACAGCTAGCACCACAATTCATTGTTTTCTTTCTTAATTATTGTACTTAAAAACTGTTGATTATAAGATAGAGCTTTTTTTTNTAGCACCACAATTCATTGTTTTCTTTCTTAATTATTGTACTTAAAAACTGTTGATTATAAGATAGAGCTTTTTTTTTCGATGAAACGCAATGTAAGAATTTTAACACACAATGGTTAAGTGTGTTCAAGAATCTTAAAATTATCTCGTAATGTTTTAGCATATTACTTGTGTGTGTGTGTGTGTGTGTGTGTGTGTGCGTGTGTGTGTGTGCATGTGTGTGTGTGTGTGTGTGTACATACACACACACATATATATATATATATATCTCAAATAATAGTCTCAGCAAAGTATGATAATGGGGACAGAAGGAAAATGCCTTTTCAAAAATAAATAAAAGAAGTTACAGGAATTTTAAATTTGTATCTTTTTTTAATACAAATCTTAAAATTGAACATAAAATAGAATACTTTAGACCACAGCTTAAAATAATTGTTCATGCTATTAAATTGTCAAAAATAATATTTCCTAGAAATTAGTTGCGTGGTTTGCCTGTAATTTGTTTCTTACTTTTGAGATTAAAATTAATCAAAATGGCCAGGTGTTAAACTCTTACTGTAGGTAAGGTTATTTCTACTAAAGGTTCAGAACAATATGCGTTTTCTTATGGCAGTGTGTGGCATAGGGAAAAATTTCCACCGCTAGGTGTGCAGTGTTCCTAAAGGTATCTTCTAATTAAAATTTTAAACTACGTGAATTTTGAAAGAAAAGTTTAGTTATGAAGTGAATTTTATATTTAATTTGTGATTTTTGCAGCTATCCTGTTTTTTAATGTAGGAAATAGAGAAAGTCTGGTACACGTACGACACCAGCGCTTACCTAGTGGCAAAAATTTTCCCTTGCCAAACTTTTAATATGTATTGACCTTACCAACTTATAGCAGAAGTCAACTTAGCGTAGGTCATCCGAGTGTCGTATTTCAAAGAAATTTAAACGTGCCACTCCTGTAACTTCATTAATCACTTGAACTGGAATCAAACCTTGTGTTAAAATTATCATATTTACAGTAAATAACTTTGCAAATGTTATTTTCCACATTATGTGATATTTTAATTATCAATATAGTCTCACGAAACCATAAAATATTCTTGAAACCTAGAAAAAGTATTTTTGGGCTTGAGCAGCCTTAACATAGTGTAAATGCATTTGCAAGTATTTTTGTTTCCAGTACAGAGGATTTTTCATGCAGAAATTTTTCTCGAAGTGATCTATGTTGCCAGAGTTTTTCAGGTGTCACATTCGGACCAGAAGATTCTTGGTTAAAGTCGTATGCTGTGTGTAGAGGTAATATTGAATTAGTTTGTTACATTGGCTGCCCTTCCAGTCAACCTACCTGTAAAGTGGCAGTGTTAATAGGCTGTAAACATTTCAGACTTCCTCCATTATCAGTGGATGAAGTCATTATGTGATGATTGCAACAACTGTCCGATGACATGTGTGTGCGAGTGTCATTTGAAAGGATATGTGCACAGTGAAATTACAGTAAGCGTTCCGTTGTGATACACCTGGCACCGACACGTACCTAAGTAGCCATGTTGAGTCTGCATGTGCCTTCTTGCGACAGGTCAAAAAACCTTGTTCTCGTCTCTTCGTACTACTTAGTACAAGGACACAAGGAGTGCTCAACCAGTTAACATTTTATTTAAAACATATATGTACAAATTCAATATTGCCAAACAGTATGTGCTCCTAGCCACACAAAATAAGAGGAATCTCCAAGTTGGTAAACAATCACTGCTATGTGGATAATTGCCTTTGTAGCCAGTGACATGTTAACAAGAAAGTATTTATAATGTTTAAAATTTTCAGGTTTTAAGTGGAAAACTCAGTGGTGAGTTTGTTTATGAGCATTGAAAGCCTATTATAATTGGAAAATTCCATAATAAGCTTTATTTTGCCTGTGTTGTAACCGTAAATATTTATCTTTGACACGATATTTTACGAGTTCTTTATTATGTTCCAAAACATTGTGTTGTACGATACTGAGTAAATTATGTGAATATAGAAAATGAATAGTATATTATTTTTGAGAATTTTGGGTATATTTTTTATCAATTTCTTACTTAATCAGATTTATTTACATCTCAGGTTGTAGAGAATTTTAAGACGAATCCAATGAGTTGTCAAGCATTAGAATTGGTTAATTGTTTCGTGAGGTATGCGAGTTTGAATTTCAATGAGGTTTCCCACTCTGCACTTGTAATTTAGTTTTCCTATTTTCTTGTCTTCATTTTGCCAGACTGCAATTAAGATTGCTTGATCCTATAGTTTTTGGGGGTGCTCTTTCAATTGAAATGTGTGCGAGTGTGGTTTTAGCAGTTTGTAACGTTCGGCACTTGTTACCTGGCCGATGTTTACTTTGCCTCAACTAGCTCAAGGTAGAAACACGAGACTCAGTGAATGGACGCCGTGTAATTATGAAATAAAGTTCAAGTTCCAAGTTAGTTTGTTCTATACTTTATTTAACATTTAGCAACACAGTTCACAAACGAATTGTCTGTTTGCAGAGTACTAAACTCTCACATATAAATATAAATGTTCAGAACGGAGCCACAGTTGTTTACTTAATTATGTTCTTAAAAAAACTGACCCGAAGAAACTTAAAATGCGCCTACTTCCCACACTGGCAGAGAATTAAAATAATTAAGCTTAGTGGCCGATGTGGGGGTTTAGCGTCGCGCCTGATGCAACCTAAGCGAGCATTTGACCGCTGCCCAGAAGGGCGACTAACTTGAAGGGATTTCTAACGGCCCTCGCCGCCGACTCCTTCCGACGACTGACGAAACTGATTGGAGGGCGACAGACAGACTCGTGTTTTGTCCTGCCTATCACCCCCCTTCTCCTGAGATAACGGCATGGCCACGCACGCTCTCTACGACGTTATCGAACTGCTCTGCACGAAACTGCGTCGTAGGAACTAAAACTTGTCGATGTTGCCTGATCCACAGAAACTAACTAATCTAATTAATGCTGACGCTTTAACAAAATTCCAACTTTCGAAACGAAACGGTAACCGGACTACTGATAACCTTAAAACGGCAAACGTCCGCCCGATAACCTTAAAACGGCAAATGTCTGCCCGATAAACTATAGCACACGTCTGCTCTGCAAACAAACTACCACTGGAAACGAGCCACCACGGCTTTAAACTTTAAACCCGATAAAAATATTACTAAGCTTTCCAAAGCTTCATACACACAAAAGAATTTTTACACCCGTGTCCCGAAAAATTAAGAATATTGCATCATTACAAGTTTCTGAGTTAGGTATGTTAATTTTAGTTATTCTCACAGTAAAATACAATGCCGAATTATGGACTGTAAGAGGTTATAAGAAATTCTATTCTGAACAGTTTGATAACCAAAATTGACCTAGTTTTTGAAAAATGTTGTTCGGACCTACAAAAATTTTTCTGTGGGGCCCCTTTGTTCATTTTTAACAAATTCTGATTTCTCGGAACAGTCTGGAAAGTATTTAAGAGTGTTCAGGAGGTTCCTTTGTGTGTGAGAAAGGAGTTTCCAGTGTCTGCTTGTATAATGTTTATGCAAAGTAAGCTTAGTTTTGCAAAATTTTTAATAATTTAAGTTGAATTCTTAGCAATTGCTTACTTAAAGTTATCCGTTTTATACTCAATTTGTAGAGAATTTTAAAAGGAATCCAAGGAGTGGGTGTTTTTTAATATTGGTTAAATTGTTTGCGAGAGATGAGGGTCTGAAGTTCATTGAAGTTTCCCTCTTGACATTCATACTTTAACCATCCTTTTTTCTTGTCCCCAAATGGACAGACTGTGGAATTAAGATTGCACATTCCTATAGTTTTCGGGAGTGCACTTTCGATTGAAAGGTGTCTGGGGAGTGTGATGTTAGCAGTTTCTGAGTTAGGTTTCTTTTCTTTTAGAATCTAGGGTAACTTCTTATTAATTTCTTACTTAATCTGATCCACTTATATGTCGGTTTGTAGAGGATATTAGACGGAATTCTTAGTTGTCAATCATTAAAATCGGTTAAATGGGTCGTAAGAGATGAGAGTTTGAAGTTCATTAATTTTTCCTGCCGGACACACATAATTTAATTTCCCTTTTCTCTTGTCTCCATTTTGTCATAATGTGCAATTAAGTTTTCATCTGTTTACTTCGTAATGAATCTACAGTGGAGTCCAATCCAATTAAATTGGCTCCGGGTCGTGTTTAGTTTTTTGTGTTTGCAAATGGCTTAACTGAAATTCTTCCTGTAGTGCAGAATGAGCAGGAAATTGCAAGTTTGCTGTAGCAAGTTGGCGAGCGTGTACGCTTGTGCATATGTCATAGTGTGAATGTGGTTGGTAACTAAACATACTTAGATCCCAATGCCCGAGTGGCGAGTCATTGCTTATGCACGCTGTTTCTCTCTTAGTCCGAGTGACTGTTGCCATTGCTTCAGTACACTTGTAAACACTGCTCAAACCCTGAGTAATTTTATGTAAGTGTGAATTGCATTTCTGGTGGTTTTTAAATGGCTAGAAAATGGAAGCACATTACGTGTACCATACTTGGGAAAGTTAACAAAATAATATAACTGATTAAAGTTAAAGTTAGAGTAAGAAAAAGTTAACTGATTAAATTAAAAGTTGAAGAACAACAAAAATTTTACATTTACACTAGCCTTAACAGTTTTTCGTTGTTTATTCCAAACAAAAAAAATCACAATTTACAGTACCAAAAAAAAATACAACTTGGTTGCTGGATGTCTAATCAGGTAGGCCTACTTATCAAAATGATGAATTAACAATCTTCTACAAAACCATTTGAAATAAAACTTCTAAAATAAACTCTTATAATTAAACTTAGCACAAAACCAGACCAGTGCAGCGACTACAAAAAAATATTGAAATGTGCTTGCCGCACGAGGACCATCAACTGTGCAACTGTGATTTTTGTGTATTGTATCAATAGATCGCGATGGTGGCATCTCGCTTACCTCACAATCGTGTGTTGCGTGTGACTAACGATCTTTGATTCATTACATAACGTCAGTGTATCGTGATGTGCGACTCGTCGGTCGTCAAATACGTTTCCTATTTTTAATAAGTTTGTCAAGATGTTAATGGCATTTGCATATATTTCGTTGTCATCTTCGGCCTCCTGGCGATTGCAAAGTTAACTAACATTAGTTTTAATCATTAACCAGATATTTTAATGATTGAAAGTTGTCATTTAGTTTTAAAATTAACTAATAAGTTAAAAAAAATTACACACTTTTTTAACTATTAATTTTAATCGTTAATCCCAAGTATATCATGTACCCATATAGTCATACTAGAAGTCTTAGGCAGAACGACTGAGGCATGTATACCTGAAGATGGCAGCTGCAATGACTGTTGAAATATCGAGAGAGAATTACTTGATGTGGCTCAAGCCCAGAAGTTGTGTATGTAATGACAATGGCTGCGAAAGCCACCAGTCTATATTGAAGAAACTACAGTTGGTTTGGTGTTTATGGTTTTTATTTTTCTCAAGCACTCTCATTCAGATTAACCTGATTTTTGGATTCGCAAGGTTTGGATAATCTGTACTACAGTACTTATTAGCATGATCTGCTTCGCTTTCGCTTTTATCACAATAATGTTGAAATGTACCAGGTAGTGAGCATCACGGCCTTGGTGAGGAATTGAAACTAGGCTGTCCAGTTTGGTCATCATGAGCAGTTGTACCAACATATAATAGTTGNAACATATAATAGTTGGGGGGGGGGTGTGCGTGCATGTTCCTGCAGGTGTTGGTAGCTTGCAGTGTGGCAAGGACTTGCTGGTGGATTAGTTCATTGCCCTCGGAGCACACGTGTAGCCGTGTTTGTTTGCCTGTCTGTCGGGAACCGGGGAACTGTGTAAACACTGGTGCTGCTGCTGACGTTGTTGCCTTTTCCTTTCCAGGGCCACGATACAAGCCATCACTAGTTACTTGGACGCTTTTCAGAAGATAGCAGATGCCGCCACCAACACCCGAGGTAAGCTGGCCCCGCTGCTCTTTGCACGTTTGGCAAATTTGCAAATGGAACAGTGTGATGGGGGACTTAAAAGTCAGCATTGAAAAGTTGCTGATGTAGGAAATGTGTGCTGCTAATGTTTATAGTACTGAATGAGTGGCACAATGGTAACACATTGGACTCATATTCAGGACGACTTGGGTTGTTGTTCCTGGTCCAGCGATCCCAGTTTTGGTTTCCTTAAATGGTTCCTTTACACCAGGGCAATCAAATAGTTTTCCCATTGGTTCACTTACGAATAATTGAAATGCTTGACGGGTCACATTTGCATATTACAAAGCCTGGCTCACATTTACGTAGTGCATTTACGTGAAGTTTGAAAAAATTAATTAATGTATAAATTTATTGCACATTTTAAACAGTCAGGGAATTTTAATTCTTTAAACAGTTCATAATTTTCCTATTCAAAATGTTGCATGTCCTGGTCATTGGTGTTGATGTAAAAGGGGTATTTGCTGAATGTCCATGTAATGTGTGGCAAGTTGTGTGTTTAAATTATTTACAATGTGTGCAATAGCATATAAAATGCACTAATTAACAGTCTGTTTTCTTGCTTGTTGACTATACTTTGTATTTCTCTCATTCTGTGGTTGATGACTGAACATATTTAAGACTCCAGTGAAATTCTGTTTGAGATAGTGCGAGTTTACTAAAAAAAAATTGTGTTTCTTATATGCAAAGAGCGCATTCTGTAATGTATAAATGTTACATTAAGATTCTTACAGAGTAGAGCAATACATTACATTCTGCATTAGACCTATCCCCTACCATTCTGCACTCGATAGTCGTGAATGTCGACTGGTAATTTGGAGTTTCAGCGTTAGTGGCATTGTGATCGCGAGTTGTGTGGCAGTTGTACACTGACAGATAAGCGCAGGAAACCGTGTTGCTGACCTTCCAATATGAAGGGTAATGCATGTTGACTAAATACCTGGACAAGGTATTTGGTGGTTGTGAATTTGAATTTCTTGGAAATGGTTGGCTTAGGAGAATGACTCAATAGACTGGTTTTGTTTATTTTAACTTGATAATTCATAATCTTATCCTGCAAAATCATCAAACCTTTGGCATCCAAAATTTCCTGCAAAATTGGGTTGCAACTGTGTTTCTTGAATTAATTTGACTATCGAGACAGATTTTGTCCATCCACATATTATTAAGATGCTCATGGTTTGATTGTAAATACTTTTTGTAAAATGTGCAATTACCTCATCTTTCTGCTCAAACTTCAAGAAGTAACCAGCCTCGGAACACACTTAACAATGTCATGCATGTGTTTTTGCCTTATTTTTGTGACATACGCATTCTGGATTTGTCCATGCAAAAATGAAACATTCTGTATATTGACTGTGAAACGACTAGTTGCATAGTTTAGCACCATTAAGCACACACTACATGACCGAGCATTACAATTTTTTAAAATCAATCAATATAACTTAATAAATAAATGTTTACAAAAATTTAGTTTTATTGCATTTTTGTAGGTCAGGGAAAACTTTGGCTGACAAGGAAAACGTGGAAAAGCCAGGGAATTTAGTTTTAATTTTTTATGTAGCTACCGTGGAACATTGATGTAAAGTTAGGTAATTGTATTCAATAGTATATATTAAAAAATTGCTGATAAACTTAGTCTGCTGGTAGTCTGACAAGCCGTGCTTTACGGTCCATGGCAGATTCCTTCCGTGCTTCCTTGCTTGTGTTTATCCAGGCCACTTTTATGCTCTCTAGTGATCTCTCTGTCGGAGAGCTGTTAAACAACAGAAAAGTAAATAATAATTCAAGTAGACTTTTAAGTATAAAGGTTTTTGTATATGTTTTTTTTATGTTTTTTACACTTACTGATTTTACATTGTCTTATATTCTAGGCCCTTCAGCCTTATTTATTAATTATACAGTACAGTAAAAATTTCCGTATTCTTACACTTTATTGCATTTTGCACTTTTCTTTCCTCTGGACTCTTTTATTTCAACGTGTAAAGAAACATAGCTTTGCTAATTTTTTTTCTGTTTGATAGAAAGCACATTAAGTTAAATGCGTAGTCTGATGCATTTACATCATCAGTGTGCACATTCAAATTTTATATGTTAAAAATACTTTTCTCATAAGTAAAGCATTAAGCAAAAATTGTGCAGTATGAGGTGTTGTAAAAGAACCTATACTGTGAGGATGGATTTTTGTGAAACTTGTATTTGATGTTAGAAACTATGGTAGAAAAATTTTATTAGACATGGCAATACCTATCAAAATATTGTGATCGTTATGATGTGAATATGTTGGCTATTTGAATAAAAAAATTCACCTCATTTGAAATTATTGTTACAAGATTCGTGAGGGATGGCAGTATTAATAAAATAAAAGAACTAGATTTTATTTTTAATTTATTCACACAGCTCATTTTTACAACATTAAAATACCTCATCTGAACTGTTACTTTTGTTATTCTCAGCGAGTGCAATATTTGTCTCTCAATTTTAATTGAAGTCTTTATCAGTATCTTTATATTGGTTACAGTCAATTCACACTTATTTACACATATTCAATCTGTCTATTGCTATCATTCCAAATGTCTCACTAACGCATCCAGTTCAATGGTCCCGCTCGTCAGTCTCACTTCCCACCGTACCAATGCTCGCAGTCCGCAAGACTTCACTCTTGCCGTCGCTTGTCGCTTTGCTGGTTTGTCACTTTGTCGTCTTCGCACATATGGCGCTGAAGGTCGCAGAGTCCACCAAACTCTAGACTGTCGACTCGGAGGCCCGTAGCAGCTTAAATAGTCTCGCAGGCCCGATCTAGAAGGTTTCCCGCACCCTGAGAGTTGCTGAGAGAGGCTAAGGCGATGACCAGAACATTCTTGCAAAAGTAACCCCAGAAATTCAATCCGCCAAAGGACGGGAGCACAGGAGTCGCGATAGGGTTATCTGGCGCATACGGCAGTTTGCCTGTGTACTTTGTAAATCTCCATGTGCCCCTCTGGTTACGATTGCATGGCCTTGACACACACCTTCGCTCGCTCAAGCAAGACGACGCAAGGGAAGCGATGCAGAGCAGCAAACATATGATGGTATTAAACATTCAAGGAAGCTTCTTGACTTTATTGTATTCGTAAATGATGATGAAAAGGTGATTTCCATATTCTGTAATGGCCACAGTATTTCTACTGTAAGACACTCAATAACTAAATACTTGGTCATATTGAAATTTAACCGATTAACTGATAAATAATGAAGACGCTGTACCTTGTTACAGAGTTAACAGTTATAGAATGAAACTGCGAGGGTTTTGACATCACATGATAGTGTTTCTCTGCCGGATAAGGTACAATTTGTCAATTACGTTTTTGTCTCGTGGTTTGGCAAGAATATCACATTTATTGCATTTTTACAAATTTGTTATTTAATGTTGGAATATCGGAAGAAGGAAACTAAATTACCTTTTGAGAAGGAAAGAAATAAAAAAATTTCAATTAAAAGCTATAATTTTGTTGTTTTTTTTATGCCAAACTCACTAATGTTTTTTTAAATCCTGAAAAACAATAAGACGACGACATTTTTTCATGGCATTAGTGTGTTTCAGCAGGTTTTGAATTTTTAAAATAGTTTTATTGGTTTTGGAGGTACATACAAGGAATTTAGCAGAATTGTAGAAAACTGTGTCTTTAATACTCTGTCAAAATAGACCTGTTATATCAAGAAAGTGAAAGTAGATGTAGGCTATTCTTTAAAAAAAAAAAAAAAAAAGTTTTTATACTTCAGATATAAAAAAAATAGAAAAGTAGTCTGCCAAAAATTTTATAATTTGTTGAAATTTTGTGGTATGGCATTTATGCAAGTGGCTTAGTGGTTATTATTTGTATTCCTCCACAAAGATAATAATTGTGATTTTGTCTCATGATCCTGCAATAAAGTCGCAACTGAAAAAATATGGAAACCAGTTAGGGATGGATGTTCACGTACAAAAATTTGTTTTTGACAAGTCGTAAATTTGACCATATTACGTTTTTGATCAAACAAAACAGAGTAACCTTTGATTACTCATTGCGTGTGGGAGTGCTGCATGAGGATTTGGTTTTGGTTTCCCTTTAGTGGAAATTTTGTGAACTGTATTTTGTACCACGGTTTTAATTTCCACAACTGGGGTTCAGGATGCAGACGGGCAGATGTAGCTAGTTGTATCGAGGATTCATCTTGTAGCGACTAGTGTTGAGATGGCCACGGTGATAGAGGAAGCAGTAATTGTGTTGTCTAACGATAGACATCCTCCACACCCACAACACGGCCACCGCTGCACAGATTCCCTGCCAGCCACCCACAACTTTCATTTGTTTCAATGCATCTGGCTTCTGGTCGCCACGGAGATTGTTTCAACTTGTGCCAGCTGCGATGTCGACGCTGCTCTGACAGCTCCGGCATGCCACTCGCTCTTGTATCCTTCATTCTATCTGTAAGGCTGTCCACGAACCAAGGAAAAATTTTTTTTTTTTTTGTTTTGAACGTATTTTATGGTTTCGTGACGTCTGTAACATCTTAATAAAAATACCACATCATTTGAAAAGTAACGTTCATCACTTTTTCTTAGTATAAATATGAGAATTCAAACTTAAAATCCTGATTCATAACAAGTTTCAAAAAGTTATTTTTACACAAAATTTGGTTTCATCTGAGGTGACAATTAAAGTTCTGGGAATAGCATTTTGAAATTTTTTTTTAAATCTGACACTCCACTTGTGGTAAGGGTTTAATTTTTGGCTCGTTTGACTAAAATTTTTCTCTGAAGTTAAAATTGAAACATAGACAAACTGCATAACAAATTTCCAAGAAATATTCTTTGACATTCCAATAACATCAATTAATTATTTCGAGTTGTAGCCAAACGTAATAATTTTGTACAATCTTGAAATTTTTGCGGAAAAGATATCAATTGAAAATTCACATAACTTGTTTCATTCCTTTTTCATAAAGCAATTTTCTTTCATTTTCGTGTTATATATAATCATGACAAAAAAGGATGTCATATGCTTAAGATGTGTTAAATAATTATCACCTCTTGAATGCTCATAAGACTGTGCCAGCCACTATATCGAGTTCTTTCATTTCCTAGCAATTTAAGTTTATGAAAAATAAAATTGAAACTATCAAAATTTAATTTTGTCACAGATAGCATAACATAAATTTTAAAATATCATATTCCTGCCTTTATAGAACTATCAGATAACAAACAGTAAAAGCTAACTTCTAGAATATTAAACAACTGCTAAAATGTAAATTTTCTAGTCGTACATTCTTAATAATTACTCTGAAACAGAAATTATGACACAGAAAGTAAGAATTTATGCGTAAGACATGAAGTTGAATCTTAAATTATAAAATTGGTAGTATGACCTTGTAGAAATCTGTTTTTAATCCAGTATTATGGTCTGTGTTTCGGTATTTTCTCTTTCCACCAGGTGAGGGGGGGGGGATTTTTTTACACTTGTACTAAAAGATCGGCAGAGATCTTTCAAACACTTATGAAGTGTTTTTAAATTTTGGTCCTGTATCTTACTATTTATAAATTGTTCTCAAGTGTGTAGTGACAAAATATGCAACCAGTGAAGATGTTTTTAACAGTTTTATCAGAACTGTACTATAAACCTCTGTGCCACAAAAGTTTTCTGGTGCTAAAGATTGGCTTTTTAAATATTATTTTGTCTCCTGTATATTATACTACTGAACCGGCCCGGCTTCACATGGGTACAATTGAGTTTTACAGTGATACACTAATTAATAAATCGGGAAAAGACAATTAATTTATGTGAAAACAGAATTATAAAATTATGCTATGTTGGCCTAGGTTTTTAACTGATTACTGCAACCCAAAAGGAAGGAAATATGTGTTACCTGATAGCCAAGAACTAGGGTATTGTTTTTGGAGTGTATCTGTGCAACTATCGTGTAGTTACATTTCCGCTTTCCAGCGTTGATGTATGAAAATCAAAACGTGAGTTTCATCAAAACGTGAGTTTCATCAAGTTGTAGCTATAGAAATAAGTGTACCTAGGTACTACTTTTTGCGCTTGGCTGAGGGATCTTAATCGATCACCAAAGTTAAGCAACATTCCCAACTGCACACATTTGGATGGGTGACCGTTTAGTGGCATAACATCTGAGCGCTTCTGGACTTCGGAGGGCACGTTAAATATTCGGTCTAGGTTGTTATCGATTGACAGCAGTTGTTAAGCCATTTCAGAGGTCCTTGGGCGGCCTAATAAACTCTTTACACCAGAGGGAAAAAATATTTTGGTCACGTTCCCATCCATCACAAAATTACGTTTTGTTATTCCACAGAAACTGTACAATTTTCTACAATAAAAAGTATCTTATGTCCTATTCTAGGACCTAAAGTACTTGCATACCAAATTTCATCAAAATCCTTTCAGCCGTTATGAAGCAGAGTGGTAACAAACACACACACATACACACACAGACTTTCGCATTTGTAAGATTGTTAGGATGTAATTAGTGTGTGCTGCTCCCTGAAAACAAAATGTTTGAAGAAAAGTGTTTGTATGAGCCATTCATTGCTGCAGCCTGGTTGGTTTCAGAATTACCATAGCTTTTTTTTATGCAAGAAGAAACCAATTACTTCATGACGTATAGGATGTGGTTTACTATGAAAGTAGTTCAACCTGTTTATAACAGAAATTACATCTTTTACTTTGGGTTCAGGTTATTTTAAGAAAGACATGTTTTTACCCTCGCGGTACAAAACATTCAAGTACAGTGTGCTGTAGGGAGTGGTGTATGTTTTATCGCAATCCGTGGGTTACCGACACTGTATCCAAATGTAAAACTACTGTAGCTCGGATTGTTCACAGCCAGTCTGATCTGGTTCTGCTCACCACTATAGAGTACAGGCTTGAATCGCTAACCACAATGTGGGCACATGAAGACAAATATTGAACTATGTGCAATGTATTAACTACTGTGCGTTTTTTTAAATTAACTCCATTCTATCTCCAACTGTTCCTTGGCTGTCTGTATAATGCTGTCAAACCTCTGCTTATTTTTTTCCATTTAATTTTTAGTGGGATTTGCAACCAACATTGAATTTGCCCTACAGAATTTGTCTAGTTCCCAATAATAATACGTATTTGTATGTAAATAAATTCCTTTTGTTCTTCCTTATGCTTCAGATATTTCTTGTTTGTAATAGTTGAATCATTTCGGAGTTAATATTTTCAGGTTGAAAGTGGTACATTAATCAAGCGCTTCGAACAGCTAAGATAAGCACTATTGTGCATAATTTCCATTGAGTATGTCGGAAAAAAAACTTATGTCCTTTAAACAGAGGATTTAAATGCATTATTTATCAGTAAATCTTATATCAGGGGTTAAATTGAAGAGGAGAGGTACAGAAATATCTGTAGTTGGTAAGTAGGTAGAGTAGAGAGATTACTGTTGAGGCCGGACTTTGCAGGTGTCGTGGCATAAGCAGTGTGTTTGTTGACTGCAGTAACATAACACTAATTTATTGCACCAAGAACTACCAGTAAAGTGTTTTATTTTGCTGTTTGTGGAATTCTGCAAGTCAGTATTTAAGAATGTGTGAAGTTTTGGTATGTTAAATTACATTTAGTAAAACTCTCCCTCTGCTTTTTTTTTATACATATATATGTAGGAAAGTGTAAAGAGGGAAATTTATGGTGTACAAACAGTAAATGTGACGACAAGTGTACTGTGAGAGTGCTAATATAGAACAATATTTAATCTCCGGTTGCAGTAAATAGTGCAGGCATGCCTCAGATGCATCACTGAGCTAGTGCATCACGAAATACTCTGCCCTTCAAATCGCACACGCTCCGACCAAGTGGCTAAATTTAGCGGTGAAAAATTTCACAGTTTATTGGACAGTGCTGGGAAAGTGATGTCACTGCTCGCTGTACCATGCGTGATCAATATAGCTGGCTTTGACCTGCTCCCTCCTCTGCCAGCTGCTCTCCGGCATCACGGCCAATAACGTACTCTCCCTCTCTCTCGCTGGCATGGCCTCGAGTGCCCTCTGTTGACAAGAACGTAGACGCTGCTGGCTAATGCCTCCACGTTGTTAAGCCAATTACAGTCTGTGGTCCGACTCCTCTTCCCGGCTCTGGCTGGGTTGTGCTTCTTACAAGCCACCCGCAAGCAGGCCTGTAGAGTCTGTATATTAGACTTTTGACTCCAACTCCAACTTGTCAGTTTTTCTACTGTCCAACCCCAATTCTGGCTCCAGCTCTTGCTGCAAACACAAAATTCAGGGTAGCAAAGTGATAGAATAATACATTTTATCATCATTGGATGTATATAAAAATCATTTAATTTCACAGAATAATACTTATACAAAGTTTGCATTAAATTTTTACCCAGGAAAATGTTTCAAATTCCTGTGGAAGTATAAATGCAACAAAGTATGTAATACGAAAATGAGTTCTTCAATTAATATGGTTACACAAAAAATTATTTCTTTTAAATGTATGCACAAATTTAATAGCTACGTAAAATGTAAGATAAACTTTACTAACTGGAGAAACTTAATAAATTTCTTAAAAATTCATGTCAAAAATTGTACTTTGAAAGAAAAAAAAGAAAAAGGGGGAAGAAAAAAAAAGGAGCAACACTCAAAGAAATGACTGTTTCATCGTACCCCAAAGAGGGTGAAATGAATATAATAATAAATGCAACCATTTATTTATATGTCAATTTTTTTTATTCTTTAAATTGTTTGCTTGGAAATATAACATTGTTAAAATTTCATTAATGTGTCTGGGACAGGGATGTTAATGAAACTGCAAATGCATATCATTGTGATAAACACAATAATAATAATATCTGTATTGCAATAAAAAATGATCTGAATTAGTTTGCATTGTGATAAATAGCAAACTCTTTGCTTGCAACACAAAACACATGTGAGCGGCATTGCTCACCAACTTAAAGGGCGAAATTACACCAGCATTTAGTGATTTGGGAGCGCAGGTGGTGTAGCGGGTGGTGTGCTTGCCTCCCACTTGATTCCCGGCAGGGTCACTCCCGGACTTCTGCAAGTGGGAANTCATCGTACCCCAAAGAGGGTGAAATGAATATAATAATAAATGCAACCATTTATTTATATGTCAATTTTTTTTATCCTTTAAATTGTTTGCTTGGAAATATAACATTGTTAAAATTTCATTAATGTGTCTGGGACAGGGATGTTAATGAAACTGCAAATGCATATCATTGTGATAAACACAATAATAATAATATCTGTATTGCAATAAAAAATGATCTGAATTAGTTAGCATTGTGATAAATAGCAAACTCTTTGCTTGCAACACAAAACATATGTGAGCGGCATTGCTCACCAACTTAAAGGGCGAAATTACACCAGCATTTAGTGATTTGGGAGCGCAGGTGGTGTAGCGGGTGGTGTAGCGGGTGGTGTAGCGGGTGGTGTGCTTGCCTCCCACTTGATTCCCGGCAGGGTCACTCCCGGACTTCTGCAAGTGGGAANGGTGGTGTAGCGGGTGGTGTGCTTGCCTCCCACTTGATTCCCGGCAGGGTCACTCCCGGACTTCTGCAAGTGGGAAACTGTGCTGGGCGATGCTGCTGCTTGGCTGGTTCTCTCTGGATCTCCCGTATCCCACGCTTGTGAATTCTACACTGCTCCACAGCCTTCTTGTTTCACCCTCGTTCGTTACAAGCCGCTCTGCTCCGCTCCACTCTCCTTTAATTGTAATTATACAGACACTTCAGAAATGCTCTGTAATTAAGCATATTGTCCGGATGAATAAAAATGTATCTAAAGCAAGTTATGGCTGTCTAGTGGATAGTGTTTTGACTACAGAAAATTGTTATTATGCACAGAAATCCGGGTTCACGCAAAAGTTTGGAAATGTCCCAAAAACACTTTTGGTTCATAAAACCTGAGAGTAGCAGCTTTGCGCATACAGAAATAGGTAACTTCCAACTTCTGTAAAGTCCTGCTGCAGTTCTGTCGGGGCACTCCTCCGCGCTGTGCAAAGAAAGCTTAGCCGAGTCTTGCGAAGCAACGCACCACAGCCATGTGCACTCGGTTTAATAATATATTGCATAATTACTATTTCTTACTGGGTATTACTATCACTTGTTTGTATCAATATTAATTGAAAAGAAAACACTTATAGATAAAAATATAATAGATCTTTAATTTGACCATAAATAAGGTATTGTTATCTTCTTTTATGTTAACACAAGTACCTGCTTGTGAAGTTGTGTTCACTTTCATTACTGATACTTTGCTCTGGCTTGAGCATCTACGGATGATCGCTGCTTGGCCGTACAGTATTATCACAGTAAAGCTGGAGGATATGTGTAGCTAGGTGAGCCAAATGAAGTGAATGACCATAGCGAGAGTTTGTGTGCACATGTTCAAATATTGTTCTTGCAAGCAATACAGACAATTATGTGTAGGTTGAAAATTTGACATAGTTTTGTTACAAATCTTTTGTATTACAAACTGCCTTGCCGTGTGTAGTCTTTGATATACAGTGAAAGAGTACTTGTATGATTTTATTTGTTTTTGGAAAGTCCTTTTCGTAATAGGGGGGATACTTCAATGTAAATTTTACTCTTCTCTGCTACTAGGAGAATTTGAAATAAATTATAATTGGTCCTGCAGTAGCTTTAAAGGTGTATTACATCTCAAAATTATAAATTAAATCAGCTATGAAAAAAAAAAAACATAAATTTCAGATATTGGATTAGCAATAAAATTGTGAATTGGGAAACATGGTAGCCATTTGATAAGTTTCCGGAGATCCAGTGAAACTTAAAACAGAGTTTGGAGTAATGGTTGTAAAAGCATTTAAATATTTTTGGAAATTATTATATATCTCTGACATTGATCTATCAACTGTTTCAACTGGTTACGTACTGTGGTGAAAAAAAGGAAGTGGTAAATGTTAGAAAATTTAAACTGATCTTTACAATGTTGTGTTATGTAATGTGCACTGTATAGTTCAGGTTACTTATCATTTCTCTCAAATGATTTTACTGTGGTCCATCTGTTGACATTGTTTGGTCAGTTTGTTTGCATTATGTTGAACTGCAGTAACTGACAGTGATATTTAGAAGGTTTTCCCAGGTAAACATACATTTTGTTAGCTGTCTACTGCTTCAGCCATCAGTTTTGCCATTCCATTTGTATAATTTTTAAAGTCTTCGGGTATTGTGTTCATGCCATGTTTAAACTGCCCTCCCCTCTTTCCCAGGAATAAAGTCGTTCAAAGGGAAATGTTCACCTTTATACCATTTCTTGGTTGTGTTCAATTTACATGGACACTGTGGAATTGTGCTGTTGTGGTACAAAAATTAGGGGTGCAGGCGAATAGCATATGCAGCCTCTGAACAACTGCACATGACCTTGCCGTGGCAGATCGCCAGTGCACTGGTGGGGCTGCCACTAGCCCATTATCGTCCTCACTCCTTCAGCCACAATGTTCCCAGCCCTGCCTCTGAGTTCTCTGATTTTTGAGCAGAGTTTCAGATCACTCGAAATAGAACTCAATTTTTTCAGACTCAAAATATTAGAGATTTTCAGCTACAGATTTAATGGTATATTTTTGTACTAACCATTACGTGTAATAATTACATAGATAATAGAACTCTTATTTAGAAGGTCTAATTTAGCACTTCGTCATGTTAGTAATGTTTCAAGAAGCCGGTATCCAAGTTCGTGAGGGATGGAGGTCTTAATAAAATTTAAAGAACTAAATTTGATTTTAATTTATTCACACAGCTATTATTTACAGCATCAGTCTATCTTCACTATTACTCTTTTTAGTTGTCAGCGAGTGCAATATTCAATGTCTACCTCATCCCTAATTAAAGTACTTGTCAGCGTGTCTGGTTATAATCAATTAACTCACATTCATCATTAACACATGTTCATTATGTCGGTTGCTTTCATTTATATCATCTTAACACTCACGCACCCAGTATAATAGTCCAGCCTGCCAGCTGCACTCTTCACTGTGCCAATGCTCACAGTCGCAGATTTGCCTCCTGCTGGTCGCCCTTCTTGCCACTCATTGCTCCTCTCGCTTGCCTGTCGCCCAACATTGCACAACAGCCCAAACTCCTTGTGCTCGCAAAACTCCCAGCTCGCAGTCCCAACGCGCCTTCACAGTCGCCAGCCCCGGTCTGGAAGGCTCGCTGCATGCTGAGTCACGCTGAGAGAAAGCAGAACACTCCTCGGGCAAACACGAAAACTCTGCCAGCCGAAGGCCAGGAGTGGGCGAGCCACGAAAGACTTATCACGGCGGTACACTTTTCGTAACCAGGTATCGCTCGTCTGTCGTTCAAACATCCCTTTTGACTCTACGCCCGCTACCATATCACTACTCTTTCCTTCTCTTCCGCTCTTGCGCGGGACAAAGCAGCGGGCGCGTAACAGTACACTTAAAACAGCAAAACACCATAGCTTAACCTATCTGCTTTGTACTTTTTATTGATGTGGCAATGTCGCAGGTCCAGTCACAAACAAGTAATATATTTTATTTGTCACTAAGGAAATAAGTTATTATGAGTATAGACAACGTGCAGTAATACTATTTATTGTGCCATTATTATTTTGTGAGACAATTTCAATGTAAGAAAAGGTAAAACAGTGGCAATTGCGTATAGATGTGTAGGTTGTAAGTAATGAAACATGAGTTTTACAGCTCGTCGTACCTATTCATTTGCAGAACTAAAAATACAAAAATTTGTGATGCATATCCAAAATTCACATAATTTTCCACCAAAACACCTAACGTAAACAAACTTGTATACATCATGGCGTTGTGTTAACGGAGACTTCAGAAAAGCAACTGTAAGAATGGCACGGCTCTGCTAGTCTGAAATATCAATAATGTTAATAAAGTATGTGATTTTGACGAGTGTACATAACAATTCCAATTAACGTGTTGCTGAATTAATTTATTTCCATTAATAAGTACTGCTAACATCATACGCTACAAAACTAGAGCCTGAACCTCGCCATGCGTGGTGTGCTCAGAGTGAAGCGCTCAACTGCCACGCTGTGCGAGACCCGGGACAGTATTTTTGTCCTCTATAATGTGGTAGTAAATTAAATACAAATTATTTCAGATTTGTTTATTTTATTAATGTTGAAAAATTATCGTTGATGGTAATAAATCATAGAAACTGGTTTGGCAAATTGCAGTACTCATTTAATGCTGGAAATAATTCAAACGCTCAACTCTAATTCAAAACCTGTGTTCACAAACCCGTAAATTGAAAATTTGTTTTTCATAAAATACATACTATTGCTGAAAAGTGGAATAAAAAAGGGGTGTTCTTGTATTAGGGAGTTCAATATTAAAAACAAATTTCATTTACAAAATTGATTTCATTCTGTAAACATTAAATACCAAAAAATAATAAAAAGAAGTTTTGGAGGTGACATTCTGGTAAATGAATATCCTTGGATCTTTAAGTGATCATAGGAAAATGGCCTTGTTGTTTAGTGCGGCAGGTGGCAGGGTATTTTGGTTTAGATGAAAGTGATAGTAACGTATGCAGTGGCAGCAAGTGTTTTGTTTGTTGTTTTGTGAACGTATGTAGTGGTGGTTCCATGTAACAAGGCTTCAAACATCCCTGGGGTGGCGTTTCCTTGTAACAAGACTGTGGCAAATTTGAATTAACTAGTTGGATTGTATCTTAGACTTCATTAATTGCTGTAAATTAATTGTTGCCATGTTTAGATAGTTCTTGGTAGGCCAGGTTTATCACAATTTCAAATAACACATTACAAGCGAGAAGTTTGCGTGAGCTGGTTTTACATGGACCTGTGCTTTTCAACCAAATCTGTTAAGTTAGTTTCATGTAGCACGTTGCTCTACCGTGTGATTTTGCAGGCCAATGACAACAGGAATGAAATTGTGTTACATTTTCTTTTCATGGCCTTTGTTTTGGTTTTCCAACATATTTGACCTAACTCATATATAAATTTTTGTTTCCGTAAGAGGAGAACAAAAGGATAATGAAATTTAAGCTAAGTCGTAAAAAATGTTATAAATGGAATCTGCAGTTTAATAGTAAGCTCTTAAGGATTTTCTTTTCAGAAAAATGGCCATCGTGCACATATTTGTGTTAAAATGATTGTACAGTAGAGGGGAAACACATATCCCCTAAATTATTTACTCACATTCTTCTTTAAATACAAGAACTATGCAGTATTAGGTTACTCGTAAATTTGGAAATATTTAGAGGCTAGAATTTTCAGAATAAAGTGACACAGAAGTATAAGAATGCCTCTATGTATTGCGTAATGTTCACCATTACGGTGGGCGTTGTCATACAGTCGTTCTCAGTTTCACAAAACCACAAACTTCAAACGTTTGCATTATGTTCTTGGCCACTCCAAAGTTTTTAACAAAAATGTGTGTATAATTTTAATTTTGAAAATTCTCAATCATAAAAGCAACAAATGTTTTGGGAAATTTTTATTAAGTATGCAAGTTCTCATGCTTATATGATGCATCAAAATATGGCATCCTTTTTCATTATATTTACAATGTCGCTCGTGTGTAACATTAATCACAATTGAAGCCTTGACAGTTTACTATAATAGTGTAACAGTTTTATTATTTTTTAAAAGTGCAGAATATTGTGTTCTCCAGAAAATTAGTAAAAACAATTTATCCTTTACATTTAAAATAGTGAGTGAGTGAAGAGATTTGGGTGGCTCTTAACAACGAGGTCTTGAGAGTCGATGAGGGTGAAGTGAGGTGAGTATGGAGCAGCACCGGAATGAAAGGGCAGGGGATACAGGAGATCCCAGAGAAAACCCGCCGACCAGCGGCATCATCTGGCACAATTTCCACATGCGAAAATCCGGGAGTGACCCAGCCGGGGATTGAACCCGGTTCACCTAGATGGGAGGCGAGCAGGCTAACTGCTCAGCCACTGTGGCCCCATTAAAAATAATAATTTTATTGTTTGCATGTAATAAATTTTTTAACATTATGCTAGAAAAATTTTGATTAACAGTACCTCTTTGGGTTTTTTCCACCTCTAAGGGAAAATATTCACTTTATACAGCAGTGAAAATTAGTTTTATTTTATTTTTATGCATTTAGAAATATAGATTTCTTGCTCTAGATTTTATTAATGCACATTTAAGTATAATTTAAGCTTCATTATGCATACCAGTGAGTAGTGTTTTGTTCTTTTACAGAATATGCTGTACTATGTGTTTGCACACACTCTTGCTGTGTACTGTAGTTTTGTATTTGTCTGTTGTGTTTTGCAGGGGCCACTAAGGAAATAGGCACCGCCCTGACACGAATATGTCTTAGGCACAAAGCTGTGGAGGCCAGGATGAAGACCTTCACGAGGTTTGAATCCGCTATACTCTTGTCAAATGCACCATCTGTTGAGTTTGTCTTGGCAATATTTTGACTGATTAATAAATATTCATGGGATGCACGTTTCTCGTAGGAACACGTGCAAAAAGGCACAATGCGTGTTGTATCATGTGTTTGCAGTGTGCTCAAGTAGTGTTTGTGGATTATTCTGTAGGTTGAAATAGCACCCATGTTGACCAATTCAAAAAATTTTAACGTTGGACGCTGCAGTTACATCGCTATACGTTAAGTTGCCACTGCTAGCTCAGAGGTGGAACACGAAACTCTTTAAAATGGACGCTAATTAATTAAGAAATAAGTTCAAGTTCCAGAGTATTTGTTATATATGTTTATTTAATCTTGAAGTGACATATTTCACAGCCGAAGTTCATAGTATGCAGAATACGAAATGTTCACAGATAATTAGACATGGTCAGAACAGAGCCACAATCGTTTACTTAATTATTACGTTCTTAAAAACTGGCCCGAAGAAATAATAAATGCGTACACCTCCCACACCGGCGGAGAAATAAAATAGCAAAGTCTAGTTGCAGATGTGGGAGTTATCTTCACGCCCGATGCGGCCTAGACGAGCATTGTAAGACGACTCACTGACCTTCAGCCCTCAAGGGCGACTGACTTGAAGTGACTTGAAGGGCGACAGGCACACGCGTCTTTGTGCTGCCTGTCACCCCCCTCTCCTGTGATAAGGGTCTAGCCACACCGCTCACCACACGTTATCGAACTTGACACTTAAACGAAACTGTGTTGTACAAACTAAAACTGCGCCGTGAACATACACATAAACAAACTTCTCGTACAACAAAACTTGTTGACGCAGTTTGAAAAAAGCTAAATAATGCTGACGCTTAACAAAAACTGAAAACTACGATGTTCGAAACAAAACGACAACCAAACTCCTGATAACCGTAAAACGGCAAACGTATACCCAATAAACAAACTATCACGGTAAAATGAAGCACCACGGCTTTAATTTTGAAACCGATAAAAATATTACGAAGCTTAGCAAAGCTTAAGAAAAACGAACAAAATTGAAACACGTGTCCCGGTCCCAAAAATTAATAATACTGCGTCATTACAAAGTTTCACACAAATTATCCCAACCAGAAGTATCATGTGCTGGTGTGTGTTGTGCTAACATGTTGCTAGCAGTGAATAAAGTCTACATATTTGTTGTTTTTGATATGTGCACGTTACCGTAATGAATTTGTAATTTTGCTTGCATGTTTATGGTGTGAATAAAGTTGTGAAAGATGTAAGAATTGTAAAAATATCTTGTGAACTGCTGGACAGAGCCAAAAAACTTAGCGGGCATTGCGTTTATTAATTTTTATGTCATTGCCTATGAGATCAGAATAATTTCCTATCAAATATATTTATATAGAATCAGCTAATAGTGTTCCAAGGGAGAATATCTGTGGTCAGTGTATTGGATCCATTGGTTGTCAAAATATTGCCACGCTGTGTGCATTCTGTTGCTCATGTTAGCATGTATTGGTTTTATATTCGTATTAAAATTCTGAAGGTTGCATTTCATTTGTGTCTTTGCACAAAACTGGAGAAGGAAACTCCACTGCAAAACCAGTTGTAATATACAATGTTTGCCTGCCAAATTTTTCCAGAAGAAATGTCAGTATTTCCATAATTACTTGGCGTAAATTGTCTGATCCTCAAAGTTAAAAGCCTTTTATATGTTGCTTGGAGGTTTAGTTTTCAAGCCCAGGCTGCCTGGAGGGAATGGGGATTTTTATGGGGGATTGTCTGTAATGTTGTTATTACTGTGGTGTTCACACACACCTGTTTATTGTCTCAGGTTTGTTTGATTCAGTTTCTCTTTTTTTATCTTGAAGATTTTCTAGAATTTCTATCCTTGGCCAAATTGTCTTGCCACTGTGGTGATAACGCTATATTCTTACAGTGGTGGTGATAATTTCATACTGCATAATGGAGAACCTTTTTCATGTGGTCTCTAAAATTGAAATTTTTCCACCAGTTGTTCAACTACATGTGGGTGTAATGTAATAGAAGATTACGTTGCCCATGTGGCATACTTTTCACCCGAATGCGTTTTCAGAAAATAATACTATTTTTGATATTTAGTTTAGTGGTAGGCAGCTTTGTTCTAATTTGGTTTACAGTTGTATTTTCATTTTAAATATTGGGCATTAAAGATTTATGATGGTAGCGTAATTTTGAGTGACAATCTACTGTTACTTCAAGCAGAGATGACATTTGTAATTTAGAATTTAGGCATTTTTTCTGGTTACAATATTGTGTATTTGAGTCCGTCAATGTTTATGCTACTTGAAATAGCAGGTTTGTGGGAATTGCTAGTTGGTTTCATAATAGTGGCTCGTATCGACATGTGCCCTACCCCCACCCCTCACATACTGTGCCAAAAACCTATCCAGATTAGGGCATCGTGTGGTACAGAATCCTTCTGGACACTGGTGTGAACCCTGTCACAATCACTTTCCCACGCAAGCCAAACTACGCTGAAATTAAACAACTGAATTTACAGAACGTGCTCGAAAGGAAAGAACATCTACAAAGATTCTAATGGCCCTTATCTCTAATCGCTCATGGTGACCTCAACTACTTGAGAAAACACACGACACATACACCTACTAATATGGACAAAACATCTGAAATACTGAAAAACAATTACATTTCCTTGCAAAACAGAAGAAAATCAATTAAATGTTTCAATTAAATCTGTGTCAACAGCACCATTACAAGTGTGTTAAAACATATACAGTAGGGCCACTGGTTCTATGGGGGAGATGTCGTGTGTCACGTGTGTTCCTGTGCTGCTGATGGCGCTGGCCACAGTGAGAGTTGCTGTGTTGGTCGGACTGTGAGCACAGTGTTGTGTTGTGTGTTTCAGCGCCATCATGGACTGCCTGGTGATACCCCTGCAGGAGAAACTTGAAGACTGGAAGAAGGCAGTTGTCAACTTGGACAAGGAGCATGCCAAAGGCAAGTCCTTCTATAGATTGTTCAATTAACTGAGCTCTTGTGCAATCAACCTTGGGAAAGTATCGCTGCCCCTACCTGCATATACACTGGCGTGCGTCCTGTACAGTTGGTAACAAGAGGGAAAGTAGTTCCGTGTTTTTTTACGTTAAGGGAAAGTAGTTATGTTTTTTTTTACATTGAGGGAAAGTAGTTTTGNGGAGAAACTTGAAGACTGGAAGAAGGCAGTTGTCAACTTGGACAAGGAGCATGCCAAAGGCAAGTCCTTCTATAGATTGTTCAATTAACTGAGCTCTTGTGCAATCAACCTTGGGAAAGTATCGCTGCCCCTACCTGCATATACACTGGCGTGCGTCCTGTACAGTTGGTAACAAGAGGGAAAGTAGTTCCGTGTTTTTTTACGTTGAGGGAAAGTAGTTATGTTTTTTTTTACATTGAGGGAAAGTAGTTTCGTGTTTTTCTACGTTGAGGGAAAGTAGTTTCGTGTTTTTTTACGTTGAGGGAAAGTAGTTTCGTGTTATTTTACGTTGAGGGAAAGTAGTTCCGTGTTTTTTTACGTTGAGGGAAAGTAGTTCCGTGTTTTTTTACGTTGAATTGTTAGTTAAAGAGTTGTGAATGCTGACATTATTTAGTTTGCTTTTTGCAATTTTAAAGTGTAAGAACTACAAAATTGGTAAAATATTGACTTAATATAATTATTTTAGTTCCTCTGGATCAATGCATGAATAAAGTTATCAGCTTCATGACAATGTTAATTCTATGTTTGATGGAACAATGCGAAATATGTAGCGACCAGATTTTATGGTTTTATTTTTAGTTTAATTTATTTCCAAAAAAATAAGGTTTTCCTATTGTTTTTATTGTTGTAAACACACTGCGTATACTGTTAACAAAAGTGCATATTTAAATATGTATTCACTTAAAATTTTTTTAATATGTAGCATTTAATTAATTATCTAATCAAGAGTAAGCATTTTATCCAAACAAAATAAGACATGTAATTACATTTTATGTACTATTAAAATATTTTATGGTACTATCAAAGTTTATAGACAATGCGCATTCCCTTTAATCAGTAACTTGAAAAAATATTCAGAATACAATTTGTGTGAAGAGCATTTTTCGGGTAATTTAGTTTTATTTCATGTCTTAACTTAAATTTTGGTGTTATGCTGTGCATTAACATACACTTCAGCATTATTTTCGTTTTATCACTTTTCACCATAAACTTGCCGCTAGCAATAAGGCTAAGTAGATCTTGGGTCTTTAAAAGTCGTTAGTTTATTCTTAGTTTACATTTGGCAGTTTCATTAAATCTTTTTGGAATGTTGGTCTACAGTGTCCTCGAAGCACAAAACATGCATTGTTTTAATGTTTCATGAGGTTTATAAATTCCGGAGGATCATGTGCGCTCATCAAACTATAACAACATAACAAAACTGACGGCAGAGTGCATTACTACAGCAAAGAGCCTTGTATAGTTGGTAGCACGACATCCATTAACTCAAAAAACCATCACAGTCACTGTTATCCAAAAGCCAATTGTCTGCTATCTTCACAAATAACAAATTCCCATAAGTCACAAAATCCCCATCACATTCAAAAGACCTAACAAAATCTGTTTTTGTAGGTAGTAAGTAAATGGTTTACACACACTGTTGCACGACGATAAAAAAATGGAAGTTACAATCTCAAAAATATTCTAAAATTCAATTACTACTCATTTGGCATCACATATTGTAAATTTGTATTTTTTGCATGGCCAGAAATTACCCAAGCTTTTTGCACATTGTAATGAAGAGGTAGTGAGTTAAAATTTGAGTATGGGTTCTGATGTGATTCAAAGCCACAGCATAGAATATTTACAAATAACATCCTATGCCTAAAATAATTGTACTCTGTCTACAGCGTATCCTGAAGGTGGTTCCGAGACATTTTCTAAATAAGTGTTTGTAAAAAGAGTTATTTTAGTCCACAATGGATTATTTCAGATCTCGGTGAAGAAGACTTTCAAAATATAATTAAATAGTGAAATTCAGATCTCTTGATTGTAGAAGGTTCAACTAGTTTCAGAATGAGTCGCACAGTTATGGCATTTAGCCAAATTTTGTTACTCTGTCACACTGTAAACGGCCATGATGGATTGAAGTAAGGATTTGAAGTTAAAAAAAGTAGATTCAGCAATAAAATGAGAAAAAAATTCTGATTTACTCAATGACTGGAGGCCTACTAGCTAAAATGCCATATTTCCTTGTGTGCAATTGCCAGTAGTGGGAAGAAATGGTGAACCAAAGAAAGGAACATTTTTTCATGAGTGATGTTTGAAATAAAGGAAAACAGTACTATAAAAGGGGTCATCAATGTTTGTGAAAGGTAATTAATGTAACACAGTAAAAATCAATAGCTTTTTATGATTTTTTTTTGTAGAGTGGGTGTGTGTGAATTTAAAAACATGATCGAAAACATAATTTAGTTAAAGAAAAAGCCATTTCATAGTCCATCCATAACTAAAATATTGAGATTTGCATTTTGTTTTTGATAGTATAATGCTGACCTAGGATGTTATGTAAATAACTTTTGACTTGTAACCAACCAAAATTATGAAATAAGTGTTTCTGGTTAGTTACAAGTCAACAGTTATGTGAATAAGTTCCTATCAGTCCATTTATAACATAAAAGTACCACACAGTAAAATATTATTATAATGTATTCACTTTAAAGTACGTCTTTCAAATCTCTGGTAGATGTAACATCACATGCATGTTCACTATATAAAGTATTTTTCAGTATTAAGTGTAAAATTGTGTAGTGTAATTTGTGTAGAGATTCTACTGTATTGCTTTGAAATTTGTGAAGTGCAATAAATGATAGTGAGGAAACCCTTATGGGCAATATGGGGTGTGGTGTGTGCGGCCAGAGTACAAGCGCGTACGAGCGGAGCTGAAGAAGCGCTCTACGGACACACTGCGGCTGCAGAAGAAGGTGAAGAAGGGGAAGGGAGGGGAGCTGGAGCGGCGGGTGGAGAGCTGCCTGCAGGACGTCTCTGAGAAGAGACACTTGCTGGAGGAGACGGAGAAGCAAGCCGTGCGCTCAGCGTTCATTGAGGAGCGCAGCCGCTACTGCCTCCTGGTCACGTTCCTCAAGCCCGTCATGGTGAGGTTACACACACACATATATATATAGTCTATTCACGATTTCTGTACACTTTTTGAATCAAACCTTTGAAAAATCACCCCACTTGTCATTAATCACAAGCTTTTTATGCCTCTGTTAACATGAAAGTATCTTATTTTTCGTTAAATTGGAGATTTACTGTTATTTTATTTATAAATTGTATTATTTCATTTGTAATAAATATGAATAGAAGCAGTGAAAAAACGTGTGTTGGTAGCGCCTAGTAAGAAATAGTTCTCATGCAAAATATCATTACAACTGAGTGCACACAAATTCGGTGCGTTGTCCTTTGGTGTAATTTTTTAGACTTGGTTAAGCTTAGTTTGCTCGAGGCAAAGGAATATCCTGTAAGTAGAACTTTATCAGGGTTTTAGAAAAGTGTGAAGTAACCGTGAATGGATTACATGCGCACACGCACACACACACACACACACACACACTCTCTCTCTCTCTCTCTCTCACTCTCTCTCACTCTCTCTCTCACTCACTCACTCACTCACTCACTCACTCACTCACTCACTCTCTCACTCTCTCACTCACACTCTCTCACACTCTCTCACTCACACTCTCTCACTCTCTCACTCACACTCTCTCACTCACTCACACTCTCTCACTCACTCACACTCTCTCACTCACTCACACTCTCTCACTCACACTCTCTCACTCACACTCTCTCACTCACACTCTCTCACTCTCTCACTCACACTCTCTCACACTCTCACTCTCACTCACTCAGGTGCTGTGATTCTACCAGGGTTCCTAGGGTCCTCAAATGTCCTTGAATTTAAATTGTTTGACTTGAATGCTTTGAAAAGTTCTTGAATTAGGCTGGGCCTTGAAAAGTCTTTCAATATTTGGGTTACGATAAAATCCTCCTGCTGTTCTTTGAAGTAGTGTACGATGCAATACACATGAGCAATAATTCTGTACTTAGCATAATTTTTTCAAATATGGTTAGGAAAAATTGATTTAAATTGCTGCAGGACAAAATGAAAAACGTGGCAATTTTTTATGTTATTGTACCACTTTTTTGTGTGTGGTGAAATAACTTCAGGGAAACCTCTACCTTGGGGGACCTGAATTTGTGCATTTTGCAGTAGTATGTATTAACAGTTTTTTTGCAATAATTATAAAAACTATAAAAAAAATAAAATTACAACTCAGTGATTTAACATATTGGAAAACGATGACATATCTTACTACCAGCACGACTTATGTTTACCATTGGACTCGACATTACAGTGTAATACAAATTAACAAATATTTTTTAAGCATATTAACATTAAATTCTTGTCTTGCTACAAGGTGAAATGATACAACTATGTTTTAATAAGAACTTTGTACTAAAAAGATTTTTGATTAATGAGGAGTTACTGTGGAGGATAATGGGTCGTGGGGAGCGAGGGGTGATGACGTGTGCCTGCATTGCAACAGGACGAGGAGGTGGCGATGCTGTCGGAGTTGTCGCACCTGCAGGAGGTGGTGGAGCAGGTCCAGAAGCACACTGCGGACCCCTTCGCCCTGCCGCCGGCCAGCGAGCAGGTGATCGCGGACCTGAAGGAGGCAGACGGCGTGTGGCAGTTCCACACGCCGCCCAGCAGCCCCAGCTCGCTCGGCTCTCGCAAGTCGAGCATGTGCAGCATCAGCAGCCTTAACAGCTCCTCCAGCGGCAGTACCAAGTCCCGCCAGCACTCCCCAAGCCACCATTACTGGCACCGCTCCCTCTCCCAGGTACAATACTTGCTTTGCTGCCCCTAAAGTATTATCACCATCAATTGGTAGATGTGTGAGAAGACTGATTTTTGCCCAGCGATTTATTTACATATGTATTACTGTTCATAATAGTTCTGAACATTTTCAGAGTACCAAGTTGCATTTTAATTTTATTTGCTCTTTAAGCTCACAATAACTTCATTTTTTTAGTTCACGTTTTAGTTAATTTACTTTATTTTATATATGTATATTTTGGAATTTTTGTTGTGTTATGGTAGCATCCACGGCAAGGAAACAATTTTGCACGACTATCGAGCATTTCGTCCCAGGACTCTGGGTTCACGTCTCAGGATGCTTTGTTTCTGCAGCCGCGGGTAGTCCACAGTGAGCTGCAGGTAGATGGTTTTTTGTTTTGTTTATTTTTTAAAACACACGTTTTACCAACATACTTGACTTTTGACGAGTACCGGTGGTGCTTGTCATGGTTGCATATTACTGTAATCCATTCACCGTATCTTCAAATTTTCTGAAATGCACCTTAAAAAACTACCCCAGATGTTACATGTTTGCCGGTTTTTAAATAGATCATGTACCACTAACATTTGATACTGTTAGTAATGTAAAGTAGTACAGTGGAACCCTGTTATATTATTTTCCTGCTTAATATGCAGTTTTATCTTGTACACAAACATGTTTTTCAGTACAAGTTTTTCCTTAATGTAAGGCTAACATTTCTTGGGGTCCTTGAGAAATGTTATAACTGGGTTCTACCATAATCTAATTTTGATTAAAGAAAACTTTTACTTATAGAGAGATAGAAAAT
The DNA here is from genome assembly GCA_002778355.1 of Clitarchus hookeri. Lineage (NCBI taxonomy): Eukaryota > Metazoa > Arthropoda > Insecta > Phasmatodea > Phasmatidae > Clitarchus > Clitarchus hookeri. The sequence goes on from NQII01000715.1 coordinate 961,877, forward strand.
TAGTTAAAACCATATAGATGCTAACAAATGCTAAAAGCATGCTTCCTATCTACAAATCTCTATAGCCTCCACAATCTGTGAATTTACATGAAAAAGCAATTTTTGTAATCATTTAACAGTTTGAGTTAATTTCAGTAAATCTGGACTTTTCTATAGTAAAAAAAGTTAAAATCAGAAGTTTTTTATTTGCAGTAAATGTCTTGTTTTCAATGTTGACAATTTTCATTTCCTTCAAAAATAGGCGAAATATTTTTCTAACCTTCCATAAAGCTACATTTGTTTATGTTTGAACAGAAACCTATGTTGTCCGCGGGTTGGAACGGAATAGGAACGTAACATCTGTTCATAGCGCCGGTCCTTCCCATTACTAAAATTTACAGTGTCTACACATGGGACCGGAGGAAGTGTATTTTTGATCTGCTGTTTGCTTTGTGAGCATGAGGGAGAGAAGTGTGGTGTGGCAAACTAAGATAGGAGGGATGGAAGGAGAAAGGAAGCGGTCAGAGGGGGGAGAGACAGGAGTAGAAACAAAAGGGCGGCAGAGGGCAGTAGGGAGGGACGTTCTGAGATATCCTGGCTTTGTGTGTATGTGACAGAGACTGTGTGAAGTAGCACGTTGATTGGTAGGCAACTAAGCCCCTCGCTCCTCTTCTACAAACCTGGAGGGGAAGAAGAATGGTGGTCATTACATAATGCCGTTGTCATACGTCACAATTTTTTTTTAATTAACTAGTTGCTGCACACATGTAGTTTATGGCATTTGTTAAACACGGAATCTACATGGGCAAATACAATAAAAAAATTAATGGGGCACGGTAAATTTTGTTTATAACGATAACTTGCTATAGCGATAATTTATTTTGCCATTGTCGACTATCGTTATAACGTGTTTCCACTGTTGTGAGAATCTATTCCTAGTCCAGAATTGAGAATTGAAACAAGGATACTAGACTCTAATTTGTAAAAATGTGGAATCGTCCACCGCTACTTTCTTGCTTCTGAGGTTGTCAACCTTATCCGTTTCTAAAATAGTCATTAGAAATATAATTAAGCTACAGTGAAGGATTTATGGAAAGTGGCAAGCTATGTGTGGTGCAAAATATATTGGAATGCAGAAATGGTTGTGGAAGAAGTGTTAGGTTATTGTGAAGGTTGTCGCTGCGGGAGGGGGCCACTGTACCTTGCACAGTTGCAGATGTCCAATTCTGAGCACGGGGGCAACTTGAGCACCCCGCCCAGCAACGGCAGTTCGGCGGGAACGCTCCCCACCACGACGGTCACCTGGCCCAACCTGCAGGAGACGCTGCAGTTCGAACGAGCCGCCTCCGCCATCATGAGCGAGCGCCCCCACACCATATCCTCAGGTGCGTGACATTCCATCTTGCCATCGAGCGAAGTGGCACAATGGTCAACCTTTGGACTCGCTTTCGAGAGGACCTGGGTTCGATTTTTGGTCCGGTCGTAGTCATCCTAATTTTTGTTTTCCATGGTTTACCAGAATCACTCCAGGTGAATGCTGGGATTGTTCCATACTACATGTCGTGGCCAATTCCATCCCCACTCCTGCATCTCTGAGAAACTTGCTTAGCCTCTAGTGACCTCATTGTCGACGATACATTAGGCCCTATCTGTGTACCTGCCTACCTTCCACCTTTCTCTTTGACTTGTGGTTTCTGTTTCAGATGGTGTGCATTTTTTTTAGTATTTCTTACTACAAACAATTGCATAATTTGCAGAAATGTGGTTGAACTACTTAAATTCCATTGTTAATTTTCATTTTGACACATTATCTTCTTTTTCTTGTGCTATGTGTTGTATTTTTGTGTGTGAAACTCTCTCTTCTTGAGTATTTCATGTTATTTCTTGTATCATAGCATCACTGTAGCAGACAAAATTTCCTGAAAAAGTGATAACAAATTTCAATTACAAATAGAGGTGTGCGAATAGTGAATTTTGATGCTTTACTGTCTTCGAATTGAATAGTAAAATTTTTTGAATAGCTTGCAAATAGTTTGGAAGTCGAATAGCCACCAGTTAACATTTCATTTCAGTTATATGTAATAGAAATAACTATTATTTCACTGATCTCCCAACAAATGGTTTGGTCAAATACAGGATATCATTTTTACAGGATGATTTTGTGCTGTAACTAAAATTTTTGTTATTTCAATTATAAAATAATGAAAACGAACAAGATATTTACAGGCAAAAATTTTCTTTTATAGTGCACTAAATGATCATTCATTTGACACCTGAAAATTCATCGAAATTGAAAATCTTCTTTTCTTTACAACTTTTGGTAGCAAAATTTCTTACCAAAACGAAAATTAAAGTTGTCATTTTTCGTTTTTCGTTTTGCTATTCTGAATATTCGCACAACTCTAATGTTTTTATTTTAGGCTACATGTTGATCTATTAGAGGTGGAATTCTTAAGGTGGTTGTACCACCACCCCCCCCCCC
>NQII01000716.1:5184-21715 GCA_002778355.1 Clitarchus hookeri
CTTGGCTGGTTGACTGCAGGAGGTGTTGTACTTTTAGATATTTAGCCTTTGGGCCACAAGCACTACAAGGTTTTGTTGGCCGGCCAGGTCCAATTGTGGAAGCATCCGGTCTGGGCGTAGTTGGGACAGCATTAAATATATATTATTCGGAAAAGTAATATTTTCATTAAGCCAAGATGAATAAGTATCGAGAAAGCGGTGTCAATGCCTCCCGACTTTTTCCCATTTGTTATTCAATTCATTGCAAAATTTCCAAATTATATGTTTCAGGCCGTTGAAAGGAATTTCAGAATTACCTATATCTCCCATGTTTTACAGAACGTAAGTAATTAAGGCGTCAAACTTCGATTTCTNAAAGGAATTTCAGAATTACCTATATCTCCCATGTTTTACAGAACGTAAGTAATTAAGGCGTCAAACTTCGATTTCTTCGGGTTTTCGGCCCATATATTGAAAGGAGCCTTCCGAGAAATCGAGGACGTCATTCCCTTAAGAAGGTCAACAAAATTTAGATCGCAAATTTCCGCAAAATGTTTCTCATAATTTCAATACACAAAAGTTCTGGCTTCAATATCCACACAGTCACAACGCTGAAGTATGTTGAAGTCTGTACTAAAACCTTAGATAAACTTAAAAAAATAACTTTCATGTCGAAAGAAATCACTGACATTTTCAACAAAGTTTTACGAGTCGACACACGCTAATATAGACATCGCATAAACACCAGTAATAGCACAAACATTCAGTGATTACAATCTGCGGATACATTCAGNATGTGCTATAAACGGGCCTGAGGTGAGGAGAAGTCTGTTAGTAAGTCTGTATTGGTATCAGTTCTTGATGTTTTCCTCGTAAATAATTCCCTAAACCGCCTATTACGTTTGTTCCTCGCGTCTTTGGCTTCTTCGGAGTGTTGTCTAATTGGCAGAATGCAAGTTTCAATGATGACCTTTCCGTGAAATAAGATTTTATGTAGGCTTACAGGCATTGGATATCATGAATAGTGTTGGACGTAAAGGTCCAGTGTTTCCCTTAAGTAGGCTTCAATTTGAACCACATTAATTCTGTGATCAGAATTCATGCATTCTAGAATAACGCCTAAACGTTTAATTAAATCTAGATTTACTCCTGTTATCTCTGCCCGTAAATTTTTTAGAAATGCTGAAAAGTTGGCAGTGTTACCGCCATTTGTGTTACCAGTTTGCTGTTTAGGCATATCAATTAGAAGACCTAATTCACGTCTGCATTTTTCCTGGACATATATTTTTTTTTTTTTTCGAGTCACCATCTCTTTATTTTCAACCTCTCTTGCTTGCCATACTTTAATTTCTAAGCGGTATGAAATATGAAGAACGCATTCCAAAATTCTAATCCACGAATAAAGTGGTGATATTCCAAAGGACAGATTGTCTCTTTTTACTTCTTTTCTTGATATAATATTCAAATTATTCATTTCAGAAGGTTTGGCGCCACAGAGGCGCCACACGACGACACGGCATACAGACCTTGCCATCTACCATACAAAATATCATAGATGGATATACGGTAATGTCCAGGTCGTTGAGAGCTACTTTATTGGTTCTAAGTGTTTCTATTTGCAGCCTTACTTTATTGGTTTCTGTAGTTATTAAATCTACCGTTTCCTTCGCAAACATAAATTTGATGGGGCGGCAGTACCTAGTAGAAGACGGTACTGGGTTTTGCCAAATGATGGTCCTAGAATCGCCTGTACCACAGTACCTTTGTATAGGAACCATAGAAATACTGAATAGACTTTCATCTGAGTAATGTTCCTCGGAAAACTTCTGTTTATATCGATTCTGTTCTAATCCATCGCATCCCCATTTGATGATGATATTTAAGCTAGTATTTTTAAGCGGACGTACCTTCTCGCTGACCTGTTGAACCTGACACAGGCGGAAGACTGTATGGTCAACGATAGACTGTACAGGTATTTCCGCTGATGTTTCTGTCACGTTTGCCTCCTGAGGATAACACAACTGTTTGGCCTCTTTAACTCTGTGGCACGGAGGATGCAATATGCAATTTAAGCTTTCAGCTTGTTCTAGAATTCGTAGGTACATGCGAGTGGTGAGATTAGTATCTACCATTAATGCAAGCGCTTGTTCTGTGGACAATGATAATGGCTTTTTAAATAAGGACTTGCGGGTCTTTTTAATAGTCTTACCCCTACTCGGCGATGCAGCCAAAAGTTATTTTACAATTACTGCAGAATCTCTTTTGCCTTCCTTTCTTGATTTAATTTATCCCGCAGTATTCAGTTCTTGGCTGGTTGACTGCAGGAGGTGTTGTACTTTTAGATATTTAGCCTTTGGGCCACAAGCACTACAAGGTTTTGTTGGCTGGCCAGGTCCAATTGTGGAAGCATCCGGACTGGGCGTAGCTGGGACAGCATTAAATATATTATTCGGAAAAGTAATATTTTCATTAAGCCAAGATGAATAAGTATCGAGAAAGCGGTGTCAATGCCTCCCGACTTTTTCCCATTTGTTATTCAATTCATGGCAAAATTTCCAAATTATCTGTTTCAGGCCGTTTAAAGGAATTTCAGAATTACCTATATCTCCCATGTTTTACAGAACGTAAGTAATTAAGGCGTCAAACTTCGATTTCTTCGGGTTTTCGGCCCATATATTGAAAGGAGCCTTCCGAGAAATCGAGGACGTCATTCCCTTAAGAAGGTCAACAAAATTTAGATCGCAAATTTCCGCAAAATGTTTCTCATAATTTCAATACACAAAAGTTCTGGCTTCAATATCCACACAGTCACAACGCTGAAGTATGTTGAAGTCTGTACTAAAACCTTAGATAAACTTAAAAAAATAACTTTCATGTCGAAAGAAATCACTGACATTTTCAACAAAGTTTTACGAGTCGACACACGCTAATATAGACATCGCATAAACACCAGTAATAGCACAAACATTCAGTGATTACAATCTGCGGATACATTCAGCTTTTAATGTTACTCGTGAGGCGCACAGATCAAGTAAACAGGACGAACTGAATCGCGGTATTCACAGCTGTGAGCGGCGGTGCAAGTTCGGACAGGTTCAAGCGCTTACCACCCCTGCCGATTCGCATTTCAAGNTATGATATGAATATTGCCCTATCGATATACAACAGAAACATACACTTTCGGATAGGTTGTCAAATTGAATTTTTTCCTCCTAGATTGTCAAAATTACACACTGTGCGGCGGTGGGAAAAAATAATTCCATTTCTTAACTTTGAATAAAAAGTGTTAGACAAGCATTCGTGAATAATGAAATGATTTCATTTTCTTTATGTTTTTCAATGCTTTTAAGTAGAGATGCAACGAATAGTGATTTGGCCGAATATCGAATATTCGGCCACGCTCTCGGTCGAAGCGCCGAATATTCGGCGAAAAATGTGTGCATTTCGCGCGTAACAGGTTACGACCTGTCTCATTGCGGTGCGTGCGGGGGCGACGGACGGGGCGGGAGTATTTGGTTCATTCGCGAGTATNAGGTTACGACCTGTCTCATTGCGGTGCGTGCGGGGGCGACGGACGGGGCGGGAGTATTTGGTTCATTCGCGAGTATATCGTGTCACGACACGCATTATAATTATTAATTACAAACTTCTGATCGCACGTTGTGTCATTATTATCAAATGTATCGTTTTTAATAGCCACGAACTTTTCATATTGGCACCAGTAATTAATAAAAAGTCGCCTATTTTGAAATATTATGAGATTTCTAATGAAGATAATAAGGTGGCTGTGTGTTTGTTATGTAGCAACAAGATCTCGCGTGGTGGAGAAGGAAAGAAAGCAAGTAAGTAAAAACTTAAATAAAATNGTGTTTGTTATGTAGCAACAAGATCTCGCGTGGTGGAGAAGGAAAGAAAGCAAGTAAGTAAAAACTTAAATAAAACATAATTTTAATAACATTTAGCGCTAACATACACTAGCGGGGTTAGATATACATGCATGTAGGTATAGAAGTGCGTACGTGCGTGTTTTTATCTAGGCGTTCATCCACAACAGGTGCCGAATTCTGATTGGTATCTGTCATTTGTCAAAATTTTTATTCCGGATTTTTCAAGTGGTTTTTCTTTACCTTCAGCCAATGTTAATCAACTAATTTATGAGTACGGGCTTGGGATCGAACCTGGGCCTTCCAGATTGTAAATCCGGCTTTAACTAACTAAGCAATCACCGTATTAGAAGTTTTTATCGTATCATGTAATATGTGAGCGAAGTTAGTTTAATTATTGTAATAGTTTTTTTTGCTTGCAGTTGCAACTTCCCTGAAAAACCATCTTAAAAGCAAACATGGTGAGAAGTACGCTACTTAAGTGGAAGTGAGAATGACGGTACTCTTGCATCTGCTGATCCCAAGATACTAGTAGTACCAGGTACGCCACAAAAACAAAAACGGTTAACTATAAAGGAAACAACGAAAGGAAAATCTTCTGGGATATAAATGACCCTAAATCAATAAAATATCATTATTTAATCGTTGAAATGATTGCCATAGACAACGAACCATTTTCACTTGTTCAACGAGGCATTACAAGTAGGGTTGCCACCTTTTTTTCAAGCAAATAGAGTACATTTCCTTTCTAAGGTAAAAAAAAAAAAAGTACAACATNGTGTTTGTTATGTAGCAACAAGATCTCGCGTGGTGGAGAAGGAAAGAAAGCAAGTAAGTAAAAACTTAAATAAAATATAATTTTAATAACATTTAGCGCTAACATACACTAGCAGGGTTAGGTATGCATGCATGTAGGTATAGAAGTGCGTACGTGCGTGTTTTTATCTAAGCATTCATCCACAACAGGTGCCCAATTCTGATTGGTATCTGTAATTTGTCAAATTTTTTATTCTGGATTTTTCAAGTGGTTTTTCTTTACCTTTAGCCAATGTTAATCAACTAGGGCTTGGGATCGAACCTGGGCCTTCCAGATTGTAAATCCGGCTTTAACTAACTCAGCAATCACCGTTTTAAAAGTTTTTATCGTATCATGTAATATGTGAGAGAAGTTAGTTTAATTATTGTAATAGTTTTTTTTTGCTTGCAGGTACAACTTCTCTGAAAAACCATCTTAAAAGCAAACATGCTGAGCAGTACGCTACTTTAACTGCTGTTCCCTCGGCAAGTGGAAGTAAAAATGACGGTACTCTTGCATCTGCTGATTCCAAGATACTAGTAGTACCAGGTACGTCACAAAACAAAAACGGTTAACTATAAAGAAAACGACTGAAAGGAACATCTTCTGGGATATAAATGACCCTAAATCAATAAAATATCATTATTTAAGCGGTGAAATGATTGCCATAGACAACGAACCATTTTCACTTGTTCAACGAGGCATTACAAGGCTTATGGAAAATGCAGTGCCTCAATACAAAATGCCTAGTCGCACTTATATGACCGAGAAAGTTATCCCCGATATACATGACAGAATTTACTCAAAAATTGAATCTAGTATCTCGCGAGCAACAGCAGTATCAGTGACATCTGATATGTGGACATGTCAGCACAATAATGAGAGTTTCTTGAGTTTCGCTGCCATTGGTTATCTCCAGAGTGTATTCTTGAACATGGCGTTTTAGCGATGAAGCCGTTTGCTGGCTCATATACTGGTGACAGTATCGGAAAAGAGATCAATGCCATTGCAGAAATATGGAACATTCCTCAGAGCAAGATCCATTTACTTGTCCATGGCAGTGGAGTCAGTATGATAAAAGGCGTACGAGTCGCAGAATATGATTCTGCCAAGTGTTTTATTCATTCACTGCAACGAGCTGTCGAGGAATCGCTGAAGTCCCAAATGGAGGTATGGTAGCTGCTGCGAGACGAATCTGCTGAAATCCATTCATCAAGAACTTAACTTGCCAAACCATCAACTACTACAAGATGTTAGCACATGCTGGAATTCTACTTATTATTTAATGGAGCTATTACAAGAACAGAAACGAGCTGTCTCTTTGTAAATAACAGATCACGACTCTTTGAACAATTAGACACCGTCGCAGTGGGAGTTAATTGAGGGAGAAATGCATCAAGCTCCTCAAACCATTCGGAGAAATAACTAAAATAACCAGCTCAGGTCTTTTCCTGCATCTCTGAAGTGATTCTACATGTTGTCACATTGTTGAAATACCTGGGAATGGAAGAGACTGCAGATAGAACATCAAATTTATTGAGAATGAGATATTCATTAAGAGCTGAGCTAGAAAAGCGGTTTGACTTTGATGAGAATGACAAATACTTGGTTGCCACTTTTCTTGACCCGAGATTCAAAACTAGTTTTCTGGGAATAGTTCAAACGGAAAGAGCTCTGAAAATAAGTTGTGTTGAACTTAGTGCCGATGATGATTCTTCTCCACCTAGTAAGAAAAGAAACACCAATGAAAATGATACAACCATTGAAATACACTACAGTTTCTGGAACTGTTTTGAGGAAGTCGCTACAGACAATATGCAAACTGAAGTTACAGAGAAAAGTGCTATTGCAAATTAGATCGATTTTTATTTGAAGACTGTTCGCCTAGATCGGACAGCTGACCCTTACAAGTGGTGGTCAGCAACAGCAAAACAGTATCCAAGCCTAACAAAGTTCGCTAAGATTTATCTTTCGTCTCCTGGCAGTAGTGTGTATAGTGAGAGGCTATTTTCAGAAGCGGGTATTATCTATGAGGAAAAGCGCAATAGTTTGCTACCAACAAATGCTGAAAAACTTGTTTTTATTCATTATAACTTGCCACTGATATATTTTAAGTATTAAATTTGTAATAATTTCTGATTGAAATGGATACATTTTTGAGTAATGTGCGTTTTTTTCCCCATGACTACGTATTCGGTCGAATAGTATGCTGTATTCGGCCGAATACCGAATACAAAAAAAAATTGCCGAATCGGCCGAACACCGAATAGCCGAATATTCGCTGCATCACTACTTTTAAGTTTAAGAACGAGCAAATGTGCAAAACATTTACATTTATAATAATTTCGCAGTTTCACGTGACCGATGCATTTATCAAGTGATCAGGCCCATGGCAATGTTAATTCCACATAACGTGGAAGGAATTGATGTACTCGAAGAAGCGGCAACGTCCATAGCGAAAACGAGGCCCTTCCCTTACAAACTACGTAGTCAATTCCCTTCTCACAACGCAATCGCCTTCCGAAAAAAACTCGCATGACCTACGTATAATAAAAAGGGAAGCTTGTTTAAACAATAAAATATGTGACTTGATGGTAAAATATTTTACATTTTGTAAATAAATATTTTTTAAAATATAAATTTTCTTGTGATATATAATTGACAACCAAATGATTGCTAAATATTTAAATATAATTTATATTAAATACATATTTTCTTATCCGGGCGCGAGGCCCTGTGCGGCTGCACCTGTTGCGCACACCTAAGGACCGCCCTGCAAAGAAGTAGATCCTAATCGGGACTTTCAAAAACGATCAGCTTACCGTCAACAGGCTATACATTCTAATTTCATCAAAACTATGCTATAATACGTGCGAAATCATCTCAAAGCACTTGCTTACGTAAACAGCGTTCTAATCTCAAATGCTATCCACGTTTCTTACAGTAGTGCTATTGGTAGAAAACCAGTGCAGCCTTGGAACACGAAGAGTAACCACTACGCAGCTAGAATGAGCACCTTACCCCATTTCCCCTCCACGGCCTTGCATAAGTGACTAGTTAATTGTGAACCTCATACAGTCAAATGCAGCATGGTGGACAGCGCATCTGCTGAAACTGAGATATGATTCTGAACGTAACGCTGCGGTATTTATCACACGTAAATCCAGGCTGATTAAAATTGCAGGGTTTGTGGGAGTGGACGATTCCAGCCGAGGGGAGCATGTGAATTGATGGCGAACAGATGCCACGCGCTTCCTTCCAACCGGTCATTCCGACTTCGCTCCTGTGGTTCCTTCTCTTTAATTTGCCCACTGCCGGGTCCCCTGGAAATTATCTTATTCTCTTTGATCAGGTCGCGTATGGACCGGAGGTAGATGTGAATTTTGCTGTCGCCCGTGGTATGTTGGCAACCATGGAGCCGCGGTATCATATATGGCCTCAACTCTTTTGGGTTACGACTAGAATATGTTCCCAGCGAAGCACATTTCGTACTGGGCGCAGCTTGTTGGAGGCAACGGGAAAGCATATGTAGATGATTCTGGGCCTTACAGGAAGGTCAACCAACCTGTGAATAACCGCCATGTGGGTGGTGTAAGCCAGAGTGAGCTAACACCCACCTGATGTTCCTGAATTTAAACGGAAATAGTGCATTTCAATCTCGCTCAACATTTAAGTGGACTTTGTCCAAAATACTGTCCAGGTAGTTCATTAATGTCTTTGTACTGTTACCTATTCATTGCTATTCGCATTTGTGTTGTCTTCGTTGTTTCATATCTTGTTTTTCACACCGAATCATAGTTCCCCATTCATTATGTCTGCAGATTATTGTTTTTTTTTTTACAATAATGTGGAGGTTCTTATTGATATTGCTGCTCTTTCGTATTGCAAATTTGACTTCCTTTCCGCGTCAGTGGAGTTTGCGAAGGCACTACCGGTGGTCAATGGAGTAGTACTCTGTTATTCTTTGACATTAATCCGTGTATATTTTTTAAATTATTTAATTTATAGATATTTTAACACTATTTGACATAACGCCGTTTATTAAAATATGTTTATTTTATTAAAAATTAATATTGTACATTTTATATTAATTTAATACTTAAATTTTTTTCAATATAATTTTGTTTTTTAATATTACAGAAAACGTGATTTTATTTCTGTTTTGATATAAAAATATTATTTAGGACGACTAGCTTAATTTAAAATTTTATTAGTTAGGTTACGTATAGTTTATCTTTTGGTAACTTCATTTGAAAATATAAAAATTTTTAGAGGAGATGTATGGGCGAATTGTATACTTCGCATTAATTGCTTAGATATGATAAATTAAATTTATGTTACTTCAATAATAATTTTTATCGTTAATGCAGCCCTGCCACATTTACATTTTCGAAAATAATTTGTATCCACATACATGATAATATAAAAAAAATTTTGTCAGTTTGTTTGGACGCGTATAATTCCAAAAAAAAATCAACCAATTTTCATTCTGTTTTTTTATAAACCGTCCTTTCGTTCCCACGAGTGTTTGTTCACCTTTGTTTTTTATGTGTATTACCTGCAAAGGTACTAAAATCTGCAAAAACTCATTTTTACCATGCTTTCGCGTCAGGAAGCGCCTTTGTTGACAGCTGTCTGTTTGAACATTTCAGTTTGTTGTTCTCAATGTTTTTTTTTCGATTGTTTTCAGAATGCCACATGCAAGACCAAACATCGGAAAGGTGAACTGATACATCACATATTTCCAACACCTCGCAATAAACTATGTTGATAACAATTGGATAAGCGAGCGAGCAATACTTGCAGCAAAAAATAAAGATGTTTACGAAATAAACGACAGCATCCTTGAGAAAATCCCAAGCGAACATGTCACATACAAATCTGTGGATGTAACATTACACGAAAATGAAGCGGTAAATTATCCAGCAGAATTTCTAAATTCGCTTGATGTTCCAGGATTGCCTCTACATATATTAAAATTGAAAATAGGAGTGCCAGTCATTTTACTTCGTAACATAAATCCACCAAAACTTTGCAACGGCACACGCCTTGCAATAAAAAAAATGATGGGCAATACTATAGAAGCTACCATCTTGAAAGGTGCTTTCAAAGGAGAAGATGTGCTTCTTCCCAGAATTCCATTTATTCCATCAGAAATTCCCTTTCACTTTAAAATAACACAGTTTCCAGGCAGATTGACATTTGCAATGACAATAAATAAAGCTCAAGGGCAGTCATTGCAAATGTGCGGAATAGATTTAGAAACAGAATGTTTTTCGCACGGTCAATTGTATGTGTCGTGTTCTAGAGTAGGAAAACCATCAAATTTATTCATACGCGCGGAAGATGGTAAAACTAAAAACATTGTATACAAACAAGTACTTCAATAATAAAGATTTTGAAAATACATATACTTCTTTCAATTAATTTCACAGAAATGAACATAACCAAAATCTCTTATGCCACAGCAACGCGTGGCAGGGTAAGCTAGTACATGATATAATATCGTCATTTAGATTTTATTTATAATTTCTCCACCTTGAAAGTGTTTCTCGAAAAACGATCGCACATTATAAATATTTTAATGCAATTTGAGTAAAATATTTTGTAGCAACCAAGCGATTACTGCAACATCCTACAGGGAAGTATCTTTGATTTTAGGCAGTGTTCACAAATACGCAAAATGTCTGCGTTACTTTAGGAAAGTTTAAGCAGGTGACGTGAGAAACGACAGAGTGCCATTTTCATTCTTTTAACGCGCTCGTAACATTTTTTACGTCATTTTGAAATGACCTGCCAACGCATCAGATTTAAGAGAGACACAGTAGCACAAACAGAATGTAAATTACACGATCAACCCGAAGGAAGAATGTTTGCTTAGTATTCATAATAAAGACAGCTTTTAATTTTTGTGCCGGCGCAGCGGAAGAGCGTATTCACGACCTCCATGAAAGTTAGGAGAGTCATTTGTCGCTTCCTCTTCTTTTGTGATTACAATGTCGACGGTATTGTTTTCTGTACCTCCCAAGATTGCAGAAGTTTTCCTTCCCCAGTTCCGCAGACGGAAGCAGTATGCTTTCGCTTCGAAGCGAAGAGCTTGTTAAGTGGGCACTGAAGAATGGGTAATTAAGCGGGCCTGACTTGATGGTCGATTACTTTTCGGATACTTTGTGAACGCACAAGGAAAAAAACTGAAGCTTTCTTTGGGAAGTATTAGGAGCTTACAGATTTTCAGTTTTAGAGCGGTGTCCGACGTAAAATAGGCTTTCTATCCATAAGAATAACGATGCCGCTAATCCGCCAAGACGGCAGCAGAAGAAGTGAAAAGACGGGGGTAATCGCTCGTGAGTACACAAGTGCTGTGTTGTCGGGTGATAGTCAGCGTCAACACTTTTGAAAGTTCTACTCGGTGAAAGGCGTTGGAAAACCACTATGAGCGGTGGATATGAAATCTACCAACATACCTCGGCAGGCGATTCCTCATCAAAAGTAGGTCGAAAATATATAAACGACCTACAGCATTAGTCTATTCCGACAGAGTGTAACCACCCTTGAAAGTATAGCAGAAGCATGTCTATTGCTCGTAACAGAGCCAAAATGAGATACAAATATATGAGTATCTAGATAATGCATTATTGAACGACGAAGAGCAAACCATAAAACATTTGTTGCGGATATCAATCACCTTCTGTAAAAAGGGATAGACTGGAACCACACACATAAGCATTTACAAATTTCACTGAGTCATTTTTGGGTAGTTTCCTGCGGATAAACAATTTGTCATACATATTCAAAATAAGCTCGTCTTGAGTTTTAACCCTACATGCCATCGTTTCGGAAAAATTATTGCATAATGAATGCAACATTTGGAGTGTTATATCATAATGCATTAATTCCTCGTAAATGGCGGCTTAGTGTAAAAACACAAGATAACTCTTTCATTTACCAAGTACGGTAGATTATTACGCCACTGCATTTTTAAATACTCAAAAGGGATTACAACCAATACGTTTTTATGGAAGGGGGATGATAAGAATCGCTACCCAATTTTTAAAATGGTTTACACATCGTCGTTCAATAATGCATTGTCTAGAAACTCGGACATTTGTCTTTCATTCTGGCTGTGTTGCTAGCAATAAACGTCTGCTTCAGCTACACTTTCAAGGGTAGCTACACCCTTCCGGAATAGAATTAGGCTATAGGTCGTATGTGTATATATGTATATACATACATCTATATACACATACGCAGGGTGTTTTTGAATAACATGTCGAAATTCAAACCATCGCACATATGGACAATTATAAACTACAAATCCTTGTAACAAAATTTTTGGAAACGTCATCTAGTATTTTTGAGATTTAAGTTGGTTAAGCAAAACAGCGCCGGTAGTTTGCAACTTCACGTACATGCGTGCACAACAAGTTGCATATCACGAAGGCGAACGGAACTATCGCGTCCTGCGGCGACCGCCTATACATAAGCAACCATGAAAACACGTGAAGACCCTACACCGCCAACACTGCTGTTTGTGTGTTGTTGGAAATGCAATGCAATCACTTCTGGCAGCCTTTACTACTAGATTGCTAGTCCTCGGTTTATGTAACACATACTAAGCATTTTTTTTTTTCAAAAGTAGATATTTTAAGAAATGGAGAGAAGGATACTTGTCATGACCTGTTTAGACGCGTCAAGAAAATGAATCTTGACTGTGCGAAGAAAAATTTCCGTGGCCTAAGAAAGCTTGAAACCAACTTAAATACAATGATACACGTCATCACAATATGCCAGCGAGTGGATAAGCGGTAGACATTAATTTATAATTATTATAAAACTTTTCTATCTCGGACGGATTTTTGTGGGAATATCGCAGATACGTAAGACACCTTACATTGTAATACTATTGTCACGTTGCTCTGTTGAATTACAACCAATGTGTATGGAGCAGCACGCTGTTTACGGACGGACGTGCTATGGCCAAAAGTTTTGTTTATTACCAACCTGCCACACACAAATTACAATAAAGAAAATTTTTAATTCCTGGCGAAAGACTCTCTGGGGCGCAGATAGTCTGCAACAATGTTGACAGCGCGTTATAAACAGCGGTTGTATGATTTAATATCTTTAAAGTGTTACGTACATACATAAAACTTTTAAAATAACACATGGGCAGTGAATCTTGGTATATCTTCATTTTGTGATTATCAGAGTAATAATTGGCAACCCAACATATTTATAATAGTGACGATTTCACAGTGACAACTGATCAACGTGCGAGTACTAGTTAAAGACTAGAGTCTATTTGCGATTTCTTCACACTTCACATGCATTACGTGTTTGGTCTTATTCTGAAATATGTAATGTATCACAAGCGTTTTATACTTCTATTAATACAAAAATACCTATTTTTTCTATTAAATCTAACATTTACTAATATGCCGGTGGAAACTACCTGTGCTTACTTATTGCAGAGCTCCCGCAAATACAGTTCCACATGTATACATCATCAGTTTCGTAAGTACATGCTGTTGAGCACAAATGTCATGTGTAATCAATACGAATAAAAGTAAAGACAAAATAGGCTTGCTGGTATTGGCTAGAAATAAATAGTTCTTACGCAACATACTATTAATCTAAGTACCACGAGTGCAGTGGGTTGTCCATTTGGTGTATTTTTCTATATGTATGTACGCTTTGTCTGCAAGAGGCGAAGGAATAGCATAAAAGCTGAATTAAAGTAGTTCTTAAGAAAAGTCTGAAGTAACCGTGTATAAACTATACTTAAACTGCCCGTGTGGCGGAAATATACATAACGGTTTGAAAGTAGAACCTGGGGTGGGATCATACGGAGTACTCAGTTATGCTCAAACAACCCCAGGGCCCCAGTTTTTTCTCAAACGTTGATTCCAAAATTTTCCTACTTAACGTTTACTGTTCCAACAATTCAACGAGCAAGGCGAGTTTCTAAGTGGTTAGTTCTCGCATCGGACGTGGTTTTGCTGGAGAGATACACTAAATCAGTTTTTGACATCACATGGAGTGGGTGAGTGAAGAGGGTTGGCCGGCTCGTAACATCGAGGTCTTGAGAGCCTCGATTACATGGAAACCAGTGAATGTCGTTTTTGTGAATCTCACCAAGTCAATAATAACTTTTATATGAGTAGAAGAACTCACTTAGTAGTTGCTAATGACTTTCCGTAGATAGCCTCAGATTTTATATTTAAAAGACGCTGTAAAGAAGTGACTACTCATTTACAATGACCTAGTGAGTTTTCGTTGCAATTTTCTGGGTTCGCATTGAAAATAAATTTAGAAAAACACAAAGCACGCAGAATATAATGAATTTACTAATTTTTAAGGCCTAAAACAATAAAAATATAGGGCGAGTATAAAATAATTGTTGAGGTTTAATGAATAAAGGCCTTTTAATAAACGAAATGTTTTATTATACTTTAACAGCAAAACTNACATTTCAGCAGATGTTGTGCAAGAAATTATATGCAACATGACTTTCTCCGTCATTCTGGTAACTAGTAGTGTCTCCGTCATTCTGGTAACTAGTAGTGTCTGAGCCTTAGCATCTTTTGACTCCCAAGCAGCATGTTCAGCCGCTGCCTCAGGTTTTATTTTCTGCCCCTCAACTATGTCGAGCCATCCTTGACCTCGTAGCAATACCGTTGTTTGGAACTTCCACAGGTTCCAGTTGATAGGTCCTTCCAGTTTGATCACACACTGATTTCCTTCCATTTCGTTGTCCTGCCTCGCTCAATTTAGAGAATGAACGAGTATTACTCCTTCTTGGCGCGGTCACGTATAACCTCACTTTTATCGCGGGCCGGCACCAATATTTTCGCCGACATTTCTACCCCTTCACAGATTCTATGCAGAACTATGTGTCTGGGCCCATAACCTGTTGAGGTTNTATTTTCGCCGACATTTCTACCCCTTCACAGATTCTATGCAGAACTATGTGTCTGGGCCCATAACCTGTTGAGGTGTAATGAATAAAGGCCTTTTAATAAACGAAATGTTTTATTATACTGTNGTAATGAATAAAGGCCTTTTAATAAACGAAATGTTTTATTATACTGTAACAGCAAAACTGATACAACAATGTTGACCGTTATATATTTATCAACAAGAAAACAAAACACTACACAGTGTTGCCAACAACTTAAAACTGAAGTTACCAAATAATAATTATTACATTGCCATATTCTAACAATAATACCACAACTTTGAAGGTCTATAATATCAAAACCAAACAACCTACAACCTTGATTGACCAATCAAATGAACCGTCGAACCGTGAAGTTGTTTATCATACATTCATAAATGTTCAATTAAATACGCGTTAATCAAACTCGTTCCACGCTTTTGTCAGCATGTCCGGTGTTACGGTTTGGATGGCGTTCGTAACTCTCGGTTTGGAGTGGTGAGAGGATAGCGAGCTCGCATTCGGTACGTCAATGTGAAGGGGACGGTCTGATGTTTCTTTTATGGTGCGCCACCCCATTGGCACCTAGCTGTTCGCGGATACCTGAACGAGACGTTGCCGCAACGCTGGATTGGCCGAGGAGCAGCTGGTGACCAGGCTCTTCATCACTGGCCCCCAAGAAGCCCGGATCTTACCCCGTGTGGTTTTTTTTCTATGGGGGTGCATAAATGATCAAGTGTTTCGTCCACCATTTTCGGCTAACATTGACGACCTCAAACCGAGAATTACGTTGAATTCTTGCATTACAAACCAAAAGTGCACGAATGTTTACTGTTGCGCACGCGTTCCTTTGTCTCATTATGGAGGTTGGCAAAATGCACGCACCTGGTACTGTTTACGAGTGAGTGAAGAGATTTTGGCGGCTTAACAGCGAGGTCTTGAACAGCTGATGAGGGTGACTGAAGTGAGCATGGAGCAGCGCCGGGAGATCCACGAGGAAACCCGCCGACTAGTGGCATCATCCGGCACGATCCCCACATACGAAAATCGGGGCGTAACCCAGCCGGGGATTGAACCCGGTTCGCCTTGGTGGGAGGCGAGTAGGCTTACCTTTCAGCCACCGCTGCCCCAGAACTATTTACGTGTGGGTTTTTAAATCATAGAGAAAGCAACTGCTAAATGAAGAACAATGTGTTCACTGAGCAAGTTAATGGTCAAATTGGGCGTAGAAACATTCCAGTGGGTAAATCAATTACATCATGTCCAAAAGTTGTCACACTTTGCTGGTACGTCGAGATCAACATCATATCTTACACGTATATTCCTTAGTGGTGCACTTCGAACAGAACTCAAAAATAGAGAAAATAGAACACACGTAGGGGAGGTGGGGGCAAAACCGCCCCAATAACAATCAGTCTATTAAAATATAAAGAAATTAAAGCAATTTAGCCATTTTTACGGCTTTATTAAGTAATAGTACTATTAGTTCACACATTTGAATTAGTTTTTATGCACAAAAACAACATAAAAAGTGGTAGTAACCTCAAAATTGAATTAATATAAAAAAACGGTTTTGCCCCTAAAGTGAGGCACAACCGACCCCGCAATTTTCATTGGGGGCACAACCGATTTTTGCCGTTATTGGCAAAAATCACAGACATAGTNGCTCACCGTAGGGCTGTGGCGCCGGGCAATTTATAATCATCACATTACAACTCTGGTATACGATCGCGTCACAGTCTATTAAAATATAAAGAAATTAAAGCAATTTAGCCATTTTTACGGCTTTATTAAGTAATAGTACTATTAGTTCACACATTTGAATTAGTTTTTATGCACAAAAACAACATAACAAGTGGTAGTAACCTCAAAATTGAATTAATATAAAAAAACGGTTTTGCCCCTAAAGTGGGGCACAACCGACCCCGCAATTTT
>NQII01000716.1:22075-76593 GCA_002778355.1 Clitarchus hookeri
GACCCATGTGTACCCAGCCATCCCAGTTTCTTTATCAAAATCATGTTGTATGTTATTTTTTTCTGCTAAATTGAAAGCAATTTCTCGCAAATCCTTCACAGTAATGGGAAACAGACGGCTTTCCAGCTGCAGAATGTGATCCACCATTTCTTTTTCTTGATCTTTTGTAAAAACAGTTTTGAAGTTCCCAAGCCCTTTAGCTCCGCTGTTTTCAATATCCAACCCATTCTTAACTTTTTTTACTCTGTCTCTAAGAGTACTAATAGGCACATTAAAATTCTTGGACGCTTTTTTGTAGCCCGTTTCTTTATTAATAACAGCCTCAACCGCACTTTTCATGGCAGATTCATCCCACGACTGCCGCGTTGTGCGCCGCACGTAGTTCCGTACCATTATCAAAAACGATTTCCTGCTGTTGTACCTAGAAACACAAAATAACAAGCATTAAACAAAAATATTATATAGAAATATTTTAGGGGCACAACCGCACCCTATGTGGTTGTGCCCCTATGTGGTTTTGCCCCAGGTACTCATTTTGAAATTAGACGTTCGCTGTGTCTGGTATTTTTAGGTTAGGTTACGAACAAACGATGTAAACAAAGCGCAATAAAGAGCTCACAAGTTTAGTAAATCACTCAATCATAAAACTAGTAATCGGTGTACCTATCGCATGTATAAAATTGTAACGTAATTATAAAAAACTTACCAAATTTCACAAAAATGCAAATAACTTTTTCTTCGCACAACCAACGACACTGACACAACATGACAAGAGAGCGGCCATTGATAAGGTGTGACCATTACGAAAAAAATGTTGCTTTTCAACAAAAAAACACTCGAAATGGTAGAAAACTGTTGTGCCCCCATATGTGGTTATGCCCCCACCTCCCCTATATTGATAATTTGTACTAGAGAAAGCCAAGAAGCAAGNGTTGTGCCCCCATATGTGGTTATGCCCCCACCTCCCCTATATTGATAATTTGTACTAGAGAAAGCCAAGAAGCAAGTGCAAGTATATTGTATTCAGGACTGTTAACAATATGGCCTATTTACTTTATTGACAGCAAGGATATTGCCACAAGGACAATATGGAATACTTTTACTGACACTGCTACACGAAGATTAGTTGTCGTGGTGAAGTGTTGCAAGGTAAGCTGGTGCTTGCTCACTGCTGTACATTCTCGGTGCACGCAGCAGGAGCCAGTGGCCACCGTGCAGCCTAGGGAATCTGACTGCATTCCCACCAATCATAAGCCAGAAGCAAGGGACCCATTACACGCGTCCCGTGGCGTCAGCTGCCGAGCTACGTTCTAGTGGTGGAAGTGTAAACTAGCAAGCAGCAGGGTACAGCACACAGCTAATGCCAGCTTACCTTGCAACAGTTCACCACGCACCACTGCTACGAATTGGATTGAGTAAAGGTATCGGGAAGCAACAAGCATCCACTTAGTGGAAATTAAAAAAAAAAAAAAAAAAAAAGTAACTTACTACATGTCATTTTCCTTTTCTTTCCTGATAGTAACTGCCGAAATAATATTATTCCACACATGTAACATGCTTGGTATAGTTTAATTCCGAATTGCAAGAGGACTGACGGAACTCCAGAACCTATAACTTTAAATGCTGAAAATGAAGATGATCAAGATTATGACTAAACAGAGTATGAAGAAGGTGAAATGTAAAAGTTCTAGTTTATACATTTCACTCATTAGTTATATTCTAGTTAATAGTTTTGCCTTGACGAAAATGAAATTTCAGTCGGTCTATTTTAGAGATGTTGACGATACATTTTGTTGTGTGATCACATTTTAATAGTATAGTTTTATCTTGCATAAAGTATAATTATCTGTCACAATGGGAGAAATTAGTATCTTATTATGACATTAAAAAATTAATGTAAGATAATTAGCATAAGTAAAAAGTCCTCAAGAAAGAAGCGAATAACAATACAGCTATGTCAGCCTATTGTGAAAACTCATTCAAGAATTTCAGTAATTAATAGTTACAATAAAAACGATAGACAAAAAAAGAAGAAAATATAAATAAAATAGTATGTTGCAGTGATGTTCAAACCATTTAGAAGTAATTCCTTCAAAATTACAGCTTTACTTTATAAGAAAAATACCAAAAACAAAACTCCACATTCTTTCCAAAATTCTTTCTCACAATAAGCATATTTTGACTGAATGGGCTTCTCCACCAAGTCTGCGGTATAATTATAATTAATAGTACGGTGGAAGAGAGTATATTAATAGAAGGCCTGAACAAAGAATGATATCTAAATGCCGGAAGTAAAATTTGCTCAAACAAAAATTAAATTGTGTGTGGGCAAATATATAAACTATTCATTGGCCAAACAAAATGTTAAATGAAACAAAACCGAAGTATGTTCGCCTAAAAATGTTTAATTTAAGGAGAAAAAACACCTACGTGGGGTGAACAAAATCTGCACGTATTCGTTTGAGCATACATAGACAAGCATTATACGTTAAAATAAAAATATATTTCTGTAGTCAATTCATAGTTACTTCTAACTATTCTGAAGCCCTACTAAAATTCAGCTTCCAGGATATTCCTCTACCCCATGGAAACAAAGCTTAACCGCATTCATGAGCACTCAGTTTAATAATATTTTGCATAAGAACTATTTCTTATAGGTTGTTCACGATAAAGTGGGCACTTTTGAGGCCCAAGTTACTTTTTTCTTTTAGCCGTTTTTTTTATTATTTAACCACATTTAAAAATAAATATTGCCATGTAAGTAATAAACACAGTGTTTATATTCCACCGCCCTCCGAAGTTAACGTCTAAGGCTAAAATAAAGTATATTTATTGACTCTTATTCCAAATGAGAGGGCTTTCAAAAGTGCTCACTTTGCCGTGAATAGCTTATTCTAGGCATTACCAACACACGTATTTTCTACCCGGTTTATTCATATTAATAATATATTAAATGCTATAATTTATAGATAAAATATAAGTACAGGTTTAGTTTAACAAAGAGAAAGTATTTTATGCTAACACAACTAAAACGCTAGTGATACATGACATATTTAGGAAAGAACCAAGCAAGTCAGGGTGATTTTTTTCAAAAGTTTGAGTGGCCGCGGTGGTGTAGTGGTTAGACCACTCGCCTGCCACCTAGGATAACCGGGTTCGATTCCTGGCAGGGTCGCTCCCGGATTTTTGCATGTGGGAATCGTGACGGACGACGCCGCTGGTTCGGCGGGTTTTCTCGGGAATCTCCCGTTTCCCCCGCCCCTTCATTCCGGCGCTACTCCATACTCATCTCGCTTCACCCTCATCGGCTCTCAAGACCTCGATGTTAAGAGCTGCCCAAATCTCTTAATTCATTCAAAAAACTGATAAAAAATTGCGAAGGTACCGCTAATATACTATATCAACGTGTCTCTTCAAGGCTATTTGCGGCTATGTAAACACCTCACAAAATGTTTGGAATATTGTGAATTATGGCAGTTTGAGTTGTAGGAGTTAGTCTGTAGTTCTTTTGTAATCAACAGAGAGTGCACTAACGGATGGGATATGCCTGGGGCAAGTTGAAAACAGCAGAAAACATCTCATAAGAGCTGCCGAGGTGGAATGGGACCTTCGTCCGGAAGATATCAACACATCGATTACAAGCATGCCACGGCGTATTAGGGACCTGTACAATGCACATGGAGGCCATACACGGTAATAAGATGCAGTGGGAAGAAAGAAACACTACCTAGTCACACACACCATCAAGTTAATTTTGATGTTCTTTCGTGTTTATTTGTCTGTGATATTGGATTTTTTTTTCTTTTAGAAACACTTTGAATTTTACGTTTTGTATCGGTACCGTTGCTAACGCCTAATTTCTATGCTTTCTGTTACGTATACTCCACACGTTTGTGCTCTCTGTATGTACATTACAAATATTTTGTGAGGTGTTTATTTGCCAGCGATTTATTCATCCAGCGACAGTTTACACGAATACGCAGTCGAACGTGGAAAAGAGCTGTGCTCAATGCGGCCGTGTTAACTCGCGGGCGCTGTTCCCGTTCCCGTTCCCGTTCCCGGGCGTCTCTGTCGCTCCTAAATCACCCTCGCGAGCAGAAGTCGGCAAGGTTTCACTTTGAGGAATGTCAGCGCAGAGCTTGCTCGGCCACAGTAGCCGTGAGCTCGGCGCGGCTTGCTATGACACGTGTTGTTCCGTCGTTCAACTGTTAGCGGCCTGCGCCCTCTGTCCTCGCCCTCAAACACAGCGCGCACCTCAATGCAGGTCCTTGCCGTTTAATTACTGTCATGTACAGCGTGTTGCAAAAAATACACGTCGCAACTTTGGGGAAACACTCCTCGCGCTTAGAGGAAGGAAAAATGTCGTACGAACATGTGTCCGAAAAAGCTGCATTTCTTTACCAAAGTCCATTCATGTTTACTTCCATCTTTTCTGAAGCTCTGCCAAAGTTATACTTCCAAAATATTCATCCGCCTCGTGCAAACATAGTTTAACTGTGTCTAGGACACCGAGCGAGGTGGTGCAGTGGTAACTCACGGTAAATATTGGTAATATATATATGACATTTTACTCCAAATGATGTAAGGAATAAGCCCTATGAGTGGCGGTAACTCCTCGTGAATCACCCTGTATTTCACAGGAAACACATGACTGGTGTGCGTCCAGTAGAGTTGGTAATAACGAAGGGAAAGTAGCTCCATGCCCTAAAGTTTAATTAAAAGTTTTACGAAAACATTTGTGAATAATGAAATGATTTCTTTCGCTTTCTGTTTGCTTAATTATTATATGTGTAAGAATTAGCAATTTTGTAAAATATGCAATTTTATAATAATGATATATTTTAAATTGATTAACGAAATCCCCGCCATTTTGTATTTACATATATTCCCCCATAATTTAATTTCCAGAGTCAATATTAAAAAACCTGACTTGCCAAGGCACATAACAAATTTAACAGCTATTTTCAAATATAACGTATTTTTATTGCATGGTTCGTTTAACGTCTGTAACTGTAATCAAAGATTGCTTCATTATTTAATAATTTCAGTCCCACATCGGAAAATATGAATATATCTGAAATCGTACAAANTAATCAAAGATTGCTTCATTATTTAATAATTTCAGTCCCACATCGGAAAATATGAATATATCTGAAATCGTACAAACTTTAAACAATTTATTAAACAGTCCTCTGTCATGCCAAGCTTTGATTTTTAATGTCTGGCCATTAATTTTAATTATAAAGATTTGTAGAAATAATTGAAGATGTAAGGGGGACGCTGAGAAAACAACCAATAAAGAATTTGTTTGTATCGTGCAAAAAATAAATTTAGTTGGTCTAACAAAATATTTTTGTGAGGAAAAAAAAACTTCAAAAGCAACAAAATTAATTTTTTTCATGTAACGAAGTACACGCTTGAATAAACAAAACATCTGCGTTGATGAAAAATAAATAATAATGTCAACAAAATAATTTGTTGAATCAACTGTATACGTTGGACACTCATTTCCTAGTATTCGTTGGACAATACAGCTCGTGAGTTTTTTTTGTGACAATTAAGATGTGTGAATTTATTGATGTTTAATAATGGCATAAACACCCTGGTAAAACAAATTCAACAGCAAACTAAATAGATAAGCTATAAAAAATTGGGAATCTTTATTTGCACACGTTGTCCAGTATTTTAAATAGATATTTAAAAAAAAAACACTCCGATTTTATCAGCAGTCACTTCAGCCGAAGTTGCTATGGCGTAGCGCTCGGACGCAGGTTGTATGGGTTCGAATCCCGTTCGCGCTTACAATTTTTTTTCCATATTAATCGAATCTGTTTGATGTACGTAGAGCCAAACAAATCCTTAGTCTCACCAGCCAAATTTTTTTTGGGTGTACTAAAATAAGAACAAAAAATAATTTTGTTTCAAAAACGAAGTATTTCCATTGCCCCTATACAAACAATGATAGGCTGTTCACGATGAGTACTTTTGAAAGCCCTGCTTAAGTGCTGCTTGTATGCATATTGTGTATTCTTCTGCTACTTGTACAATCAGGCCTAACATNTTTGAAAGCCCTGCTTAAGTGCTGCTTGTATGCATATTGTGTATTCTTCTGCTACTTGTACAATCAGGCCTAACACTGTCACAGGCCTGATCACGTTATTCATACGTCGCTCAAGTGAAATTGTCAAATTATTTAAAAGGTTAATATTTTACATACTTCATAATTCTTACACTTATATGCATTACAAATTTAGAAGACAAAATAAATAATTTCAGTATTCGCACATGTTTACCCACCACTTACATTTCGACACAAAATACGGACCTACAGACCCCACGTCGTTACCAACGTTACTGAGCGCATGCGAGTCAGCGTGCCCATTAAAATTCAGGCCGTGAAATTTTTCNTTTGAAAGCCCTGCTTAAGTGCTGCTTGTATGCATATTGTGTATTCTTCTGCTACTTGTACAATCAGGCCTAACATTGTCACAGGCCCGATCACGTTATTCATACGTCGGTCAAGTTAAATTGTCAAATTATTTAAAAGGTTAATATTTTACATACTTCATAATTCTTACACTGATATGCATTACAAATTTAGAAAACAAAATAAATAATTTCAGTATTCGCACATGTTTACCCACCACTTACATTTCGACACAAAATACGGACCTACTTACCCCACGTCGTTACCAACGTTACTGAGCGCATGCGAGTCAGCGTGCCCATTAAAATTCAGGCCGTGAAATTTTTCNGTGTTTGTTTTTGTCTTAATTTTCAAAAGACAGGCACTTTCGTACGAGAAAAAAATATACGTTCACCAATTTGAATTACAAGTTTGTCAGAGAAAGTATACAAACGTCTCAAAGCACTTGTTTGCTTGACAGTGATTTAACCTCAAATCCTATCCACGTCGTTTATGACAGTCGTGTTGGCAGAAACGCAGTTCAGTGTTGGGACGCGGAGGCTGGTTTGCGCAGCTAGCATGATCTAGAGTGGTCCTAGAGTTCCCTTGAGCGCTCAGAACAACTGCGTCGAGGGGCTAGAGAGGCTCAAGGTCACGCTCAACCAAGTGAGACAATAGGGTTTCCATATCCACTCTACGCTGTAGCGTCGCAACACGNCGCTCAGAACAACTGCGTCGAGGGGCTAGAGAGGCTCAAGGTCACGCTCAACCAAGTGAGACAATAGGGTTTCCATATCCACTCTACGCTGTAGCGTCGCAACACGGTGGATTTGTGTTTGCAAGAAGCATGTCGTTGAAGATGGCGATATTTAGTTTAATGCAGTAGAGTGTGTGTGTGAGTGTGTATTATATCAGCCCTTTTTAGAGAGCTATTAACAGCCTCTGCCACGTGGTTGCCTTGCGATATTTCGCAGCCATCAACCAACAGGGGAGAAGACATATTGACGGGGCCGGCCCAAAGGATCATCAAGGATCCTGACATTCTCAACGTAAGGAACACTTGGAGGTTTCTCCGAAGGGCAACGACATCAAGAGAAAGGCGGATGTTCTCACAAAGAGGCTTAGCATCCGGAGTAAGAAGTCTGATGGCCGGTTGCACCACTGAATTTCATTGCCTGATACGAGATCATTCCACAGAATGCAGTTCCATATTTCGAGTTCAGTGCACGGCTGGAAATCGAGATGAACTTTGGTTGAAATACATGATCCAGGATCAGAGAAGTGCAGGCTTCGCCGATAATTCCCAGATGTCCACGGTTTCACAAGTTTCATGCCGATATTTTAAAGGCTTATCAACGTGTGCCGGTGTAACAGTATAAAACAAAATTATCGACATTAGAATGTTTATCAAGTAAAATTTGTATCATATTAAAACTACTAAAGCAAAGAAAAGCTGTGCATTGTGTAGTTTCTTGTCAACCACTTAGTTCAGAACATTGGCATTAAACATAACGAAATAGCGTGATTGTTAACTGAGAAAAATATTTTGCATTTCCATAATCGTGTACAAATTTTTNAGCTATTAACAGCCTCTGCCACGTGGTTGCCTTGCGATATTTCGCAGCCATCAACCAACAGGGGAGAAGACATATCGACGGGGCCGGCCCAAAGGATCATCAAGGATCCTGACATTCTCAACGTAAGGAACACTTGGAGGTTTCTCCGAAGGGCAACGACATCAAGAGAAAGGCGGATGTTCTCACAAAGAGGCTTAGAATCCGGAGTAAGAAGTCTGATGGCCGGTTGCACCACTGAATTTCATTGCTTGATACGAGATCATTTCACAGAATACAGTTTCATATTTCGAGTTCAGTGCACGGCTGGAAATCGAGATGAACTTTGGTTGAAATACATGATCCAGAATCAGAGAAGTGCAGGCTTCGCCGATAATTCCCAGATGTCCACGGTTTCACATGTTTCATACCAATATTTTAAAGGCTTATCAACGTGTGCCGGTGTAACAGTATAAAACAAAATTATCGACATTAGAATATTTATCAAGTAAAATTTGTATCATATTAAAACTACTAAAGCAAAGAAAAGCTGTGCATTGTGTAGTTTCTTGCCAACCACTTAGTTCAGAACATTGTCATTAAACATAACGAAATAGCGTGATTGTTAACTGAGAAAAATATTTTGCATTTCCATAATCGTGTACAAATTTTTTGAAATGTTTGTTTGTACATACGATATTATAATAGTCTAGCCAGTTTTGTACTGCATTCAACCAGATAATACAATTGAATAAAAGTACTACGTCGAAGCACACTCGCCAATTTTCTTCTTGACTTCAAAATAAAGAAATACATCATGACGTCATTCTTAGTAAGAACAGATCCCCGAACACTATACTCACAAACTTTTGAGGTGGAGGAACCCACTGGAATAAATAGACAATCGCAAAAACAAAATTCTCGAATGTGAAGTTTGTAATAATAATTGTATGTGATGTATGTGGTTTCAGTAATAGAAGGAATATTCCTGAATAATGTGTATGAATTGAAGAGTGCCAGACCCGTAAATCTTGAGAGGCACGGAAGCTTTCCTAGCAGTCTGTAGCTGTATCAGAAAAAGCTGTAGTCTTGCCCGGCATGAACGTGTCAATGAATGG
The DNA here is from genome assembly GCA_002778355.1 of Clitarchus hookeri. Lineage (NCBI taxonomy): Eukaryota > Metazoa > Arthropoda > Insecta > Phasmatodea > Phasmatidae > Clitarchus > Clitarchus hookeri. The sequence goes on from NQII01000716.1 coordinate 31,153, forward strand.
TGATTTAAGCACGAATATAAGACTTTTATCCCCTAGAAATACTCACACCTCGAGACATGCTGAAAACAGTAAAAATCGCTTAACAAACCAAACTTGAAATACACCCAACATTCGCATGTCTCAACTACACATGAATAAAATTGACGCAGCTTGACTTTACACTGGATTTAATTACTTATGTAATTAATTTATTGAACACTTATTTTGATTTATCCAAATTAAAATAAAATAACAGAATATTAACTCAAATATTATAACTGGAAAATAAATTCCAGAAAATTTCTCATCCTTAAAATGCACGACACTAGCAAGTATGTATTGTATTTCTTTATACAACAGTTATTGCGCAAATATATTCAAATTTATTGAGTTGCTCAGCGACAGTAATCCAGTAAGTAGAGTTGCTATTGAATTGAAGAAGTTTGATGATCTGAAAAGCTCTTGAAATATGTGGTTAATGAAGATGCAAAGACATTTTATAATTTCCCTTTGACGACCATAAATAAAATATGGGATGTTGTTGAATAGGTTTGTATGAACACAGTGTAAAATCACGTTGTACAAGTAAACGGATTTTTACGAATTATCCTACAATGTTATATTGGGCGTCATGTTGTTTTCCTTGCATAACAGCGTGCAAAATCATTGTGCAAATAACTGACCGCTTAATACAAAATCCAAAAATTATTTCCAGATTTACCAGTTCTGAATTCAGCTAATGTTTTATAAGACATTGTATGTATGAAATTTTTTCAAATTCATAACAGTTAAAAATACGTTATACCAATTGATAATATTACTTAGAATAATATACACTTGTTAATAGGTTTTCCTTTCCTAGAAGCCTCAATATTGCAGTATTTTTGGTAAAGAAACAGATTAAGTAAAAAATGCTTGAGGCATAATAAAATGTAATATAATCAGGATCACGTTAGCTCTCATGCAATTCTAACGATTATCAAGCTCGTTGAAATTATTAAGTATTTTTGCCCTCCTGAAAAGTAGTAAATTGTGACCTAGTGCTTTTCTCAAATACACGATTCAAGTGGAAGAATACGCAATGTGCATACAAATAGATCTTAAACAGGACTTTCGAAAGTGACCAGTTTACCGTTAACAGCCTACACTCAACGGGGTGCAAGAAGGAGCTACCTAGCAGGAATGTGAAACGAGTTTAGTCAACCGTGGACGAGTCACACCGAGACAGGGTTGCCAACTTTTTCAGATTTGCCATAACGAACACTCGACGCACGACATCTTACCGCAATAAAATGATCGAAGAAAGTTGTTATAAAAATACAATAGTTTTAAATACCATCAGCAAATCTCAGTGTTATACATCAGTAAACTGTTTTACTTGAACATAATACAACAGAATATTAGTTGCTACTGGTCATAATGCAGCGTAATTATTTATATTCCAAAATAGGCGACACCAACGCACACAAGAAGCCGCGGTGGTGTAGTGGTTAGACTACTCGCCTCCCACCTAGGCGAACCGGGTGTGATTCCTGGTGGAGTCTCTCCCGGATTTTCGCATGTGGGAATCGTGCTGGACGATGTCGCTGGTCGGCGGGTTTTCTCGGGAATTTCCCATTTCCCCCACCCTTGTATTCCGGCGCTCCTCCATACTCGCCTCGCTTCATCCTCATCGGCTCTCAAGACCTCGATGCCAAGAGGTCACTCACCACCAACACACACTGAAAGAAAATGTATTGTACACATCTCTGCAAGCGGTACTTTCAAGAACTCACGTTTGACGAATTTCACATGTTGGCGTTATTTGTAACTATCTGTGGTCATTGTGTTTGAGTACCAAGTATGCGTACCTGTAATAGCGGAAGTGGTAAATTACTGGCACTGTGTTTATTAATAACTCACAGTTTATTAATTTTTTAAAAAAATAATCAGATACGGGATATTTATAACTCCCCGTCCTGTGTCCATATGGGATAATTCTTTCCGTTTCAGGATACAGTCATTTGGAGTAACTTTGTATTATCAGGTCAACTTTGTACCACCTGCCCAATTTAATTTTAAATGAAGGCTCGAATAATCCCTTCACTGCCATGTTCCTTGCAAATAAAATAGTTAGCAGTGAAGCGTGCATACTAATAAAACGTCTTTATTTTCTGTGGTTAAGTTACGGTATTATCACCTTCTCTTACACTTAACCACTTTACATAAAAATAAAACATAACACTTATTTTTAAAAAAACCAACACATGATATCTACTGTAAAATTAGAAAGTAGCCTATATGAAATATATAAAAACAAAATACATAAAATAAATATGAGCTGAAGAGTAAATTTACACAATTTATCTTGTGATGTAGGTATATATGTACATTCACATACATACACATATGCTATACACATGACGTTAAGGCAGGGGCTGTAAATTCTTCGTTATAAAAAAAACTGTGTGGTATGTAATGTTACCCTTAATTGGTAGAAAATGAACGCAAATGACAACGGGAAATGCCGTCCAACAAAGGACAGTTTGCAACCCTGCAGAGAGGATGGCCGCCCCTGTTTCACGCGGCCAGCCACTTGATGTGATCTTCTATGCCGACGACGCGGCGGGCGAAGCAGGTGCGACCACGAGAGACTGCTCTGGACAGCTTTATTCATTTCCCATCGGGAAGCACCTCCTCCCCCTCCCCGACAACCGTCCGGCGGCAGGCACGGAGTTTAATTCGAGCGTAATTCAGTTATTAGGCCGTCGCCCTGCTAACCCCGCAGTATGCCGATCACAGGGACGTCGATGAATCGATAGCGAGGGGCAGAAAAACCGCGTCGAAGACCCGCGATGTGTCTCGACGCCTGATTCTCGCGAGCTGGGCAACTGCTGCTAGACACTACCGGAGCCGGCACGCTTTGGATTTCCCCGCCCGTGACGTACAAAGCCGAGATCGGCGAAGCTTCCTCGTACCACGTCAGAGGTTCGATAAACAACTACAAGATTAATCGTTCTTTGTAATTAATGCAGGTAAGGCTGTTCACGATCAAGTGAGCGCTTTTGAAATGAACCTTAGAAAAAAGTCACTGCTCCTACCTCCATATATTTTAATGGCCGCACTGAATAATTTGCACACAGCAAAGTTCATAATGATGGAGGGAAAGTACTTACATTGCCCTAACATATCATTAAAAGTGTTTGGTAAAAATTTGTAAAAACTATAAAATGATTTCTTTCATTTTTTTAATGCATCTTAAGGAATATTTTTTGTTAGCAGGAAATACACAGTGAAAGTTAAATATAAAAGTATTAAACAACTAGTAGATTGTAAATTATCTATAATCAAACATTTCCAACCATAACTCTGAAACTGAAATTATTACAGGAAAACGAAGAATTTCTGCACGGTATGTGAAGCCGAGGGCATGATTGCGTCCCGCGCGCTCTCAAGCAGTCACGTGACCTGTGTGTGGAGAAGGCACGATTGGTTGGCGAGGAGAAGGGAATGCAGAGCAGCTGAGACTCCTGTCTCATAACAGGAGACTGGATAACCGTGCGTGACGTGGCGTGGCGTAAGCTCGCCTTCCCTTCCACCCCTTCCGCACAAGGATCGACTCTCCCCTGCAGCAGTCCTTATCTGCAGTCGGAGGCACGCACGAGCGCCTCACCCGGTGTCTTTATTCACAATGGCGAGACGTCGATGTATCACGGGCGTATCCATCAGCCTCCACCCCTCCCCCTCCCCCTTCAACCCCCGGGCCATGCTAAGATCGAGGCGAGGCGCCATCGGTTATTGGGAGAGGCGATACTGCCATGAGCGCTCGCTACATCCCTTCGACTGCTTTCTATCTCCCCAGCTAGGGTTACCAGGTCGCCAAACCTAATAGCCGGACAGACCAGCCAGTTTGGCCGGACATTTGGGTAAAAAGGCCGGACACCCTACATTATTGAGGATTTTGTGTCTGAGTATTAATAGGTACGACAAAAAAATTGTATGTAAAATCAAGCTTTTTTGATTACTACCATAAATCTTGTTAAATTCTAATGAAATATAAATAAAATCGAATGCCAAATCAGTCTAAGTACTTTATTATTAATCAGTCAAATAAAGTCATCAGTCAAAATTAGATTCTAGATAAACATTTATCAACATTTTTAAATTCTTCTTAAATTCTAATGAAAGGCAATTGCACAAATAAGTCTTATTTACCTGCTATTACTTCCCAAAGCAAAACAAAATAAAAAAACAATCTAAACAAAACAAAACTTTTTCTCTTTAAGTTAAACAATAAAAATAATTATTCATATTTTTGGTTGTCAGAAACCTGCTTTAAAAGCTCAGTTTCTTTTAAAATGCAATTGTAAAAATCCTTACACGTCAAATGTTTTAAATTAAATTCTACAACCAACATTTTAGCTACAGTGTCAACATGTAATCTGTTGCGTTCTTTTGACCATTGCTGACCTATCAAGGAAAAAACTCTTTCAACGTTTGCGTTATGTCCTGGGATCGCAAAGTAATACTGACAAATAGTTAGGAATTCTGAAAAGCAATCTTGACTACTCATCGATTTAAAATAGACTACCCATTTCTTGTGTGCTAACAGCTTCTTGAAATCAACGTTCTCTTTGTTATTATTCAGAAAACTTTTAAGGTTTTGCAGTTGGTCAAAACATTTGCTATCGTCAACTTTAACGTTGTTTTGTGATAGGATACTTATCGTATCGGAAACTTGATTCCATTCAGGAACATCTTTTAAAGTCATCCATGTGAAATGTTTTGTGTCTTTGTATAAGTTTTCAGTCCAAGATCGTAAATATTGTACTGCAATAATGTACATGTTTTTAATATCCTCTTTGAAAGCAGTCACCTGTTCAGAATTTTCGTTATTGTCTTTGAATTTACGCAAAATAGAAGTCACTTTCAGTGGATAAAAGTCTTGTTCAATCCTTGCATTTATGCTATTCATTATCTCAGAACAGTTTTCCAAAACCTCATTTACAGAAACATGAGCCTTCTCTGTATCTTTGATGCGATTTTGATAAATGGCCATGAAAGAATGAACAGCCCAACAATAGCCTTCGTTAAGGTCATTTTCAAAAAATTCTTTCAAAGTTCTGGATGCATTATTCTTTTCCTTTTTCAGGAAATATGACTTAAGGGGCTCAAACATTTGTAAAATCCTTTCTATCGCTGGGAAGAGACTCAGCCAGCGCGTCTTTGAATGATAAAGTATTTGTTTGAAATGAATGTCTAATTCTGAGCTAATACTTTTGAGTTCCTCTGTACGTACGGTAAATGTAGCAAAATGATTGTGAATCTGCATGACAATACTTTCAAGACACAATGGCAAGGAATCAAGAGCACTATGGACAGAATTATTGAAAATATGTGCAACACAGCCGACTCCAATAATATTCTGATTATTCGTTAGAGATTTTAATGTAAAGAAAACATTACTTTGCCCTCCTCTGTCTTTGCCGCCAAAATTTGTAGCAGCATTATCAGCCGAAAATGCTACTAGTTTGTCTGAGAGGTTTTTGTCACGCAGTGAATCGTAGACGTAATTAGATATCGTATCGGATGTCTCATTTTTTTGTGATTGAATATCTATTAAGGAGACCTGAATTCCGTCTTTCTGATAGTCAAAATACTGAATTAACAGCGGGAATAACTTGATAGCACCGTGATTGCTTGCGTCAGTGGAAGCGCTTATGTACTTTATATCAGACAAGTCCTCCAATATATTTTTTAAAACATATGGCGCAAGAACATTTTTCAAAATTGCTTCTGCCTTTGTTCTCGCACAGGTTATTCCTTTTGCAATGTTTGAATCAGCATAAAGGCACTTCTGAAGTGGTACTGTACAGTCTAATGAATTAAATGACTGATTGTGTTTTACCGTGTGAAAAACTAAAGTAGCCTCAGCCGCTTGCACTTCTGTTTTTGGTCCCGATCTTGCTATTACAAAATTGTCTATTTTCGACGAACACGCAGCGGTCCTAATATTTTTCCGATGCTTTTCGGTATTTAAGTGCTTTTCGAGATCATATTTTCCCTTACTGGCTATTGATATTAACTGGTCGCAAAGCTCACACTTCACCTCCGACGGTTCTGCTGTCGGCTTAAACATTTTATATGTTTTTTTTAATTCTTCTGAAAAAATACATTTCCTCTTTGGCATTTTGAGATCTGAAAATAAATAAAATGACTGTTTTTTTGTTTGTCATCGCATCACTTGCAGTTGCACCCATAATAATGTCTGAATTAAAGTAGCATCAATAAAGTACAGTACAAACAATACTTACCAAAATTATTGTCGCTGAATACAAAAACTGACGACGCAACGTGCGCTAACAATCAAGGAATGAACAGACAGACAACTGACAGAGCGGGAGTGTATCTGGCGGCGGCGCGGCGTGGCGCAGGGGGGCGGGCGGGACTGCGGGAGCGACCGACAGTCGACTCGCCTGCGCTCGGCCACGCTCGGCGCTCGCTCGTTTGCGAAATGTAAAAAACCTAACAAAAGCCGGACAAGCCGGACACCGTTTATTTTGGCCGGACACGCAATCAAAAAGCCTAACTATGTCCGGCTTTATCCGGACGCCTGGCAACCCTACCTGCGAGAAACAAAAGTGTATACAGGAGTACTTTAGCATGGGACAGCATGTGAATGTGGGTTTGGCACAGAGAAAAAGTTACAGAAGAAAGCCCTGAAATCTTATGCTCTGGCTCGTCGGTACCTACGATCGTACACATCTCGTAATAACGACACAATGTACGGTGTATACAGGCATAATGATAAATAGTTCCTCGGTTTTGATGAAATAGAGTTTCTACCAGGTGGGATAATCCAAAGGGCGATTATAAAACATGTGGAACCCCTGGGATTTACGAACTGCTATTTCGGAAGGAGACCAGGGAGTTTACAGATTTAGACCTGTTGGAATACGAGACGTTGCTCGAACTCACGCATGCGCTTTACCAAGATAACAATCCCGAGACCGGTGCTTAAAAAGACGATCACGAAAAAATCGACATTCTCGCAGACCTATTCACTGGCATAGCACTGAAAAGTGGGGAAGGTCTGAATAAGATAGACAGTGACAAGAACATCGACTACATGTTTTGGGATGACCCGAACGAACTGGTGGATAAACCAAGACTACTGGTCGCTTCGCAACGGGTTGAAAATCACATACGAACTGCATGCAGCCACCAGGCGCAACTACCATCGTGGCAAGGTCATGATTTTTGGGATGAACGGCCTATTTCAAGCCAACCTCGTTGAGATGATACTGTATGCTCGGGTCAACAATGGCTATAAATACATGTTGACAGTCCTCGATGACTATAGCAAATTCGTATGGGCGAGGCCGGCCAAGTCGAAGAATGCAGGTGACATCACCGAAGCCATGGCAGATGTGTTGCTTGAAGGATGCATACCAACTAATCTGCAAAATGATCAGGGCAAGGAATTCTACAATGCGAAGTTCAAGGCCCTGATGAAGAAACATAACATAAATATTTATTCCACATACAGCAATCTCAAAGCATATTTCGTTAAGAAATTCAACAGGACTCGAAAGGGCAAGATGTGGAATAATTTCGCTGCGAATGGCAGCTACAAGTGGCTTGAGCTACTGCCGAAACTCGTATGCGAGTATAATTCTACCGTTCATTCTACCACTCGCATGAGGCCCGAAGATCTCAAGGACGACTCCCTGCTTCGGAACATGTACTAAAACCACAAGAAGAGGGACCCACGCAAGCTAAAGCCAAAATCGGTGACCTGGTGCGCATATCCAAACAGAAAGGCATCTTCGAGAAAGGGTTCACAGCAAATTTGAGCCCCGAACTGTATCGCGTGTGACGTATATACAACTATGCTCCGAGGAGCTGCTATCTCGAAGATCTGAACAATGTACCCATTCATGGTGGTTTCTACACCGAGGAAATTCAGCCTACAAAGTTTCCATATGTGTATTTGGTCGAGAAGGTGCTGAAACGATGTAACAGAAGGGCGTACATTAAGTGGTTGTGTTTCCCTGCCCGCTACTATTCCTGGGTCGCTGAAGCAGACATCGAGAGGCGAACTCGTAGTGGAAGAGGAAGTTGTATAAAGACTTTTATTCAAGGGCTTATGTGTTTCATCATGTTGTACATTACCAAATTTAATTAGTTTTTTTAAATATTTTAATTTTTTAAAAGATTAACCTTAAAATTTAAAATATTATTAGTAACTACTCCATGTTTGCAGGCACAGGTCGATAGCACTCTTGGCGACAGTAAATTATCTCTGGTGGCAGATGCTATCAAACTTAATAACTAGCACTCGCTATAGTGTCCAATACTGAAAAAAAAATATATGCATTAAAGGCGTAATTTAGTGGCCACTGGGCAGATTAGAGTGATTGGTATGGGTGAAGGGATAATTTGTTATGTAAAGTCAATGTTTAATTTGGTGAGAGGAGGGTGGTGGTAAGAGACGGCGGTGTTTGTTGGTTAGGGTTGTGAGGTGTAGGGTGGGGTAACATTATATGCTCCTAGATTTTTTTTAGATTTTTTTTAGATTTTTATGACTGCAATAGTGTTGTGAAAAAAAGGGAGGGGGTGGTTGGTTAGGGGATTGTGGTGTAAGTGTGAGCTTAACTTTATATGTTACTCGATATTTAAGAACGTTTTTGCAATTCTTCCTATATATTTTTATGATTGTGTTGGGAAGGGGCTGAGGTGAGGAAAGTGGGATGAGTGCGAGTTTAACTTCATATCGCCCTAGATTTTTAAAATTAATGTTTTCATTGTTTGAGATTGTTTTTTATAATTTTGTGGGTGGATGGTGGTGAGGAGTGTTGCAATGCACATACCACATTAAAAACCTTCCTTCCCTACCATCTCGGTGGCGGAGCGGTCTATGGCATTCACCATGATGGCGACCCAAGGTTCGGCAGTTTGATCCCGCCCTTCTCCAGACGATATTTTGAGCTCAGATAAATTAAATGGCAGCGCCCCTAGCAGGCGGTAGTTGAACGAAGGACAAGGGGAAACAAGATGGCGGGGTCAAACGAAGATGAGTAATAGGGTGGTGCACTGTAGCAGCAATAAACAACATTGCCGCCATCAGTGGTGCACTTTAGCGGACGACGAGAGAACTACAGCAGACGACATTAAAGATGGCGGACGAACGAAGTGCAAGAGAGAAAAGAGGTGGGAGCGGGAGAGGTAAGATGAAATGACAGAGCATGAAAGGAATGGCAGAGCATGACGTTGCTAGGTGGAATGACGGATCACGACGTGAGAAATTCTAAAAACAAGATGGCGGAAAGGTCAAGGTTACAAAGTGGCAGCCGACCAGAATAACAGAGCAGAAGGTGATGTCATACAAGATGACGGACGGCTCTCTCCTGGCTCCTACTCATTAATCAGTGGTCCCTGAACCATCTTTCCTATACTACTGCCGTGGACAATGTTCAAGTCGCAATAGGACAAGATCATTAAAATTTTTAAACATAGGTACTGCAGAAATAAATTCTTACAAAACACAGCAAATAATATTAATTTAAAACGATATGACAATTCTGGGGCATTTATATTTTTACTCATAAATATTTGACATCATCCGCGTTTTCGAAAATTCATCAGTGGATCCACTAGTGATTGATACACAGGTGTACACAGGTTGAGGCATTTTTCGAACATCAGGTTGATTTTTAGAGGTGTTTTCGTCTGCTTCCAGACACAATTATTAAGGCCATTACATATAAATTCTAAAGTTTTCATCGCCATTTGTAAAACTCGACGTACAAATTAATTTTTTATATTTGGATATGTTTGAAAATTACAAGTTCAAGGTGTGTTAACTTTTATTTTTCAGGGAAAGCGTTCGAAAATTCACCGGGCGATGTTTTGGTGCATATCCACCAGATGCACTGAATTTTCAGGCCGGTTAAACTGTTGGATAAATCGGTTTAACCAGACTCAACCGAAAAAGTAATTTTCGATCGTCTGGTGTACATCGGTTGATGCACCGATGAATTTTCGAAAACGGGTCTTGCAAGCCAAAGTGTCCATTTGTGTACGTAATTTGTAAATATCACGGCAATAATAAATAAACACTTTTGCCAGCACCATTTAAGTTTCAGGATAAAATACTCGATTTTCAGTACTTTCATTGCCAACATACTCATAAAAGAACAACCAAAACTCTTATACCTTCGGTTAGATACCAGAGTCTTAAATGTGGTGGCACAACGCAGTTAAGATCTTACCAAGGGGTTAAGCTAATATTAAAAGTTAATATAAAACTCCGCTCGAGTATACAGTTCCCTGTATACTCGAGCGTCAAATGTTTATTCATTATCTGGTACTCCAGTTGGTATCCATTCCCACTCCAGATCAGTATACCTTCCTTGTTTGTCATTGAGTCAGGGCTCTACTGGGCGTGTCTAACAACCTGTGATCCAATAAAACAAGTGTTTGAAGCCTGACTTGCCGTCACATCAATCCGAGAAATTTCTCACCCCACACCCTAATCAGTGAGTATGTCTTTCAAAGTAACTTGGGGCAGCGGTGGCTGAGCGGTTAGCCTGCTCGCCTCCTACCAAGGCGAGCCGGGTTCAATCCCCGGCCGGGTCGCTCCCGTATTTTCGCATGTGGGAATCGTGCCGGACGATGCCGCTTGTCGGCGGGTTTTCTCGGGGATCCCCGTTTCGCCCGCTCTTTCATTCCTTTGCTTCTCCATTCTCACCTCAATCACCCTCATCGGCTCTCAAGACCTCGCTGTTAAGAGCCGCCCACATATCTTCACTCACTCACTCACTCGAAGTAACTTAGAATACATTTTAATACTGCACATGCTCACGGGATCCTAGCCCGCAATTCCGCGGTTCCTTAAGGGAAGCCTGGAAATAAAATAAACTTAAGTGAGTTTAGGTAATGCGTGGTAGACAGTATGTCTGCAGACTTACTCTCGTAGTCGTAGGAGGGCGGCGAGGCAGTGATCTGAGACACCAGCAGCATGACGCACAGCAGGGCGCTGCAGTTCTTCATCATGGCCGTCACTTGCATACTTCCGGCTGTGAACAACCACACACACATTCGTGAGCACACACGTATACTGGCAACACGCTGGTAGTAAGCCTGTGCTCCAGAGATAACCCATAAGGTTAGGGACACTTGTGCGGAGTCACACTGCCACTTGCTTAGAGTAACACTTGAGCAGAATGAAACTCCAGCTGTATGACGCTTTAGCTGTGTTGCACTTGCGTGGAGTGACACTTTGAGGAATTACATTTCCGCGGGGTGATACTTCTTTGAAGTGGCTTTTCGCCTAGTGACCCTTGCGCAAATTATAATTTAAGACTAACCACGGCCGTCCCTAGCCAACTCCCAAATACAGGCTGTCACTTACGTGGACAGGATATGCAAGTAACATTCTGGTTTGTTTTCTATTAGCACTTACCAGCACAGTATCAGTCTCTCATTCATTTATTTATTCGTTACTTTAAAGATATTTTTAACCGGCAGTNTAGCACTTACCAGCACAGTATCAGTCTCTCATTCATTTATTTATTCGTTACTTTAAAGATATTTTTAACCGGCAGTATGCAGTTTCCAGGGACCAAAACACTATGTTACGCTGTAAACCAGAACCAGTGGGCTATAAATGGCTTCAAACCAGTGAAGCGCGGTTTACTGGAATGAATGACTAAGTATTATCAGTTAAAAGTTCAACTCACGGATTATTCACTCGGCAGTAATTTGCTAATTGATTTTTCAGTGACCAGCTCTTCGCTCGTTCAAATCTCTCATTCACACGTTTGTAATGTAAGTTACGTTTGGTCAGATAAAGTTACTACCCCTCCTTCCCCAATCACCGGAGTCTCCGCGCAAGTGCCACCGTTTACAAACATCGTAATTTATCACTTACAATAACATCCACCTTTCCGCGAAAATNTAGCACTTACCAGCACAGTATCAGTCTCTCATTCATTTATTTATTCGTTACTTTAAAGATATTTTTAACCGGCAGGATGCAGTTTCCAGGGACCAAAACACTATGTTACGCTGTAAACCAGAACCAGTGGGCTATAAATGGCTTCAAACCAGTGAAGCGCGGTTTACTGGAATGAATGACTAAGTATTATCAGTTAAAAGTTCAACTCACGCATTATTCACTCGGTAGTAATTTGCTAATTGATTTTTCAGTGACCAGCTCTTCGCTCGTTCAAATCTCTTATTCACACGTTTGTAATGTAAGTTACGTTTGGTCAGATAAAGTTACTACCCCTCCTTCCCCAATCACCGTAGTCTCCGCGCAAGTGCCACCGTTTACAAACATCGTAATTTATCACTTACAATAACATCCACCTTTCCGCGAAAATGTCACTACACTACAATAAATACACTGAAGTTCCTACGCTGAGAGAAAGGGTTTTATAAGCTTACACAATACTTTTTCGTATATAACCAAACAAATCTACAGCTTAAATTACACATTCATTTTGTTTATCAATCAGAACACGAATTAAACTGAAAAAAAAAAAAACCTTTCGGTCAGAAAATTACATTTAAAACTAAATATTTGGTTAAATACACTGTATATACTTGTTTAGCTGTATAAAACCAGCAATTTATCACAAAACTTTCTCCAGAGTACACAAACAACCAATCACATCAATATTTATTTATTCATAAAGACACAAGTTATCATTACTATTTTTATTAGCTTAGAAAACGCGTGTTAAATATTAGTTTTTCAGAAAACAAATATTTGTGATTGAGTATGCTATAGTAAGGGGCAGGAACATTCCATTGGCTGCTGCCTCAGTGTGAGGTCAGTCTTACCTCAGACCAGGTGGCACGGGATTCGGTGCTCGTTTCCTTGCAGATCTGCTATTGGCTCGGAGATCACCAGGGCGTGTCTAATAAACTGCCATCCAATTGCAAATATGGCATAAATTCATATTTATTTGACAACTAGTGTGTCCTAAAATGAATTCGCCGAATTTTCCAGTACCAACCTATAGTATGTAATGCCAGGATGTGAGAATAATTAACACAGGTAGAGCCCCTATATTTGTGAGCCAAAAAAAGGTAGCAATATTTGGTATTATAGTAAACTATTTTGGACTAAGCTGTAATGAAAATGCAATGCCTTTGTGTCAGTAAATTTTTTTATAGTAGATTGGTTGTAAAACCACTGAGGGCACTTCATTGTTTCAGCACGTAATTTTGACAGTTGTTATGGCAATTCGTGCGTCAGTGTTGCGTTTATTCGTAGAAGGTGAAAGCTCAGTCCACCTCATTTTTAGTCTATGACATAAACACATGGTTTCGACCGTAGTGGGAAAGATGGGTAGAGTGCTTTTCTGCCAATATCACTGTCGAAGATCAACGTGGATAGGATTTGAGGTTAGAACACTGTTTACGTAAGCAAGTGCTTTGAGAAGTTTGTACACTTCCTATAAACTAGTATTGATGATTATTGAATGTATTGAAGCTATCCAAAGCATTTTATTCACATAAAAAAGCGGGCCTGTAGAAAATTTAAAACGAAAACCGTAAACAAACACGTTTATTACTGTTGACCTCGTGACTTTGACGGTTTTAGTGTTGGATTCAATGTTGTGTTATTGCGCAAAAGACGAAAACCTGTCCAACTAGTCTTTAGTCTACGGTTCTGATAGCTTTGTAAGCAAATAGGTGCCGTGGTGACGCAACAGATAGAGTGCTCACCTCCCGCCAAGATGAACCGGGTTCGGTACCCGGCGGAGTCGCTCCCGGATTATCACACGTGGGAGTCGTGCCGGACGATGCCGCTGGTCGGTGGGTTTTCTCGGGGATCTCCCGTTTCCCCCGTCCTTGAATACCGGCGCTGCCGCATACTCGCCTCGCTTCACCCTCGTTGGCTCTCAAGGCCCTGATGTTGACGCCCGAACATTTCCATTCCACTGTAGACAAATATTGGGGACGCACGTGCGCTTACATCATCTCCAAGTCCAGCGCTAGCCAAACAATTACGTGAATCAGTGTGAGGGTAGGAGAGAGCGAGATATATATATCGGGGGGGGGGTGCCCTCTACGTCACGACCAATCAGATGGTGCACCCTTGTAGCAGATTGCGCGCCTGCGGGGGTTGTTTCCAATCTCTGCGCCCGGAGAAGGCGAGTGTGGTTACACAAGCAAGCGGCCGACCACCGCGTGATTGTAAGCACAGGGGTAATCTCTCAAGCAGGTTATCCAACGCACGCCCTTGTTTTGCTTCCACGCCGTTATAGGCTGTTCATGGTAAATATAGCACTTTTTAAATCAACTTTTGAAAACTGTCACTGCCCCTACCTACATTCATTGCAACGGGCACACAGACCGGTTGTTACGTGTCTTAACGTTCAATTAAAAGTGTTCAGTTAACATTTATACATAACGAAATGGTTTATTTTGTTTTCTGTTTTTTTTAATGCGAACAATTGTAAGAATTAGCAAATCTGTAAAATATTTACCGCCCTAATGATTTCACAGTTTCGCTTTACCCCCTCATGAATAAAGCGATCAGGTCCATGGCAGTGCTCATNCTTCCACGCCGTTATAGGCTGTTCATGGTAAATATAGCACTTTTTAAATCAACTTTTGAAAACTGTCACTGCCCCGCCCCTACCTACATTCATTGCAACGGGCACACAGACCGGCATGCGCCCAGTAAAGTTGATAACGACGAAGGGAGAGTTGTTACGTGTCTTAACGTTCAATTAAAAGTGCTCAGTTAACATTTATACATAACGAAATGGTTTATTTTGTTTTCTGTTTTTTTTTAATGCGAACAATTGTAAGAATTAGCAAATCTGTAAAATGTTTACCGCCCTAATGATTTCACAGTTTCGCTTTACCCCCTCATGAATAAAGCGATCAGGTCCATGGCAGTGCTCATTTTACATATGCAGTAAGCATGAAAGTAGCAGGGTTTTCAAAAGTGCTCAGTTTTAAACAGTCTATAAGTTATAGGCAGGTTTCACACTGTCAAATAACCGAGGTCGGCTGCTATCACTTCGGAGATTACTCCGGTTCGCTCGCGGGTTTTACTGCCAGCTTGTGTGTCAGTGCGTCCACTCTAAGAAATTATTTACATATTCACCACATCTCTATGGAGCACTTCTGAGTCCCTAGTTGCTTTTTCCTTTCAACCATTTTTTAAACTCTTAACCACATTTTAAAATAAATATTGCCATTTAAGTAATAAACACAGTGTGTATACTCCACCGCAGTCTGAAGTTAACGTCTAAGGCTAAAATAAAATATATTTATAGGCTATTATTACAAATGAGAGGGCTTTCAAAAGTGCTCTCTTTAGCTCGAATAGCCCATATATATATACGTGTGCTGAGA
The DNA here is from genome assembly GCA_002778355.1 of Clitarchus hookeri. NCBI lineage: Eukaryota > Metazoa > Arthropoda > Insecta > Phasmatodea > Phasmatidae > Clitarchus > Clitarchus hookeri. The sequence continues at coordinate 46,498 of NQII01000716.1, forward strand.
AACTGTAAATTGCAAAGAATTATCTCCAATACAACAATTGTATAGTCCAGTCACGGTTACTTCCAACTTTCCGGAAGCCCTGCTAACGTCCTACTTTCAGAATATTCCTCCCCCTCATGCAAACATGGCTTAACCAAGTGTTATTACACCAAAAGGGTAACGCACTGCATTCGTGCGCACTCACTTCGATGATACTTTCCATAAGATCTATTTTTACCAGACATTACCAACACACCTATTTTGTCCGTTTTTATGCATATTAATTATAAAAGAAATATACTAATTTGTAGGTAAAATATAATTAAAAAATTATATTAAAACAGAAGAATAAAAACGCCTTTGATACATTATATATATATATATATATATATATATATATATATATCTATATATATATNTCCTGTATTTGCTGCCTCATGTGTGGTATTATTTCCACGCATTGTACAGGTTAAAATCTTCCATAAGAGTTTTGAGAATTTACCAGAAACTTTTTTACATTGTCAGCTGAAAGATTACTCTCTCGACGGGGCCGCTGTAGTGAAGTGGTTAGACTACTCGCCTCCCATCAAAGCGAACCGGATTTGATTCCCGGTGAGGCCGCTCCCGGATTTTCGCTTGTAGGAATCGTGCCGGACGATGCCGCTGGTCGGCTGGTTGTCTTGGGGATTTCCCGTTTCCCCCGCCCTTGCATTCCGGCGCTGCTCCACACACACCTCGCTTCACCCTCGTCGGCTCTCGAGACCTCTATGTTAAGAGCCGCCCAAATATCTCCACTCCCTCACTCACTCTGACAAGTCCAGTTTGTACTGGACTTCATTCAGCGAGGGTTCTTTCATAACGCAAGGCGGTAGTTCATTTATCACTGACTTTACATTTTCCCGCCTCGAGTTTGGTTGAACCTGAGGAGACCTCCCCTCCCTGCAATCGGACTTATTTATTTACATCTTGTCCTGACTTGTCTTCGAGACTTAATATCAAAAATCTAAGACCGGTATGGCATGCTTAACAGAATTTAAGTAGTATGTAAAGGTTATATTATATCGGTATTTCCTCGCGTGAGACAAACATTAACTAAGCAGGGAGTGACAGTGAAGAGTTAAGAGATTTGGGCGGCTCTTAACATCGAGGTATTGAGAGCCGATAAGGGTGAAGCGATGTGAGTATGGAGTAGCGCCGGAATGCAAGGAGCGGGGAAAATGGAATATCCTCAAGAAAACCCGCTGACCAGCGATATCGTCCGGTGTGGTTCCCACATGCGAAAATCCGAGGGCGACCCCGCGGGGAATCGAACCCTATTAGACTTGGTTCGAAGCGAGTAGTCTAATCGCTACACCACCGCGGCCCCTATAGTGAGTGAACATTCGATTATAGTTACAGATGAGGCAAAATAAAGTTTGTAAAAACAAGAAAGATTTGGAAACACAGGCTTGGTGAGGAAAGAAGCGATCATGGAATGTAGCAAGGCACAATTGAGAAAACCAAGAAAGACCTACATCAAGATGGGCGGACCGTGACTCGAACCCGGGTCCTCTCGATTGGGGGTACAAATTCTAGCATAACATAACTAGGGACTGGAAATAGCATAACATAACTAGGGACTGGAAAATTTCGTGAATTAATCTTAGGACAAGCTAGTTGTCAAAAAACTTATCCAATTGCAAATATAGCATAAATGCATGACAGTTTATTAGACACGCCCTGGTGAACTCCAAGCCAATAGCATACCTGTAAGGAAAGAAGCACAGAGTCCCGTGTCACCTGGCCTGAGACACGGGGGGCGGCAGCCAATGGACTGGAAGCTCAGACATAGGACACACAAAGGACCCTGGAGTTCAGCCTACAGGTCGTTTAAAGCGAGACATTTTCCGGTCTCTAAATATAAATGTCGTTTTCATGTTTTCGCTTAATTAGTCTAAAGTGGAGTTCGCCACAACGTTTAATTAGCTTTGCCACGTAAGAGCAAAGCTAATTTTATGAAGTGTTGGAATTGAGCCACAAGACCTTCGCCCGTATACCTTTAAAACACCACGAAGAAAATAACCCATTGAATGTATGCGCTCGACAAGCAGTCAAATACAAAAATTTTATATATATATATATATATATATATATATCAGTGAAATGAGTTTTCAATAATGCTACCTGAAAACGAAGTGTTCCTGTAAGAAAGGTTTACTTTGCATATAACGTTAATAACGCTTTATTTAATAATAAGTTTTATGAACTAGACCTTACCAACATACCTATCTTTCACTGGCTTTTAACTTATTTAAACTGTGAAATAACTATTATAATTTATAGATAAAATATATGTGACAGTTCCATTTAACCATAAAAGAAGGTAGTTTAATGTTACCGGAAGTATGAAACTCTTCTGTTATACGATATATTTAAGAAACAATCAAATGTTTCTTGCATGGCGTGAATTTCTAAAAGTTTAATTCAAAAAGTGTGAAGATGGCGTAAACGGTTTACACTGTAAACATTACCGTAACAGTACAGTGTTCATTTTTGTATGGATTTCCTGGATTGTACGGAAGAACATCCAGTTACCTAAAAGAATAAATTGAGCAGGGTTTTCAGAAGTCTTCACTCAGCAGTGAAAGACCTACAGTCGTTCGCGGTTAGTTCGCCGTTTACTGTCTAGAGAAAATTTTCTGTAATGAGTAGCGAAAACTGTTTCTTATTAGTGTGTTGCACGTACCAGAACACGGGTAATTTCGTGAAGTATGAATGTCTTGTGTAAATTAAGGAACAACAGTTAAATTTCCTGATTTATTTACAATACTACTAAAATCTATACAGTGGCGGTTCCCACAGAGTACTCACTGTGTCATATTCCTCAGTGAAAATAATAAACCATTACTAAATGTCTTACTATACAAATAAATGAAACTAATTAGTTATATTAATAAAATGTACAAATCCCGGTAGACGAATGGTTATACAATTGTTTATTTGCAATTCCTCGGTAACTAATGTTTAATAACCAGTAATTAAAAAAGTGTCAATACTTACTATACTTTTTTTCGTTGGTTTAGATTAACTTGTATGCATGTTTTCTCAACATGAGCTAAAAATAAATGTTTAGATTAATTTTGGTTATTGTCCATGCGTGATTACTTCCAACTTTTATGAAACTGTACTGAAGTTCTACTTCGAGGATATTCCTCCGCCTCATGCAAACAAAACTTAACCAAGTATTTAAAACTAGACCAAAGGGACAACGCACTGGATGTGCCCACACACTGTAATATTATTGTGTGTAAGAACTATTTCTTACTAGGCATTACCAACACACCTCTTTCCTTTCATATTGATTATAAATGTTATATTATAATCTATGGATAGGATATATGCAAAAGTTCAGTTTAAGTGAAAAATAAGGTACTATTGGCTTGTGATATTTGATATATTAAGGAAACAACCAAACACGCCATAATAGTGTGATTACTCAAAGATTTGACTTTATTCGCTGTTTCATCACACTTTTAGACTACATAACACAGCAGCTAGGAAATAACTTTCTTACCAGGCCAGGTAATTAAAAACCAAGTTTGTAAATTATCTATAGAGAAATGCATGTAAATGAAAATTGGATGGATCATATTGGTTTTGAGGAAGCAGCTATTTGCGTAAAATTGTAATCCTGAAAGCCAAGGCAAGAGTTGAAGGAAAAATGCTTCCGTTCTATTCAGCACTGCTTACCTTCATTTTCTGTAAAATGATACAAAGTTTGCCGTACCAATTGGTCTCATCGCCGTACTTCTCGCTCCATACATCCAAGGCAAATAGGACAGGCCCCACCTGCAGCTGATTCTAAAACTTCACAAATATTTGTGCTTGGCGCATATCGGCTTCAATTAATTACCACGTGCACAGAAAGTAAATTTCTGCATTGACTGCGGACGGATGATGAGAGAAGAACACACACTGTAATAACGGCTGGGTTAAGTAAGGACGTTCCTTTCTGAATGTTTTATTTGCTGGTAGTGAAATGTGATTGAAATAGATCGGGGTCATCTCCTACGAAGAGCATGGCTTCACTTTACAACTTAAAACAACGAGCATCGTCCATTAACACTCTAAATACTTAAAAACATATTCAGCTCTAAAAAGAACACGAACACTGAATGTCAACCACCAACGCTAGGGAAATTTTCTGAAATAATGTTTTCCCATTCTCTGTGAATTACTTGTTTATTTGTCTGCACTCAGCTGATGCAACTCTCTCTCTTCACGTTCACGCACACGACCCAGTTCACTGACACCTGCAGTGCTGAACTCACTAGACGTCTCCGGGAGCAACAACCGACCGAACTTGCTTTCGGGAGGACCTGGGCTCGAACCCCTGTCCGGACATTCTGTTTTAGGTTTCCCATGTGAAATGCGATGTGAAGAGAATTATTCGGCTCTTGACAGAGAGATCTTGAAAGGACGGGGGAAACGGGAGATCCCCGAGAAAATTCGCCGACCAGCGGCATCGTCCGGCACGATTCCCACATGCGAAAATCCGGGAGTGACCCGGCCGGGGATTGAACCCGAATCGCCTTGGTGAGAGGCGAGTAGGCAAACCGCTAAGGCACCGCGGCCCCTTCGGTTTCTCATGGTTCCCCGAAACCACTCCAGGCGATTGCTGGGATGTTTCCTTACTACAGATCATGACCGATTGCTCCCCCGTTCCTGCTTCTCTGAGCAACTTGCTCCGACTCTTGTGACCTCGCTGTCGACGAGACTTCTAAGGTTATATTTCACGATAATTTATTTCATTATCTGAAAGAGATTTATATAAGAACCACATAAATGAAATTACTTGTAGTAAAATAATTATAATTTTCAAAATATAGCATAGAAAACTCGAAAATTTTAGAATATGGGGAGCCCAAGTTCCTATGCTCCTAGCAAACTTTGCCAAATAAATAACATGGCATGCGATCTATATCAAATACGAAAAATATAAATTAAGTATCAAGGATATTTAACCATAGGTACTCGGCTACTGGTATCCTTAATATCTTCTAAAATAGGCATTGATGTTTTTGCCAACGCATTTTATTAGTCCAAGAAAAAATAATATATATTATCACTTCCTCTCGGACGAATGAAAGTGTGTTTGCAAAAACATCAATACGTATTTTAAAATATATTCGGGATGTCAGTACCCGAGAGCCGATAGTTACATATCCTCCATACTTAATTAGCGTGTTGTGTATAAGAAACAGATCACATGATATGTGATTTAGTTGGCAAAGTTAATTAGGAGCATAGAAACTTCGGCTCCCATATTCCGAAATGTTCGATTTTTCGGTACTATATTTTGAAAACTATAATCACTAGACTACACATATTTACATTTATGTAGTCGTTATATAAATCTCTTCCAGATAATGAAATAAAAAATTATAGTGAAATATGGTCTTAAGGCTCCCGCCTACCTGGTTCTATTTTACCCGTTTTAGGCCGAGANAAATAAAAAATTATAGTGAAATATGGTCTTAAGGCTCCCGCCTACCTGGTTCTATTTTACCCGTTTTAGGCCGAGATGCACGAGAGAGATGAAGGTTACACCGTTCGCCGCTAAGCGCAAGGGTCTGAACTGGCGTGCAGTGTCCTCAACGTGGTGCGTGCACCTGTGGGTTGTAAGCGTTGACCCTATCATCTTACTGGTGGAAAGTCTGTGGCCATGCTCAGTGCAGGGCGCTTGAGTATTTTTTTTTTTGTATGGGAAATGTTTATTTTGAGATACAGTGCTTTGAAAAAATCAGTTAGCAGGCCTCGCCTGAAGTGTGCGTTCATTTCGCAGGCGAGCATACTGGACGCGCGTTTAACGGTTTCTTGGGAACACGTGTANCTCGCCTGAAGTGTGCGTTCATTTCGCAGGCGAGCATACTGGACGCGCGTTTAACGGTTTCTTGGGAACACGTGTGCTCGAACAATCTGCGACGCAGTTCAACCGCCAGGCAGGGCGGGTCACTTGCGCCGTACTTACCTGCCCGAGAGCAGGTGTTTATGGCTGAAATGCCAGGTAAAGAGGATTGTCTGAATGCGTGCTCGCTAAACTTTTCACGCCCGTGTGGCAAGAGGCAGGATGCAATCGGCGGATGTTACCCCGCTAGTAAAAGAAGAGGGAAGCGGGCCTGTAGATACGTGGGAAAACTGCACTAGTTACAGCGTTCTAGCATCTTGTAGTCTATTCGCGGTTTCTTCACACTTTTTGAGTAGAAGCTCTGAAAAATCACCCCATTTACGAGTGTTTGGTTGTTTCATAAATATGTCATGTATTACAGGCGTTTTATACTTGTGTCTACATAAATAAATATTTTAGTTTTGGTTAAATCTAACTTTTACTTAATATTTTGCCTATAAATTATAATATTTAATTTACAATTAAATATACATAAAAAACAGCGAAATGATAGGTGAGTCGGTAATGCCTATTTAAAAACAGTTCTTTATACAGAAGTATTAAAGTGNCTCGCCTGAAGTGTGCGTTCATTTCGCAGGCGAGCATACTGGACGCGCGTTTAACGGTTTCTTGGGAACACGTGTACTCGAACAATCTGCGACGCAGTTCAACCGCCAGGCAGGGCGGGTCACTTGCGCCGTACTTACCTGCCCGAGAGCAGGTATTTATGGCTGAAATGCCAGGTAAAGAGGATTGTCTGAATGCGTGCTCGCTAAACTTTTCACGCCCGTGTGGCAAGAGGCAGGATGCAATCGGCGGATGTTACCCCGCTAGTAAAAGAAGAGGGAAGCGGGCCTGTAGATACGTGGGAAAACTGCACTAGTTACAGCGTTCCAGCATCTTGTAGTCTATTCGCGGTTTCTTCACACTTTTTGAGTAGAAGCTCTGAAAAATCACCCCATTTACGAGTGTTTGGTTGTTTCATAAATATGTCATGTATTACAGGCGTTTTATACTTGTGTCTACATAAATAAATAATTTAGTTTTGTTAAAATTAAACTTTTACTTAATATTCTGTCTATAAATTATAATATTTAATTTACAATTAAATATAAATAAAAAACAGCGAAATGATAGGTGAGTCGGTAATGCCTATTAAAAAACAGTTCTTTATACAGAAGTATTAAAGTGNATAAAAAACAGCGAAATGATAGGTGAGTCGGTAATGCCTATTAAAAAACAGTTCTTTATACAGAAGTATTAAAGTGAGTGCGCACGAATGTGGTGCATAGTTTCTTTGATATGATGTTCGCGACTCGGTTAACCTTTGTTTGCCTGAAGCGGAGGAATATCCTGGGAGTAGAACTTGAACAGGGCCTCAGAAAAGTAGGAAGTAACCATGAACGGACCATAGGAAAGGCGCCGGCTACAAGTACCTAACAGCGCGACTTATGCACCGAAGTTCAGTCTAAAGGTGCGTGCACGTTAGAAAAAGTAAGACATAGCGTAGCACCGAACAGTAACAGTGTGCACGGAATACATAATCACGTAACGTATCACGTAATGGTTACGGCGTTGGACTCGGGTCGGTGGCGGCTGACATCGATGTTTTGTGCCGCGCCGAAGAGCTAGTTTGAACGTGCATATGTGACGTCCATCCACGCTGGTCGTTCAGCGCGCCCGTTCACAGTGTGTGTGTGTGTATTTGTACTGGAATTTCAAAGAGGCTAATAAATTTGGACCACTGTACGCTTCTATGCTTGCATATAGATCTGTTTGTTACGACCACCAATGTTTATTCCTTCTTTTAATAAATAGCATTGTGTAGAGAACGTATGCTACTTGTGTATCCATGTTACTCAGCTGCCCTCTCAGAAGTGACAGCCTTATTGTTAGGCTTTGTTGATGCAGTACGTACGTCGTGAAGGGACAGGCCATGAACTCTGGGACGTAACAACGTAACATGATACTGTTACGAGCTACGTTACGTGTCACGGTCACAAACGTGCGCGAACCTTAACTTGTTTATAGCGCATTGTTTTCCGTAGAAAATACGTGGAACTGAGTCTCGTTCCAAAGGAGTGCATGAAGTACTTTTCTTCTGCTCTGAAGAGCGATCGCAATGGTCGTGTCCGACAGAGACTACGACGTACGAGGTAATCAAGCAATGTAAACGGCTCTACGATTGGCCTGTCACATAAAAAAAGGGGAATAATAAGCCAATTCAAATTAAAAAATACTTTTTATAAACTTTTTTTGCTAAATTGTCTATTTCTCTAATTCTTTGTACTATCCACTTAATTTGAAATATTAAAATTAATTTGAACAGTTTATTGCTCATTTTCTGCGAGTACAATTTCGTTCTAAGATATTTAAGTGTTTGCATTAGCTCTCGCTGTCATTTCTGGAAAATACAAAGTATAATTTTGAAAATTATGTTTTAAACAAAAATAATTAAATACACATTTTAATTTTTTAAATAGGCAAAACATTAAATTATATTAGAAGAAAGTAAAACTGTAAAGTTTATCGGAAAAAAATTTTTCGCCCCTTGAATAATTAAGAAACTTTTTGGGAGAATAATCAAACTTCCTTTCGAATATTTTTTTAACAAATTAATCTAACGTGTTCTGATTAGGGATGCAATAAAAATTATACGCATAGTATAACTTGAGTGAACAGTTTTAATAAATAAATTTGCTAATACTGAAATAATGAGTTATTTCTTTAAACATACTCTTGTAAAACAAAGTAGGGCATGCTATCACGATGTTGCGGCAGAGATCACGCACGCCGGACATGAACTACAAAGTCGTAACCGCTCAGCCATTTCGTTCAGTAATCCACTGCCGAGTTGCTCCCAAGCGGGCGATAGTGAAATTGGAGGTACGTCGTTGTTTCGTAAGACTAGAGAACTCAGCACAGAAGAGATTCCCCGTGCACGGCCAGAACCGACAGTTTGCGGCTTGGGGAAGTAAACGAGTCTCCTCTCAGTGTTATTGAATTGTCGCATCACGCACCCTACAAGAGGAAACAAAACCTCACGCACCCAGGTTCAGCCATTTCCCACGAGCCCTATACGAACTCGCGTACGGAAAGAAACCCAATTTCATGTGCAGGCATTATTGACTAGGAAAACTCAAGCAAGGGGGAATGGCATCAACACAAGAGGATCCGCCAAGTTATGCCGAGGTAAACATTGCAAGGACCCGTCTCCTATGCAGCTCAATTGATTGGGCGGGATCCCGAAAAAAAAAAAATTAATCAAATTACGAATCGAGCAGATTTCTGCGGCACAAATATAAAAAAAAAATTGTAAAACGTACTGGCAATACGTGAGCATTAATCCGCCTCATCTCTCGGCGCGGATGTAAGTACCACGAGAGATGAATGCCGCGGGCGGAACCGATAAATCCAATCCATCATCTTTTTTTTATTTATTTTGCCTGTCTCATCGGATGCTCGGGACGGAAAAAATCCCACACGATTCGGCACGGAGTTGTGTGCGCGAGTATTTCGCCCGCATATACGCCGACAACCCAGGCGCAATATCATTCGTGTGCTTATATAGATATCTTTCCCCGCGGTGGAATATTATTACCAGTAACTCCCTCCCCCGCCCCATCACCCAACCACCTTACGAGCCCGCGTCATTTGAATACAGTCCGCTTCCGGTAGCGAAGCCCGCGACGACAGAAATATGAAAATTCACACGGCAGCATTTGTCATGCAAAGAGCTCAGAAGGTGGGGAAGAGAGAATAAAGCAAGTAAGCGAGGAAAGTGGAGTGTTCAAGTTGACATTTTAAATATTCCTTACCTTTTAAAAAAAATTAGGTTGGGTGACGCGAAGCCAGCCGACTGCGCACAGAATGCAAGGTGAACCAAAATAGTTTCGGAACATTTTGGCGTGCGAGCCAAATAGGATAATTCGATTTATTTTGTAAGAAACATGTTTGAAGGCCATTGGTGCGTGCTATATATTTATATTTGAAGTTAATAGAACATTGCACATTACATTAATACATTTCAAGTTGTATAATATGTAGTTTAATAAATTTTAAAATGTATAATTTTGAGTTATCCTACAGCTAATATCCAGTATTTTGACCACTACAAATCTGAAAGTATAGAAATTGAAATTTTATTTATTCGCAGTGATTAAAGAGTTGGTGATAGCTTTAAGTGTATATATATATATATACATAATTTAAAACGTATTCGTTGATTATGGTACTACAATATGCTTGTTATCACGGCAGATCAAGAATGTCCGAGAGAGAGCACAATTAATTTGGATGTCGAATCTGAATGTGTTGTCTTTGGCGGACTACAATCGACAGCTTTGACAGAGGTAACACGCACCTAAAGATGTATTGTAAAATTTACTGTGACATTTTTTTGTACAAGTACAGACCTTTGTAAAAATACAATGACAATCCTTGTCACATTTATTCGTTGCAACGTTACAAGATTTGTGTAAAGTAATTGATAACAGAGGAAACTTTTTTAAACTTGAATATAATTTTGTAAGTACGTAACTTAAGTTTGCGGGTCCGAACCCTGATGCCACCGTTTGTTGTTTGCGTGAATGCAGTGTAACGGATGGTTTCATAATCACATTTATTCATGTTTATTTGTAATTATAAATAAATAAGGCTATCTCAATATTCAAGATATATTTCTGGATTGTTGAATTTCTGTTTTCTTAAGTTGTGAGTGGCTAAATAAACAAATTTTATTTAAATATTACGATTTACTGTATATATTCAAATTTATTTTAATTGTTGCGTGTTTTAACGGCCATTTCCGTGGCTCATGCATATTTTGAACCTGCACGTAACTTTGTAATTGAACGAAGATATTAATTTTAAACGTAACCTATGCCTCCAATTTGCTTGGTAGTTCGAATAGTTGCGTGGAATTAAGGGTTTTTGCACTCCAGTTGTCTACCAGATTGCCTGCTGCATGATCTCAGGATCGTGGGTAACATTCCGTTGGTTTGTTTGTGACACGACATTGCACACACACTGTACATATATTGTTCATTCCAGTCGTTTGAGGTAGCTACGTAGGTAGTTGGGCTTAACGTCTCGTCGACAGCAAAGTCATTAGAGATGACTAGTTGTTTCAGTAAGAAAAATATGGTTTTATTTCCATTTCGTACTAAATGTAACGTGAAATGCAAGCCTATAATTTATAATATTACAAAGGCATGGTTTGTATAGTTTACAAGGAATATCTTCGTATTCTTACAAAGGATATTCTTGGCAACTATTTTTCCAGAGATGTGCCTTTTAAAGGTACACCCATATTGTAGAGTGCAATTTTCTGAAGCTGGTAAACATTCCGAAAAGACCGTTAAACAAGAATGCACATAAATTCGGAAAAATCTTCTAATATCAGTTATTACCAGAAGAATTTCAGAAACCTGTTAATTCAGTCTTCTTCGCCCATGATGTTTATTAGCCTACTACCACAGGAAATGGACATAGCATTGTACCACAAACATAGAGGTGGTTAGCGCACGACCCGGTTGTTCACCATCCTCTTTTGGAATGGAACCTTTTCTGGCCCGTTGAAGTATTGAACATAATTGTTCGATTGACAGAAGCTTCAGTTGTAGGATTCCCCTGGCCCACATTACGAACCAAATCAAAACGTCCTTGAGGTTGCTCTTGTCTCTAGTTTCCTTCCTCAACACACGCTTCTTCCAGATTTCATCTGTCTAGCAACGACCCTAGTATATACTGCGTTCGATTACGCATCCGAAGGAAATTGTGTAGAACAACACAGGCCATCACAATTTCGTCAACTTTTGATGGCGCCAAGTTAATCGCTCATATGGACGTTGCTCATATATTGATTAATGATATTTTGTTTAAACGTCAAAGTAATCAGCTTACGCCACACGCTTCCATTTACGATTACGGGTACTCATCTTCACTATCTATAGTATTTGCCAACTACAAACACACCACCACCAATCGCAGACCATTCCAATGATCACATCCCTGAAAAGTACTCGCGAGAAGAGAGCTAGCAAACGTTATTTCCCCATGAAACTAACCACAGTCGGAATGGATGTCCACATATACATACTGTAGCAACGAAATTTGTCAGTACTGTGTTGAAGGATACAGGTAAATAAATACGAATATAATTATTATTTTGTTTTTCTTACCTACAAATATTTTCCTGTGAGGGTTTTGCATATAGTCTTGAAGGTCTCTGGAATATTCAAACCCAAAACTTGAGGTGAAATGAGTGTTTAAAACCTTAGATCCTCAAATGACCGTCCTGTGGCGAAGAAACTAAGAGTAACTTCGAGACGTGCCTCAGGTGTGATAGCATTTCGCATCACACAATCTTGCTACACAATAAACGGTGCTACTTTTGCGAGTAAAACATTGACATCATCAGACATTCTGAAGTAGTTTTTGTAGTCGTCAGGACTATCGCTTCTAGTAAAATGCAGCAGATTTAAATGTGTGAATCGCGGTGTTTCTTGCAGTCACCTCCTCGCCCACCTCTTATCCGCTTACTTCTTCCTCCTCGCCAATACACCACATTCGTCTAGTAGTACGATGACTGCAGCCACTTCTGCTTCGACCAAATTCATTTTCGCAATTGCAATGTGCGAGCATGGCTCGGCTTATGTTGGTCTCGTGTGCGAGGAAACATTCTCGAGTGTGGCTCGCGAGCCGCGCTTGCCGAGCCAGACTCGCGCGTGTGTGGGCCGCTTTAGGAACACCAGTGATCAAGTACAAGTACTGAAGCAAGGCAGCCCGTAAACTATTGTTTCAATGCATTTTAAAATGTGCTTTGCAAAAGCCACTTAACACATTTTCATGGAAAGCTTCCGAGCGAAATCGCGCAGTTACGAAACGATCGGAATCGCACTCTGAAGGATCCTGGTTCGAATCCCGGACCGGCTATGCTGATTACAGTTTTCCATGTTTTCCCAGAATCACTCCAGGCGAATGCTGGGATGGTTCCTTAATACAGGCCATGGCCGACTCCTTCCGCGCTCCTGTTTCTCTGAGCAACTTGCTTCGTCTCTAATGACCTTGCTGTCGATGAGAGGTTAAGTAACTGAGTGAGCGGAGAAATTTGGGCTGTTCTTAACATCGAGGTCTTGAGAGCCAATGATGGTGAACTGAGGTGAGTATGGTGCAACGCCGGGATGCAAGTGCGGGGGAAGCGGGAGATCCCCAAGAAAACCCGCCGACCAGCGGCATCGTCCGGCACGATCCCCACATGCTAAAATCTGTGGACGGACCCGCTGGGAATCGAACCTGGTTCGCGTTGGTGCGAGGCGAGTAGTCTAATCACTATACCACTGCAGCCCCACGTTAATTAGCCCTACCCACCTACCTTCATGGAAAAGCTTAAAATAAAATAATTAAGTAAAAAAAACTTACTAAAACTGACGTTTCGAAAATTGCAAACATTTGATGTGCGTGGTTACATATATGCATGCAGGATGGTTGCGAATAACAGGCTGATGTCGGTTGTGTAACGACAGTTACCTTTTACTTTTTTCATCACCACCAAATAACAATTTTTAAAATTGTTTTTTATTATTAAAATATAATGACGGTAAAAACCAAATATAGTTGTAAATTTTTTAGTTTCAAACTCAATCTGATAAAATAGGTAATTTTATAATTGTTAAAAAAAATTCAAAAATTTTGTTTTGTTNTTTTAGTTTCAAACTCAATCTGATAAAATAGGTAATTTTATAATTGTTAAAAAAAATTCAAAAATTTTGTTTTGTTATATTTATTAGGAAAGTCCAAACGATAAATTACGGTAACGATGTGTCTTTGTTCCGTTTTCGTTTTTGTTATATTTCAATCACATATTCTTGTGTAAGAATTATGCACTCATAAACTTCAACAATATAAAATGCTAATGGTTTTACTCAAAAGGGTTTTTTTATCTTATTCATCAGATCCTTTGCAAAACTGTCTGCAAATGGAAATTCACGACCTTCGTTTTTTGATACGTTTGTGGAATTCTACCAAGGCATTTTTCTTAAAACTCGGTACGCTTCTCCACATCTCGTATGAAGGGTTCTAAATCAGAAAATATCGTTAAGCCCACGAGGGTTTGGAAACAAAAACTGATACAAAAAATGTCAGCGGCTCTAGAAGAAGAGAAAAGACTTGCACTCGAAAACGGCGATGTGGAGGAAGGATATCCTTTCATAACGGGCATTGTTGATGAAGCTTGGTGCAAGAGAAGTTACGGTCACGGATATTCTGCAAATGCTGGAATGGTAAGTGTGAATGACATAATAACGCAAATACAAGATTTACGTCTACCTTTGCCGGTGTAAAAGGACAAGTGTACTTTGGAGAAAACGGTGGGAAACATAAATTATGCTGATCTGTCATAATTTTATGGTGCGCCAGTTTTCATATTTACAAAATGACATAGTTTTTGAAGTAGTCTGTAGTTTAATCAAAGGGACCGGCGTACCGTGCCTTACGTAATTATACACATTTTTTTTTAAATAGAGGCTTACTCCGTTTATTTAGTAACCATATTGTCGTTATTATTGTTCACTCCTGGCTGTGTAAACTTATTTTTTTTATTTAGAATAATGTTGAAAAAAGTTTTATTTTTAGTATAGACAACTATGTTTTTTATTATTCATCCCAAATTGACAACTGTTTCACAAGCTGGTTTTAGGATTAAAGTAAAAATAGCTGTTGGATGAACGAGGGAGACAGAATTATCCTGAGGAAACCCTGCAAGTTTTCCANTTTTAGTTTCAAACTCAATCTGATAAAATAGGTAATTTTATAATTGTTAAAAAAAATTCAAAAATTTTGTTTTGTGATATTTATTAGGAAAGTCCAAACGATAAATTACGGTAACGATGTGTCTTTGTTCCGTTTTCGTTTTTGTTATATTTCAATCACATATTCTTGTATAAGAATTATGCACTCATAAACTTCAACAATATAAAATGCTAATGGTTTTACTCAAAAGGGTTTTTTTATCTTATTCATCAGATCCTTTGCAAAACTGTCTGCAAATGGAAATTCACGACCTTCGTTTTTTGATACGTTTGTGGAATTCTACCAAGGCATTTTTCTTAAAACTCGGTACGCTTCTCCACATCTCGTATGAAGGGTTCTAAATCAGAAAATATCGTTAAGCCCACGAGGGTTTGGAAACAAAAACTGATACAAAAAATGTCAGCGGCTCTAGAAGAAGAGAAAAGACTTGCACTCGAAAACGGCGATGTGGAGGAAGGATATCCTTTCATAACGGGCATTGTTGATGAAGCTTGGTGCAAGAGAAGTTACGGTCACGGATATTCTGCAAATGCTGGAATGGTAAGTGTGAATGACATAATAACGCAAATACAAGATTTACGTCTACCTTTGCCGGTGTAAAAGGACAAGTGTACTTTGGAGAAAACGGTGGGAAACATAAATTATGCTGATCTGTCATAATTTTATGGTGCGCCAGTTTTCATATTTACAAAATGACATAGTTTTTGAAGTAGTCTGTAGTTTAATCAAAGGGACCGGCGTACCGTGCCTTACGTAATTATACACATTTTTTTTTAAATAGAGGCTTACTCCGTTTATTTAGTAACCATATTGTCGTTATTATTGTTCACTCCTGACTGTGTAAACTAATTTTTTTTATTTAGAATAATGTTGAAAAAAGTTTTATTTTTAGTATAGACAACTATGTTTTTTATTATTCATCCCAAATTGACAACTGTTTCACAAGCTGGTTATAGGATTAAAGTAAAAATAGCTGTTGGATGAACGAGGGAGACAGAATTATCCTGAGGAAACCCTGCAAGTTTTCCAGATACGGAAGTCCAGCTGTTGCATTCGTGGCGGTAGCTATGCGACCACCTCTTTCCGTGGACAAAAAAATTTAGAACTATCGAATAATAGCGAGGTTAATTACGAAGTCGTTAAATAGTAGTCATTAGGAAAACAAATTTTTTGAATTTGTTTGCGATTATTTGAGATGCAAAGAGCCTGAAAGACATAAATTGAATGAAAATGTATTTTAATTTACTACCTTACGGATAACAGCTCACTAAGTGACGTCATATATTAGTAAAGTGTCTACCGGTAGCAGACACAGTAGTGTTTCATAGTTAATTTCGAAAATTTTTGATGTAATAAAATATATCCAGATACGTAGCAGGAAAGTAGTTTATACACTAAATTTAAAAAAATGCATCTAAAACGTGTAGATAAATACGTGGCATTTTCGGTATTCGAGTCAAGAGTCTCGTGACCCGTAGCTGCCACAATGACTTTGTTCATAGAGGCCATTAATGTCCGGCCCTGAATCTTCAAATGGGTATTAGGTATAATGGGACATTTCTTTGTTTGCATGGCTAACTCGTAGGCCTGAAGAGCTAACTTGGACACGACTTAGAGGCGCAGACGTTCAATGGGAGTCCGGCGAGCTTGAACCTTCAGAAAGATTCATTACGATACAGCCACCATTCTAGTTTCCATTGGCCTTTGACGTGGTAATTAGATGTTCACTATTCAAAAGTCTCTAATATTAGAACTAATAAATGAATAAGTAATTGTACACAGCAGTTATATCGATTATCCTNCTAATATTAGAACTAATAAATGAATAAGTAATTGTACACAGCAGTTATATCGATTATCCTATTTTAACTTTGGTGTGCGCTATAATAATATCAGCGATCCTGTGGTTCTCAAAGATGAAATACCTACCGCGGTACCATACAGCTTCCGTTGTTTTGAACAATGTATGAATAATGACGAAAGTCTTTATGAAAATGTCTTATTGCAATACAACTTAGTAAGTTTTTATGATAAAAATGCCATTTAGTAGAAAAGTTGTACAAAAATTTTAAGAAAATTAATGACATTCATTTCGGGGGCCACTAGTGGTCCGTTGACCACAGTTTGAGGAACGCTGCGCTGTCTTAGAGAGGAAAATAGGTGGAATGTAAAGGCTATTCCTATGTTACTGAGTAAAAAAGTTTTATATATTTAAAATTATTACACTTCGCTTCGAACTGCATGCGTAGAGTTAATAAGCNGTTACTGAGTAAAAAAGTTTTATATATTTAAAATTATTACACTTCGCTTCGAACTGCATGCGTAGAGTTAATAAGCTGGAGTAATTTTTAAATGATGTTCGAAAGTATTTTTACATTTTTTATTCTTTCAATTAATTGCATTATTGACAAGCCCCCCCCCCCCAAGTGAGTTACTTTAATGCCCATTAATTTGAGTGTATAAAATTATTGTAATAACAATTATTGTAAAGAACTAATTTTATTTTCTTTGTTATTTTGGGAATTATATAGGGAAGAGTTCAAATTTTGTCTCAATCATTCAAACATTTGGCTGTGATGTTCACGCAATCAGTATACNAGAGTTCAAATTTTGTCTCAATCATTCAAACATTTGGCTGTGATGTTCACGCAATCAGTATACACAGCCATTTTAGCGAGATAGTACATATAGAGAAACATAAATTTATCTTCTCTATTTCTTTAATTTATTAACCTGTGGCCGACTACACTGCATCGTAATACCCTCGATTGGAAGTAATGTTATTCACTGCTGCTGATGTTCTTTTTACACAATAATAGAAATGTGTAAACAACTGTAAAGCAAATCAAGCCNAATGTTATTCACTGCTGCTGATGTTCTTTTTACACAATAATAGAAATGTGTAAACAACTGTAAAGCAAATCAAGCGTTGAAGTTGGTTAATGATGCCAAAACAAGGTTGAAACAGTCTGTTATCAATTTAATTTTTTTAGATTACGTAATTTTTCGCGGTAATAAAATGTGTATGCATGTCACACACTACACTGGATATATCTAAGCCACAATCGCCTTTAAACGCACTTTGTCTTATGATGCATTTTCCACCAGCCTCTAAAACAATGGACTTATTGGAAATAACTTGTCAATAACGGTTGGAATTTTTGACATATACTTCTGCATGGTCACCAAAGCAGGATGTGTATGTGACGACCTGCTGTAATTACAATGCAATTTGTTGCTACAGTTTGTATTTCTCTGGTAGCGAAAAAGCCTCCAAAGATTTTGTATTCAGTCTATAATTGTTTATTTATTAATATATTGAAGTAAAATATCAGAAAAGTAAGATATGTTTTTTCCCAGGCTTGCGTTATTGGCGGGAGAACAGGGAAGATTCTTTACTTGGGTGTTACGAACAAATTTTGTTACGTGTGTTCCACGACAGCAGAGTGTTCCCAACTAAAACAACACACGTGCAACCAAAATTATTCTGGTTCATCATCCGGGATGGAGCAAACTATTATTGTGGAAGGACTTCAGCATTTGTTTTCTGAACATGGTGTATGGGTGAAGTTCC
This sequence comes from Clitarchus hookeri, assembly GCA_002778355.1. Lineage (NCBI taxonomy): Eukaryota > Metazoa > Arthropoda > Insecta > Phasmatodea > Phasmatidae > Clitarchus > Clitarchus hookeri. The sequence continues at coordinate 64,788 of NQII01000716.1, forward strand.
TAACAGGTGACGGAGACTCCAGTGTTTTTGCGAGAGNATTGCGAGAACTATGGAGAGTGCTCCTTTTGGAGACAAAGTGAAGAAAATAGTGTGTGCAAATCACATCGTGTGAGGGTACACCTTGAAATTGCACACTCTAGCCTCAAAGACCACTTCTGACTTAGAGGGGCGAAAATAATTAGGCAGAATATTCCTCGCCTCACAGCTACAGTTCGTAGAGCCATTAGAAATTCCGAAGGAAATGTTGATAAGCTTCGGAAAGATCTACGAAACGGCCTCCGCCATGTTTTTGGTGAACAGTTTTCCTGTTGTGCATCATACTGCTCTCGATAAGATGAAACTGTAAATAAGGTGCCGTACTTAGAGAAAGCAAAATTAATGGATGAGATGATTATGTTGCTAGATCCCACTGTCAGAAAGGCAGACTGCCTCGTTCTGAACAAAACGACAAATGTGGCTGAAAACCTCAACTCTTTAATTTGCAAACTGACAGGTGTCAAAAGAGTTGATCATGCAAAAGGGTCATCATACAGGCGACGATGATAAGGGGCTGCTCTAGCACACATGAATGGTCCATCTTATATTATACGTCCATGGAAAAGCATGACTGGAAACAGCCCAGGAAATATTTGTAAGAAAATCTGTGCGACGGGAGAAAGGACTCGATCATCTAAAAGACTAAATTTCTGTGACGAAGGAAAATACCAACTCAAAAAAAAAAAAAGAAGAGAAAGATTGACAAAACAACTGGTGACATTGAGTATGGTCTAAATACTGCAAAACCTGATTTAGCTCCCAATGATCTTCAAAGCAGATGAACACAATTTTAGGGAAGCTGCAGGAAGAAGCTGGTTCTCTGACGCTATGTTCCACATTAGAACGAGCTACCGTTGGAGAGCGTGAAATTCCACTGCGGATGCAGGCAAGACGGCAAAGACTAACTGTATCACGATTCGGGGTTATCTGTTCTATGAGGAAAGTTACATCTAGCCCCAATATTGTAAAAAATATTGTTTGTGGAACTGAACTCTTATTCATCAGCTATTATTTACGGCCGAGTTCACGAGAAAAAATTCATACCCGCCTACGAAAAAGAGAAGCAGACAACTGTAGCACCTCGTGGCATTTTTTTTTCACCGTGAGATACAATAACTTGGAGCCAGCCCAGATGGAATTTTGGAGAAAGATGGCATTGTTGAGGTAAAGTGTGTACCATCTATATAAAACATGTCTATTCATGAGGCAGTAAAATGTAGGAATCTCTGCATAGAAATGAAAAATGAGAAGTTGAAACATAAAATATAACATCGGTACAAATACCAAATACANTTAGAATCATCCCGTAGAAAGCATGTCCATTCGCGAAGCAGTAAAGTGTAAGAATCTCTGCATAGAAATAAAAAAGTGAGAAGTTGCAACTTAAAAAATTACATCGGTACAGATACCAGATATAAGGGAAACTCCAAATATCGCACAGAAAATTCTGTGACTGGTTAATTTATTGTGACAGTGAAATTGAAGTAATAAGGGAAAAAAGAGATGACGAATTCTGGGAAAAAATTATGTTACCAAAACTGCAGAGATTTTATATGGAGTGCTTGTTGCCGGAATTAGCGGACAGCCGTATCAGAAGAGGAATGCGTGTACGAGAGCCGCAGCATATACTGCAAGCACAGGCAGCTGCAAAAAAAAAATGTAACAGTTGAAAATGGCACATTGTAAATAGTGTTTTTTTGGGTCATTTACGCAAAACAGTTTGTCACTTATGAAAATTTAAATAATCTTAGTAATTTCAATGTAAATAATATTGTTTATAAAGCGCTTGTATTGTATTCTGTAAATGGTGTTGAAAATATCACATTGTAATTGACGTATATTGTTATTGATGATGTAAAACAGCTGCTTTAACTAAAATAAATGTTTAAAAATAAACTGCAATGTTAGCATGTACGTATATGTGTATACATATATGTATACGTATACATATCTTTTTATTGTGTAGTCCTTCGTCTGCTTCTCCCTTGTTCTGTAAAGATTTCATCTTTTCCTCCGTGTATATTTCATTTTCATGTTTGTGACATTTTTATCACATATTACTAGTACTCGCCTTTCAAATGCAAATTTCATGCTGGTGGTACATGCGTAGTCATTTCATTGAACTCACACGAACACACGTTCTCAATGAAATCACACACAATGTGGCTGTGTAAAAGTCTGTAGAGTTCCCGTTAGAGTATGGTCAATGTCAAAATCTGCCGTACAGTTCAAATGAATCATTTTCCAGACATGTACATCGATCGTTTCTGTAAACCCCGAAGAAAAGAATGTGTTGGATATTTTCAATACATACTACACTACACGTGCATAAAATTTTATGTAAAAAATTTGGACATTGGTTGGCTTGAAATTGAAATTTGGATCTGAAAAAATAGCAACTAACCTCGTAGCCTTTTTTTGGTTCCATGACCATATTTTATTAGTTATACTCACTTTGGATGTAGTAGATTTATCTACTAGCATGCCGACACAGCTGCCCAGTTTTGGCAATCATTTCTGTTCGCCCAACCGGGATTTGACTGAGTAAAGCCACTACTNATGCCGACACAGCTGCCCAGTTTTGGCAATCATTTCTGTTCGCCCAACCGGGATTTGACTGAGTAAAGCCACTACTAAAACTGACACCGAACAGGAGTGAAATTATGAACACGTACATCGGAGTTGAACAGCAAACAAGTACGTTGCCATTTTGTAACACCTATGCTTATTGTGCAACAAAGAAACATCGAAATCAAAATCGGGAGTTGTATTATAAATTGTAAATTATTGGCAGTTTATTGAAATCAATAGTAAGATTTATAACAATAGCATTTTAGTATCAGTTGTATAATATTAATGACATGCCTTTTGTTATAACAAACAGTGATGTTTTCATGTTTATCGTTCGTCCTTTGTTCCATACTTCAACCAATCGCCTGACCGGATCAAGTGCTGGACACACACCATCCGCTATCCTAGTTTACTCTACATTCGCCTATGTTTACGCTTTGGTGACGGTCGAAAACTCTAGTCTAAAAGGGCATCTCCCATAGGTCGGCCAATTGTTCCGTGTTTGCTTCGTGTTGCCTCGAATGGCGAGTCTAGTACCGACCCGTGTGACCTGAAATAGTTGTTTGAACAGAGTAGAGTATTTTTTGCATAGCCATAATTGACTTCAAATTGCTACATTCGACATATTACAGGCGATACGATTGGAAAACATATGCATCAGTACAAGAAGAAAGTCTCTTTTTAAAAAAATGCGTATATTATAATCCATTAAAGCCACGTTTACACCACGCCGTAATTTAACCATATCATGCTGTTTAGTTTATTTTGTAACGTCATTTATGACGGTCTTAATAATGTCAAAAATTAGTTCTTAATTACTTTATCGTTAGGACACATTTCGGCATGTAAGTGTTTCCTAAGTTATGCTATAACTTATTTATTCCACCATTGTTATTTTGTTAACATAGCTGCATGCGGTTAGTTCAAATAAAAAGAACAACGTTTACTTATTTCTGATATTCTTATGCCGTTACTGACCCATATATAAGTATTTGAAAAAATACACTAATGCAGTTTGACCATAAACAATGGTACTTCGCCAACAGCGTCATATTACCAATTTAAAACTTTGGGTAAATAATTGTGTCATTACAATACAGTATTAGTGATGGTTTTAAAAAACTTAGCTTAGTTATCTTTATGTACAATTTTTCTAATATGGAAAAGTCAAAGGAAATAAGTACTGAAAACGTCTCGTAAATGAATAAACAATGCCGTGGGCCACAACTGNTCGACATATTACAGGCGATATGATTGGAAAACATATGCATCAGTACAAGAAGAAAGTCTCTTTTTAAAAAAATGCATATATTATAATCCATTAAAGCCACGTTTACACCACGCCGTAATTTAACCATATCATGCTGTTTAGTTTATTTTGTAACGTCATTAATGACGGTCTTAATAATGTCAAAAATTAGTTCTTAATTACTTTATCGTTAGAACACATTTCGGCATGTAAGTGTTTCCTAAGTTATGCTATAACTTATTTATTCCACCATTGTTATTTTGTTAACATAGCTGCATGCGGTTAGTTCAAATAAAAAGAACAACGTTTACTTATTTCTGATATTCTTATGCCGTTACTGACCCATAATATAAGTATTTGAAAAAATACACTAATGCAGTGTGACCATAAACAATGGTACTTCGCCAACAGCGTCATATTACCAATTTAAAACTTTGGGTAAATAATTGTGTCATTACAATACAGTATTAGAGATGGTTTTAAAAAACTTAGCTTAGTTATCTTTATGTACAATTTTTATAATATGGAAAAGTCAAAGGAAATAAGTACTGAAAACGTCTCGTAAATGAATAAACAATGCCGTGGGCCACAACTGTCTGAATATGTATTGTTTGACGGATAGCTCATCGCTTCCCGCGACGGACAATAAAAAAACGCAATTTAGCTTGGTTTCATGCTTCTCATGTTTATAATATAAATTAGAAAGGAAGATACAATTCACTTATTGTAATGTATCTAATCAATCACACCGGTGACTCAACTAGGTCTAGCAGCATTGCCAGTCGCACTGCTTCCGTTCCTGAAGTATGAGTTGTGACAGTGACAAGGATGGAAATGCAGGTAAGTGTGGTAGGTATGAATGAAAGCTATTTGTGTTGTCCCCAGGGGGTAAGCGGGATTTTCCCTCTGCCACCCCCTCCCCCTCTCCGGACAAACGACAATCCTGGGGTTCGCTTTCTGTTATAATCTACCAGCAGGCTAAAAAGTGGGGGCATGGTTTGCTGTCGCCATCTCTCGTCGGAAGGCTGAACTAGCTCAAGAGTTTTTCCAGCTTCACTTCCAAATCTCGACAACAGGAGTTACGCTAACAAATTCTACCTGTGGCCACTCATGGGTCCCTTGGCTTAAGGGGAGAAGTACCCTTGTCATCTTGGATTTACGTATTTTCTTTCCTCCATAACTTAATTTTCGGAGTCAATATTAAAAAAACCAAGCTAGTCAAGGCATAGCGAACATTTTAACAGTTATTTCTAAATCCCACTTATTTCTCTTACATGATTAGTTTCACATCTGTAACCGTAATCAAACATTGCCTAATTATTCAATAATTTTAATCCCACATGGGAAAATACAGGTATAATTGAAATACTACAAATTTCCAAAAATTCGGTAAGTAGTCCTCTTCAGGGCTTCCCTAACTGTGCGTCGCGACGCCCTGTGGCGTCGCGGCACTATCCCAGGGGCGTCGCGAAGCGATCCACACAGATTGCCTGTCTGTGACGACGCGACCGAGTCGTGTGAGCGCCGCGCGCATTCTGACTGACTGTCGCGGGCCGCCGGCGCCGTCGACCTCCCCCCGCCCGCCGTACTCCATTCCCCCGCGTGACCATCTTGTTCAGTCAAGCTTTTGTTTTGTTTAATTACGCACGCGGAGTTTTGATACTGATTATGGATATTATTCACAGAAATAGAAAACGAAGTGAAGACTCAGGAGAGAGCAGTAAAGAAACTTTAGAAAAACGGAATTAGTATAGAAAATATGACGACCAATATTTGGATTTCGGATTTACCTACATTAGCAAAGGAAATGTGGAACTTCCTCAATGTGCTGTGTGTCATAAGGTGTTGGCTGCTCAAAGTATGCTTCTTAATAAACTAAAACGTCATTTGGAAACAACTCACAGTCAGCTACAAGGTAAGCCGCGAAACTGTTTTGTTAGAAAATTGCGAGAACTGAAACATCAGTCCACGGCTTTGCTTTCAAGAGCATCAGTACCTACCGAAGCACTGCTCGCCTCCTACAAGGTAGCTCATCGTGTTGCCAAATGTAAGAAACCACACACGATTGCTGAGGAACTGATTTCACCTGCAGCGGTGGATATGGTATCAGTGATGATTGGAGAATCGGCGGTTAAAGAAATAAAAAATGTACATCTTTCAAACAATACGATTAGTCGCCGTAGTCATGACATGGCAGAAGATGATAATGAGCAAATTGTGGAAAAACGTTCAGGTTTATTTGCCATTCAACTGGATGAGGCGACAGATAGTAATGACGACGCTCAATTGATATGTTACGTGCGATACATACACGAAACAAACGTGTGTGAGGATTTGTTATTTTGCCAAACAATTTGTGATAGTGGTAAGGCTACTGATTTATTTAAGATCTTAGATTCATACATGATCGAAAATAACATTAAATGGGAGAACTGTGTGGGTGTGTGTACAGTTGGCGCTCGAGCGATGTCTGGACAGTATGGAGGTCTACAAGCTCTCATCAAAACTAAGGCTCCAAATGTAAAATGGACACATTGTGTCATACACAGAGAGGCCCTGGCTGCAAAGAACATTACACTTGAATTAAATTTTTTGATGGACATAATTATCAAAGTGGTGAACTACATTAAAACACATCCTGTGAAAGCAAGATTTTTCCATAAGCTTTGTGAAGAATTGGGTGCCGAGCATACCTCTTTAATTTATTATTGCAANTCCTGTGAAAGCAAGATTTTTCCATAAGCTTTGTGAAGAATTGGGTGCCAAGCATACCTCTTTAATTTATTATTGCAACTCTCGTTGGTTGTCCAAAGGCAATGTACTCGCACGTGTACACGAATTACGAAATTAGTTTTACACTTATCTACAGACAGAATCACACAATGATGCGCAAAAGTTTATTAATACAGAGTTTATAATAAAATTGGCATATCTCTGGGACATATTAAAAATATCAAATTACCTTAAGTTCTTGTAGGGAAACGAAACTCACATACTGCAACTCGCAGATAAAATTACTGGGTTTCAGAAGAAGTTGCTGTTATGGAAAAGAAAATTAGAAGAAGATCAAGTAAATGCAGACTGGTTCCCTGCTTTACGTGACACTCTACAAGAAAAACGATTCAAATTCTCGATCCCTCTTTAAAATTAATATTTACACAGCACTTGTCATTATTAAGCGAACATTTTGCAAAATATTTTCCCGGAAATCTGAAACAGTATGACTGGGTTAGAAACCCTTTCCAGTCGACCGCACCATAACACTTTCGACAGAGGAAGAAGAACAATTAATAGATTTGTCCTGTGATTCCAGCCTTAAGCTCCAATTCGACAAAGACAAACTGCTTGAATTTTGGAGCTCAGTTTCTCACGAATATCGTGCCATCAGTACTACAGCATTGAGGGTTCTATTACCATTTGCGACATCGTACTTGTGGAAACAGGCTTTTCTGCAGTTGCAGTAATAAAAAACAAGTACAGGTCGCAAATAAATGTAGAGAAAGAGATGAGTGGCAATTTCCAAACTTGAGCCCCGTTTTGAGAAGCTATGCTCTGAAAAGCAAGCTCATCCTTCTCATTAGTAGCTAGCCAAGAAAGTAAAATAAATATCTCTTTTTATTTATCTGTAAGGTCTTATGTTTTTGTTCTTAGTTTATCATAAAAAATATTAATGTAATTTGGAGTTTTTTTGATAACACACTGGTAGGCTTCCTTTTTGCCGGTAGAAAAGGGGGGGGGGGGTAGCAAAGAAATGGCAAACTCCCAAGGGCGTCACANCTATTTCATGTCTAGCTTTGTTTTTTATTTCTGGTCATAAATTATCATTACGAAGATTTGTAAGAAAATTCGAAGGTGGAGTAGATACTTCACATTTAATACGCTAAAGCCTTGTACAGAGCAGGCTTCGGTAGCGCAGCGGCTAGAGTAATCGTCTCCCACGTAGGCGAAGCGGGTTAAATCTCCGGCGGGGTCGCTCCCGAATTTTCGCACATGGGAATCGTGCCGGACGATGCCGCTGGCTGGTGTGTTTCCTCCTGGATCTCCCGTTTCCCCCCGTCTTTGCCTTCCAGCGTCGCTCCATATCCGCCTCGCTTCACCCTAATCCAATTCCAAGTCCTCGATGTTAAGGCTCCCACGGCGCTTGAAGTGTGCTTGAAATACTCGTTCTTATACAAAACTAATAAACGTGCTTCCAATGTGCTGATCTATGAAAAGGACCTTCATCCCAGACGAGAGCTGCTGAGTGCTTTCAAGAAGTCCCAAACATTGGAGAGATCTGAAATTGCAATGTTAAAGTGGCTAAAAATGGCTTTTTAAAAGTGCTGCATCTAAAAATATACGCGTCAGATACACACCAAACATCTCAAGTGTCCTGCATTGAACCTTTTTACAGACTTTCCACCAATAAAATAATAGGGTCACCGCTGAAAGTCACATCGGTACACGCAGTGTGACGAGAACACTGCACGTTAGTTTAGAGCCTTGCGCTTAGCGGCGATGGTGCACTTGATGCGTATGGCAGTATCGCTCTTATCGCTTATGCGCCTCCCGGTCTCAAACACGGGAAAAAGCTCCTTACGAGCTGCAATCCACTCCTCGTTCAGGACGTCTGCAAATTGCCTATAGATATGCAACCCACTGTGAAGGTGCGTCAAGTGGGTTGCATATCTCGAATAGCTACCAATCGGCAGCGGTTGCCTACTTAAAGGCATTTTGTTTACAGACATACTAGAGCAAAGCAGCAGCGTCGCAATGAGAGACTTAGTCACACAGTAGGTAGGAACACAGGCGAACTGATGCGGCGGTTCCTTTGATGTTGTCGTACGCATTCTCTGACTAGCTGCGCGAGGCTCTGGTAACTGGCCTTGTGTCTGATTGACCATTGCGTTCTGCTAAAGGTTCCGTATTGGCTGAGTTGTCGACCGCAAGTCACGAGCCACTGATTGGCGACCGGCGCTCCAACATTTTGATGGCCAGAAACATACCTTTTCTGGCGTGTGCAATTGGAGTTTGCAGTATAAGCGGCTGTTTCACTTCAGTTTTCTGAAGTACTCCGGGCCCAGCCGAAGTATTTTATTAGCGGAAGTTGCTTTCTTGAGCACACCTTTAACAACCGTACAACTTTGCCCATGCTGTTCAGATACATCCCGTGTAAAGGGCGGAGAGGAGAGGATTGGGCGCCTCTTAACATAGAGGTCTTGAGAACCGACGAGGGTGAAGTGAGTTCAGTGTGGAGCATCGCCGGAATGCAAGGGCGGGAAACGGGACATCTCCGAGAAAACCCGTCGACAAGTGGCATCCTACGCCACGATTCCCACATGCTAAAATCCGGGAGCGACCCCGCCGGGAACCGAACGCGGTTTGCCTATGTGGGAGGCGAGTAGTCTGACCACTTCATCATCGTGATCCATATGTAGAAAGAGTACGTAGTGTTTTTTCACATATAAATTATTGCATCATTTTAAATAATTTATTTCTTACTACTGTGTGTTCAAAAAATATTAATCTTGTAATTTTTAAATATAATTATTAAAATAAAAATTACGGGATCTTAATCTTTTGCATGCAGTCTGTACGAACTGAAAAACGTAACGTAACGAAACTTTCTGTTCCATACCCTTAACGGGTAGTGACAGGACAGAGAACTTGCGACGATATAAACTACATAACAATACGACCTGTAGTTTACTTTAAAATGTAAAGGGCACGACTTAGTTTAAACGCATTTCGTCTGTCCCCCGTGGCAAAAGGTCCAAACGCCATCTTTCGATGGGCACGGTACTGACTGCGAAATTCAGGAAAGGCTTGGATATGTGTCCAGTTGTAGACCTTAGTTTTAGTTCAGTTTAAGTCACCTCCCTATAGACAAATCGGCATAAATTAAAGGATGCAGCTAACGACAGTAAATAATTCTAAACGCCTGTTGTTTATAAACGGATTTAAGCTAAACGCTTGTAGGCGAACTATCCGTTAAGCTGAACACTTATACATTCAGCGTCCGTTAGAGTAAATGTCTTACAGATTTAACAGCAGTGGGGTAAAATACCAGTTTAGACTCTTTCCCTTTAAGTTAATTACGTCTAGGATTAATGCTTGTCAGACTAAATGGCCGATATATCAAAAACCTGCTAAGAAAAATAATTTGAAACTAGAATCCTGTAGGCGAAAATAGACAGGCTAGCTGCTTTGTAGATAAAACTACACAAAACGCCCAGTAAAAAGGTTCTCAACATCACACACTAACACCACAAAGAGTATGTGTGTGAAGCGTACTGGATATGATTCGGTTATGAAATGAAGTGGTGGAGCAAGAGAAAACCAATTTCGACTATTTTCGACTATTTTCGACCCCGACGAGATTCAAACATGATTCACCGCCATGTGAGGCGAGTGGGCACGCTGTTATACTACGCCCGTTAAAGCAAATGCCTGGTAAACAAATATATGTTTTTATTCATTTATGGTATCATACAATCCAAGAGTTCTGTCCCTAGTTCGTTCAGACATCTAAAAATTTAAAGAAAGGTTTCATTAATAACTACTATACAAAATTATACGTGTTAATACTAAATCTCTAAGTCTGGAGGAAGGAATAATTAGTAATGATTATTATATCTTGTTTTATTTTCTGAAGACGTCAAATAAGCCAACTAACTCGGGACATAACCCACGTTTTACACAGAATGTTCACAAATCTGACCGACAAACGTTGCCAAGTGATTCCTTACATAGATATAGGCGAAAAGTATATCGTACCATTTGGTCTAACTCGTTTCCTAAGGACGGTACACGCCTGTGCAGGTGGCGAAGAGCGACAGGGGGATTGCGAATGACATGCAACCAAATTTACTTGGAGCTCTGAAAGTACGTGTAGTGTACTAATAAATGCCGTACCACGCACGCACACACATACACACAGCAGGCACTCGCCTGGGGGGCAACCACAATTTTTTCAACTTTTTGTTACTCGTGTACACAGAAAGTATTAAATTGTAGATGTGTGTGTCCATTTAACTATCAGTTTAGGTTACGTGTCCTATTATGCTTTCCACCTCATGTTGCAAAAGGAATAACCTCGGGCAGCTTTTTGTATGAACTGAGAATAACCCTGCAGGCTGTGTCCATCGGCAAACTTACAGCCTCGTGGTGCTCATGAACATAGTGAACACGAAGCACATATCCAGTTGTAACATTTAGGGAATGGTTACCACTAATTTATTTACGAATTCCGGATTTCACAAAGTAGCTGTTCAGCAGTCTTTTAAATATAAACACACTAAAATTCATACTAATTTTTTAATACATCTAAAACGAATCCTTTAAAATGAGTTACAAAATAACTGCGATTTTCATTTGTTCCCAAACCTTTTTTTTTTTCATAAGCAGAAAACAGAGTAGTTTTATGGAGGGGATTGGATTTCAAAAGGACGGTAGGTGGTAAAAGTGATTCTGAATGGCTTATAAAATGTTAGTGATGTGTGAAGTAGTTATCAGAAGCTAATGTCAAAGCAGACGTGAGGGAAGTATTACGCACAGCGAGGTAAATGAAATATGATGCTCGAGAATGAAGTTCGCTGCACAGTTCATTGTGCGGAATTTGATCAGTGGGCCGCGAGGTCGGAGTTGAGAAGTCAAGCAGCAGTTGGTGGGGGGTGGGGTTGGAGTTTCATTTGTCGTTTGCCGCGGGCAGTACACGCTGTTTGCCTTGCTCTCCACGGGGAGCGCTCCGCTCTATTCCCCGCCACGCTAGCCACTCTGCACTGCTGCCAACTTACACCATTTACTCTTCTTGAATTTACAACAAAATACTTGTTTTATAGGAGCAAATATATAATTAGTTAAGAAAATAAAACCCGAAAAGCAAAAGGTAGGTAGATATATAGAGATTAACGTCTCGTACACAGTTATTACAGACAAAGCAGAATTCCCCCCCCCCCCTTTTTTTTTTTG